>VXBN01001285.1:543534-591088 GCA_013397395.1 Sinosuthora webbiana
CGGCTGCTGCGCGCTCCCGCCGCCGCCTGGCGCCTCCTCAGCGGCGGGACCGGCCCGCCCGAACCCCCCCGGCAGCGCGGGGCGGCGGGGCCCTACGCCGAGCTGGTACGGGAGGGACGGGACGGGGGCACGGCCGGAATCCGGGTCCCTCTGGGGGCTCATTTCGGGCGTTCTCCTGCCGGGGTTAATGTTCAGCTGCTCGAGGCCGTGCGCCTTGCGTAAGCTGCTTGCCAAGAACTTTCCAGGCTTTCTGTCTGGTGCACCTGGGAAAAAGCGTTTGTGGCGATTAAAGCTCTGCTGCGTGCCGAGGTGGGGTTCGCCTTCCTGCCCTCAAGTTGTTTTTTTATTCATTTCTTGCTTTGCAGTATGAAAACCCCTGGACCATCCCGAATATCCTGTCCATGGCCAGGATGGGGCTGGCGCCGGTGTTGGGCTATTTGATTGTCGAAGAGAATTTCAACGTTGCCCTGGGTGTCTTTGTCCTGGCTGGCGTGACAGACCTGGTACGTGTGCATCACTTTGGGAAGGATTTGGGGACACTGGGATCACCTGGGCTTCCACTGGAACAGACTCCAGTGCAGAACAGAAACGCATAAAACACGTTTGGTTGTAGATCTGTTGGTTTCTAGGAATGCTGTGTCTATCCTTTGTGGGATAGCTAGTAAAGGGAATTTGCAGGTGCCTGGAGGGGATTTAATGCTGGTGGAGGAAAGGGGAGTGTCAGGGCTCCCTGAGCAGCCCCAGGTGGGCTTTGGCCACTCCCTGGTGGTCTGTGAAACGATACAAGTATCAGCCAAGAGGCATCACATTTTATCAGAGCTAAACCCGCTGTTCGTGCTGATGTTACTCATTAAATCTCTCCCTAAAGCAGCACCCACGGGCTGTTTTGGCTCATGCCCCTCTCACAGAGAGCTGTTGACTTTTGGTTTTGCCAGCTGGACGGATTCATTGCACGGAACTGGGCCAACCAGAAGTCGGCGCTGGGAAGTGCTCTGGACCCCCTGGCAGATAAAATCCTCATCAGTGTGCTCTACGTCAGCCTCACCTGTGCAAATCTTATCCCAGGTGAGGGAGGAAACATCACTTGTGTGCTCTAGATAAGAGGGAGAGGAGGTCAGTTCGTGTGTAGCAACGTTGTTTTCCTGGAAGGAAAACTCTGTGTCTCTTGCAACTCTTAGCCAGTTGCTCTTTGCTCCCAATAAACATTTCCAAAGGGATCCCACAGGAACCAAGTGCTGCCACGTGTAAAAACAACTGGCATGTGCTGCCACTTTTGAGTGCTCTTCCTTTAAAGCAATAATAGTTAGCAGCTCCATAAAGTTGTTTTTCCTAATGGACTGGATTGTTTTAAGGCTTCAGCTTAAACCCTTTCAGGGGTCGTGTTAAACATCCTCAGTAATGCAGAGAATGTGAAGTTTAAAGAATAATTAGAGAGTTTTTTATGAGTAAATGAGTTTTTTAAGTAAATGAGTAAAAGCTTTTTAAGATGTAAAGAGTTTTGAAGTAAATGCATGAAGTTTTAAGACTTCACCTTAAACCCTTTCAGGGGTCATGTTAAACATCCTCAGTAATGCATAGAACATGAAGTTTGAGGAATAATTAAAAGAGTTTTTTAGGTAAAGGAGTGAATGAGTAAAAGCTTTTCAAGATGTAAAGAGTTTTTTAAGTAAATGAGTAAAAGCTTTTTAAGATTTAAAGAGCTTTTAAGTAAATGAATGAGGTTTTAAGACTTCACCCTAAACCCTTTCAGGAGCTGCGTTAAACATCCTCAGCAACGCATAGGACTCGTTCAGGAGAATTCAGGAGAATTATTTTGCCTCATTTCCAATTTCCCTGCTCTGTTGGGTGTGTGTTACCTTCAGTCACGGGCACAGATTTCCACTGGCTGTGTTGTCTTGCTCTTGCAGTTCCCCTGACTTCCATGATCCTCCTGCGGGACGCGGCGCTCATCGCCGCCGTTTTCTACGTGCGGTACAAAACTCTCTCCCCGCCGGTGAGTGCCCAGCCTTAAAAACATGGAATCATAACAAAAAATTAACAAAAAAATTAAACTGACAAGCTCCTAGCAAAGCTGTGAGCCAGAGATTTGCCATCTTGAGGCTCGATGGTTGGGTTTTTTATAGCCAGATTCCTGAGCGGAGCAGTGTTTAATAAAATACTGTTTGTAAAGACAAGTCATATTAAACTTTTATAAACTTTTTCTCCTGTGTGTGATAATAAATCTTAGGAAAGAGCAGGGTAATTCTTTAGTTGCCTTTTCATCATCATGTGAACGGGTATATCAGATTGAATGTGCATTTGTTTTTCTCCTCTTTTCTCCCCCAACAGAGAACACTGAGTAGGTATTTCAACCCCTGTTACGCTACTGCACAATTAAAACCAACGTTCATCAGCAAGGTAAGAGCAGAAACTCATTACAGAAGGCAACTCCTTGGTGCTTGGGGCATTGTGGGGATAATTTACCTCTACTGCTGAGCACAGTTTCAAAATAGTGCCAGCTCTGCACAGATCCTGAAAGGTTTTCTCTCTCAGAGCACGTGCTGGTTTTGAGAGAGTAAGATGCTTCATTTCTAAATAAATTTTCTTCACATAGACTAATCCTTAGAGCAGTAATGAGAGTGTGTGTTGGTATTCCCTGCAGTGTGCTCCTTGCTGTTGCTCACAGTTCCTGGTTTTTTTTTTGGCATTTCTCAGATGAACACAGCAGTTCAGCTGATTTTGGTGGCGGCTTCTTTAGCAGCTCCTGTTTTCAATTATGTGGACAGCGTATATCTGCAAACATTATGGTAACTACTATCTTAATTTGGTTTTTTTCCCTAGATAATTTAATGTGCTCCTAAAGAAACTGGTAATCAGTTTGTGTGGAACAAAAAAAACTGTGCCCAGAAGATGTAATAAGCCCATGTGCCTGAATTTTTACACTTTTAGTCTTAAATGACACCAGAATTAGATGTTTATTGGTACTTAATTCACTGTACAAGCAATGAAACTAGTTAAGGTCCAGGAATAACGGCTTAGAAACAAGTCTTTGGGGTGGGCATGGTGTACACAGACAAAACATAAATTCAGGTCAGTGGAGAAGAAAGGAACAGGAAGAAAGGCTGTGTGGAGTCCTCATTTATTCAAGCCATAAGTGCCCTTGAAAAAGAAGCCTTGGGATCAGTAAAATGATACAGTTATTTTCCCTGAGCTGTTAGGTAAGAGTTCAGAACAAAGAGTTCTGAGCAGCAGATCTCAGAATTACTTAGTGACTTAGTTTAAAGTGGTGCAAAATCCAGTGTTCCTTGTCTTCCAGGGAAATAAAAAACCCAAGCAAAGAAACCAAAACCACCAACCCCAAACCAAGAAGTGTTTAAGGAGCTATGAGTGAACCTTGATCTTAACAGTCTGTGGTTTTTTTATCCTGGTGCTGAAACAAACTCCAGAGTTGCCTCTGGGTGTAATTTGCTCTGTGAATTCTCTGAGAAACTCCCTGGCAGAGTGCTGAGAGGGGCAGGCAGGGCTGGAGCAGTGACTCCCACCTGCCAGCCTTTCACACAGAGCTCCTTTAGGGTTATCTGTGGGCTGGGAAGGAAACAAAAGAGGCTGAAGCAGGAACTTCTTCTATAGGTTTGGAACTTGGTGAAAATGTTCAAGTCTTGAGTGGTTTGGATGCTCCCTGTCCACACCACCAAGGAACAGTTTCTCACATTCTGAAGCTGCTGGAAGTTATGTAGGCTGCAAGTGCTGAAACTTTTGTTTTCCCTTCTCTAAATCAAGTGCCAGTGTGGTGAAAATTTCTGCTGGTCTGCAGTTACACTGTGGCCTGCTGCTTTACCACGGGATGGCAGACCCTTTGTTTATCTAATCCTCCCCAGGGCACTGAATTTCTGCTTAGAAACTGTAAAGCTGCATGTTTGTGGAGCACAACTCCTGACTCTGTAGTTAAAAACAGATGCTAAACAAAAAAAACCCAACCAAAAAAAAGCAGTTTTTATATTTAGGACTTACAGGAACTCTTTTCCTCCCCCACAGGTGCATCACAGCTTTCACAACGGTGACATCTGCCTACAGCTACTACCACTATGGCAGAAAAACTGTCCAGGTGATCAGGAACAAGTGAAGTTGTGCCTGTGAGAAGAGGTGAAATGCTCCTGGAAGGGGCAGGAAGGTGCTGTGCCCCCCTCTCCAAAGGTGGTGGTGTTGCAGCTGAGTTTTTGGATCAAAGCACTCTTTGTTCCTCTGCTTGAACCATGGCATCACAATGAAGGTGAAATTTGAACATGTACTGTGTATATATATATGTAGAGAGAGACTTTTCAATGTATTTTTAATTTCTTTAAAAAAAAAAAAGAGGTTGTTTACAGAACCAAATAAATGACATTCTTAAAAAGATGGGTTCCTTGTTGCTGCTGTGTGCATTCTGAGTGGTTTTGTGCTGGTTTTGAAGACACACACTTGGCACCAGATGTGTTTGGCCATATTCAGTGCCAGGCACTGAGTACTCTGAGATCTGAGAAGAAAAAAGCAATTACAGGAACAAATTTGTCCTTGTGCCTCAGCCTAAATTAATAAACCAGCACTGCTCATTAGGACTTAATGACACACCTCAGGTTGCAGCAGAGGAAAGCATTTCTTAGCATCTTCAGAAATTCCAAGCAGAGAGAAATTTTGCTTTGTTTTCTGTGGGTGATACAGATAAGCCATGAAAAGTTCCCTCCCTGCTCCCTTTTCTTGTGAAAGATGAGCAATGATGAGCTGTCTTCAGTTTTTGAGGAGGGTCAGGGGTGCTGTGAGGAGCCTGCACCCAAATGGAGTTAATTTCTCATCCTGTATATTCATTTCTAGTGATTGAAAGAAATCCCTGTGTCTCCAGATGCTCTGAAGCTTCTAAAGATGTTTAATCCCAATAAACTGCTGGCTAAAGAGGACATTTAAAATACTGTCCTAATGAATAGAGGCAGTGGAAGAAACTTTTGGATGTGTTTGCTGTTAATTCTTCTAGCTGAAAGATGTACTCCTCCAAACAAGGACAATTTGTTCTTTGCCTGTCCTCTACCTACAAAACTAAAGAAAAGAACAAGGCAGAACAGGTCAGGTTGATCATAAACTCCTATTTTCTGTGTTGTGAGCATCGTGACTTTTATTTTTGTCATAAATAAGAGTGCAACTCTGAGGGGTTTCCATGACTGAAATCAGGAGGTAAATCATACCACTGTTGTGTTAGTTTTATTAAAAATTGTGTTATGTGCAAAGAAAATTTCCTGTAGGTACCTCTTTGGAGAGCACACAGTCTCTTTTGTGATAATGCGTTTGTATATGCAAAGCACTTTAATGCTTTCTTTAAAATATTGAAACCTGTATAAAATGGTGCGCAGAGAAAACACTTGATCTTCGTTTTATCTGGCCCCACGTTTTGCCCTCAACCCTGCATCTCTCAGCGAAGGGTAGAGGGCACAGCCTGTGATGAAATACTCATGTATTTAAATCATTCCTTAAAACACGTGAGCAGTGGAGTATTTTCCGTGAAAAAAAACAATTCATAAAGCGAACATTTATTGTACCCGCTCAGGTTCCCGCTGTCAGGGTCTAGTTCGCGCATTTGGAGCGTTTGTGTCCCCGCGCGGCCGCCGTACCCGCGCCACGCCCTGCCCCAATGGCGGCGCCCGAGCCGCCGCCGCCGCAGCCTGAGGGCGGCCGGTCCCTGAGCGCGCTGCTGAGCGGCATCGCCCAGGCCGCCTTCCACGGCAACGCCGGCATCACCGAGGAGCTGCTGCGCGCACAGCTCTACCCCGAGGCGCCGCCGGAGGAGTTCCGCGCTCTGCGAGCCAAGATGGGCGGCCTCCTGCAGGTACCGGCGTGAGGGGAAGGGGCGGCGGGGTGAGGGAAGCCGCTGCCATCGCCTCACACCTCACACCTCACACCTCACACCCCGCCCTGCCCTGCCCTGCCCTGCCCTGCCCGGGTGTTCGGGCGGCGCCCTCAGCGCAGGGTGTGGCTCCTGAGGGGCTCTGGGCAGGGCGGGGCGTGGGCTCGATTGATGCCTTGGGAAAGGTGAGCTGGAGAATAAATAAATAAATATTTATTGAAAGGACTCCAGGATCCACCTTGGGCAGGACAGGGCCTGACCAGGGCTACACCCAGGGTGGACCCAAAATGGTCACAAAAATGGACACAAAATGGTCACAAAAATGCCTGACCGGTCACAAAGTCTTACATTTTTATACATTTTGGTGAATTTGCACATTGGGGTTGAATTGTCCAATCCCAGCTCCAGGCTGTGAGGGTCCTTCTTGTCCCTCCCTCCAGCCCACCCTTGTTTGTGCTTTTGTGGCTGAGAGTTGTCCTTGGTGTGCAGCAGGAAAAGGATTTGTTTTGTGTCCCTGCTGTGTGCAGAGCTGAGTGACACTGACTGTGAGCTCAGAGCTGCACCCCTGGGCACCACAGAACCTCAAATACATAAAAGTTAAAACTTAAGGCATCACCACGAGCCGCGTTCTGCGGTTCCGTGCCTCGGGCTCCCCTCAGGAGCCGCAGGACAAAGGCGGCACATTTGGGGTCTGCGCTGCAGTTTTCTTGTAAAAAAAAACCCAATTACGAAGCAAGCCGGTTTGCTTTCCCCGCTTTTTGTGCAAGAGGGAAGATATTTTCCCCCATACCGGAGCTTTTTTAGTTTCCATTCTAGTCCCCAGAGCTGCCCGCGGCTCCGGGATCCTCCGGGTGAGGATGAATCCCTGGATGGGCGCTGCCACCTCGTGGGTAAACACGCGGCAGTTTCGGCCACGTTTATCAACCTCCTCGGTGGTTTTAAATATAATTCCGTGAGGGTGATGCCTCTCTCTTTCTGCCTTTATGGAAGATTTATTGTTTGTTTATTTATTTATCCCTGAAAGGCTTGCAGTGGAGGCTGAATCCTAAAGAGTGATTCATTTGGGGCTCTCTCTGTTGTCTCTGGGCTTGGGTCACTTAAAGAAGTGACACCTCAGTTCTCTGAATCCTTATAGGATTTGTGCTCTGTAGTATCCTAAAATAACCCTTGGCCCTCTTTGCTTCACCCCTGCCAGTTTTTTGGGGGGAAAGGTCGATATTAGGACTGTGCTTTGGAAGAAGTAAAGATCTTTTTATTTACATTTTGCAAGACCTGCCTTTTCCCTTCCTTGTGAGTTTCTGAGCGTGTTTATTCCAGTTTTGATGCTTAATGGGTTTTGGAAAATCTGTGATTAAAATACCTGGGGGGGGGAAAAAAACCTGTGTTTGCTACCTTTTTTTGTGGTTTTGTTTTTTCCTTCCTGAAAAAAAAAATAAATTAAATTATTCTTGCCCCTGAAGAAAATTTTTTTCTCTCTATAAAGTCTTCTGATTCTATAGAGAGCAGTGCTGGGTTTATGTTTTTATATAAAAGATGTTATGATCTGCTTCTTCCACCTGTTTCCTTTGCTGCTGAATATGCCTGAACCAGCTTGAGCTCTTTCTAAAAGGCCAAATTTATTTTTGTAGCCAAATCGTGGGGTTTGTTTATTAAGTTTACTTTTTTTTTAAAAAAAAAATCAGATTTCTTGTGTGGGATATCCTGGAAGGCAGAACTGGGGAGAGAAACTGGGGGAGATCAGCTTTTGGGAATTGTCACCCCTAGCTTTTTGGGGGGTTTTTCAAAGGTTAATTAAAACCCTCCCTTTGCCTGCTGCTCACAGTTTAATTTGCAGTGTTAATTCCTTTCCCTGTGGAGTAATCCCGGTGTTTTCCTTTTGGTGGCACCAGCCTCTTGCATTTTATTGAACAGGGATCCTTCGCTGGTTTTAAATTGTCCTCCTTCCCTCTTCTGCCTCGGAACAAACTTTACAACAAACTCTACGGTGGCTAAAGAAATGTTTATTAAACATTTCAGCAGCGAGGAGCAGGAACATTTCATCCTGTTTGATTTATGAGTTGGTTTGTTTCTCCGAGTTTCCGTGTGTAACAAACACCCTGGTGCGTGTGAAAGGTAAAATATCAATCAGCTGCCATTCTTCCTTTTCTCCTTAAGACTCTTAAAAAAATCTTTCAAGCTCATTCCTCTTCATTCAGGGGAAAGGAAACATCAGAAAAATAGGACTGTGTTGACTGGAACTCTGTTGCAGTGATGCAAAAGTGCACGGGCACTGCTCTCACTGCTTTTAATGTGAATTGTTCTGTCACTTCCCAGGGGACCGGCAGGTCACATAAAGCTGAGGGGGAAAATACCTGAGAACAATGAGGTGCAGAGGAAGGTTGGGTGCAGGAGAACGTTGCCAGCAGAGATAAGATCAGTGCTGCACCGCCTGGAGCAGCAATTTGTGCCTCAGGTATGTCAGTTAGAAAGAACAACAGCGTCACAGGGTTTTTTTTTAACGTTTTTTTCGTGATTTCTCAGCTTATAAAAGTCGGGATTTGTGTTGTTAAAGGCTCTGACGTTGGCAGTGTATAAATCACCTGGGAGAGAGAAAGGCTTGGGGTTTAGTTGGGATTGTGAAGTGCTGGTATCCCGTGCTCACCTGGAGTTTAATGCTTTACCTGACCTTTTGCAGTGCTTTTTTTTTTTATTATTGTTTTTCAAAAAGTTACCCACAGAAAAACAGCAAATGAAAGAAACGTCATCAGATCTGAGTCACTGATCTAGAAGAGGTGTGCTGGACTCTGCATTGCCCAAACAAGATGCAAATCTCTCTCTCCCCTAATTAAAATGTTGATTATATCTCTCCAAGATTCCCTGGTGGTGGCAGTGCTTCATGTCCTGCTGATTGCCACTTTCCCATCCAAATGTGTGCTTTAATTTGTTACATTTGTAGCACCTCTGCAACTATTTAGCATTTTCATCATTAATGACACCATTTCTCAAAAAAAACCCTGCAGGTGTGATGATTTAAGTTACACACACGTGTGTGTGTCTGTGATCAGCAGATTCTGTGTAGATAATTAATATATTAGTAATTAAATTCATTATTCCAAGCTGATCCCCACAGTGCTCCTCTCGGCCTCAACAAGAGCCTGCTCTGATTGAAGAGCAGGGAGTCAGATCTTGCCTTTGAAGATCATTAATCCAAATTAACTTCCATAATTCTGCTCTGGTTAATTAATATCCATCAAGCACATGCTGGGTGGGATATATTGGAGAAGGGAGAAGGGCTCCCTTAGGCTTCACCTGGAGTTTTGTGCCTTTATTTCTGTACCACTGAGGCTCCACTCCCTGTTCCCCAAAGTGTGTGGGAGATGCTGAAGGGGGTGATGGAGCTCATCTCACAGCACTGGTGATTTCCCCATTTTTCCCCCATTTCCCCCCCCTTTTTGAGTCACCTGGGCCCAAAATTCCAGCCCCAAAATTTCAGGAAAATCCCCAAATTCTGTTCTACACCATCCCTTGGAGGAGCAGCTACCCCAGAAATCCCAAATCTCACAGCACTGGTGATTTTCTGGGCTGCTTTGAGTTGCCTTTCCTCTTTTAAATGTGTGACACTGAAAAGGAGAGACCTTGAGCTCTCTCATCTCCCCTTTGATGCATAAAGAAAGACTGAAAGGAGAAAGGGAAGGCTCAATGCTGAAGTTTTGTTCATTTTTATTACACAGTGCTCTAAAAAAGGGATCTCTTACAGCTGCTGTGGAGGAAGGTTAGTTCTTGCTTGCTCCAGGAGCCAACTGATGGTGTCAAGGCAGTAAAAATATTGATTTCAACCTCACTGCTCCTTCCTTTTTCCTTTTTCCTTTCCCATTCAGTAACACTGTGAAAGATGCAGGAGCTGTATTTGTGTGTATTTGAGCCAATGAAGTTCACAGCTAGTGCATGAAAAGGAAACTTGTAGAATAAATTTAATTTCTAGAATAACTAAGGATGAGTAGGGGTTGGTTTGTTTTGAGGGGAAGGCATTTTTGGTTTGTATTCTCAATACCTGAAGCCTTAAGCACTGTAGGTTTTCCATAAGTTTGTACCATGCTGGTTTATATGTGATTTCATGTAAGCAAAAACAGACTGCAACCATCTCATGTGAAAACAAGACATAAAATACCCTCTTCAGAGAAAATGTGAGATAATAGCCAACTTGTCCAAACAGTTTGTAGCCTGAAGTGTCTTTCTAACTATTTAATAGAATATTTTTGTAATCATGTCACTGTGCATATGTTAATCCATTTCCCAAAGCACGTTTTTGCACATCTCTCTCTCTTCCCTAACAATGAAAAGTGGCAACACAAATATAGTTTGAGTGAATCCTGTGGGTTTGTTTGGGTTTTTTTTCCCCCAAATAAGGTTAGATTTTTATTTTTTTTTCTGCTCGAGATGTTTTGGGATCTCTGCCAAAAGATTTCCACCTCAGCTTGGTGGGTAGTTTTCCCTTTCCTTTCCTTGCAGTGTCTCTGGGCTGTGCTGCCAGGTTTATGGAATGTGTTTTTGGAGATCCACTGGAGTAGTGTCTGTGTGAAAGGCAAGCAGTGAGCAGGCGTTTTTCCTCCTTGTCTGACATTTACACACGGCTTTGTTGTCTCTCCTCAGACTGTCACATCACATGTGCTGCTCTGTCAGGCTCCCTTTGCCATTTCTGCTTCACAAGAGCAGTTTTTATTCTCTTCTGACAAGCTTTTAGTTTTACACACGGCAGAAATATTTTATGGGCTTGGGTTAGTTGTGATTCCTTTTTTATTTTTTTTTTCATCTAGCTCAACTTTTGAACGTTGCTGAAGGGAGAAAAATGTTTGTAACTCCCTTTTTCCTGTCAAAGGAAAAATGGTGCATTTACAGTTTACATTTGCTTGGCAAGGAGAGTGGCTTTGTTCATTTTGTGACACGTTAAGAAAGCTACAAAAAGTCTCATCATGCACAGAAAGCTCTAATGAAATTGTGGATGAATGGCAGGGAGTTTATTCAACGTGAGCAGCCCCAAATTTGACTAAAAGACAAAAGCCACGGGGAGAAATGGATTGGATTGTTTTGGATGCCACAGCTTGCAGTGTCTTGGAGCAATTGATTCTCAGCACCAAGAAATTCTCAGTGGCAGTGAGAAGGGGATCCTACAGGCTTGGGAAAACCTGCTGGCTTGGCCAGCTCTGCTGATAGAGAGAGAGAACCTCCCTCTCTGGTGATGCCTTTAACTTCCATGTATTTGAGGTTCTGTGGTGCCCAGGGGTGCAGCTCTGAGCTCACAGTCAGTGTCACTCAGCTCTGCACACAGCAGGGACACAAAACAAATCCTTTTCCTGCTGCACACCAAGGACAACTCTCAGCCCCAAAAGCACAAACAAGGGTGGGCTGGAGGGAGGGACAAGAAGGATGGGACCTCACAGCCTGGAGCTGGGATTGGACAATTCAACCCCAAAGTGCAAATTCACCAAAATGTATAAAAATGTAAGACTTTGTGACCGGTCAGGCATTTTTGTGTCCATTTTGTGACCGTTTTGTGTCCACCTTGGGTGTAGCCCTGGCCAGGCCCTGTCCTGCCCAAGGTGGATCCTGGAGGCCTTTCAATAAATCCCTACTTTATTCTCCAGCTCTGTCCAGTCTCTGTCCCAGCTCAGCCTTCCCAGGGCATCACTGGGGTGATCAAAGCAGTCATTAATCTTTCAGGGGATTCTGTTGCAGAGTGCTTTGGTTGAGTTTTTTCAGCTGTTTCATCACGTCTTTAGCTTGTTTTTTTTCCTCCAAAATGTTAATTATATTTAGTGCAAAGGTAATTTCTGATACAGGCAATGGCAGCTGAGTCTTTATGGGAACGTGAGAGGTGGTTTCTTCCCGCTTTGGCCTTTGTCCCTGTGATGTTCTCCAGCAGCAGGGATGGAGAGGGAGATTTCCAGGTGTGACTCCTGTGCTGAGGAGTTTGACCTGCTGCTCCTTCCTCCTCCTAAAGGCTCAGCTGCTCACACCCACCGTGGCTGCTGCTGCTTTGGGAACATGTTTTCTGTTGCACTGAGCTGAAACAGGAGGGAAAACCATTCTCCCTGTGCTGAAAGGAAGCCCTAAACGTGCCTGGGATCCTGAGAAGGGAAACTTTGTCTCACCTCTCAGCTCTGTCAGCGTGTGACATGAGTTGTCAAAACAGGTGCTGAGGGAGCAGATGGCAGAGCCCTGTTGCTTGTGGAGCAGTGCAGTCTGTAAGCTTGTCTCCTTTCCTGGCTGATCCAGTCTGCAGGGCTCTGCCTGAGGCAGGGAGGTGTTCCCAGGCTGGCCTGGGAGTGCAGAAATCCTTCTCCTTCCAGCCAGGGAATGGAGCTCCAGCTGCTGCTCAGGGTGGCCATAACAGGCCACTGATAACCCCAAATTCTGGAGCCAGAATTTGGCCCTAAAAGGGAGGAGATGGCAGCAGTGGAGGGATGAGACCCCTGGAGTTGATGTTTTCACTGCTGGAGCATCTCTGCTCTGTGTCCAAATCCAAGCCAGGGGACAGATGAGCTGAGTCAACCATTAACTTCTAAGATGGAGACAATCAAGGTGCTCTGGATAAAAGCAGAAATTTAATTCATGACACTAACCCTGTGCTTGGCTCATCAAAAAGCAAATTTGTGCTGCTTTCACTGACAGCATCAGTGCTTGCACAGCTCCAATAAACTCTGCTAATGTCTGCACCATTGCTGCACTCAGGGTAGGACCACAACTCTTTCTTTTTCCATGTCTTCAAAATGTGAAGTGCTCCAAACTTCTATTTTTAACTCTCCTAAGTGAAATGAGATTGAACATGAAGCAGGAGTCCGCAGCAGCAAGTCATTTTCCCAGAATGATTGTAGAAACCTGATAATCTCTTTTCTTGTAAGAGAACAGAGGGGGAGAAGAAAAGGCTGAGCATGTGGTCTGCTAAGGGAATGACAGGTCATGTCACCAGGACTGTCACTGTGTCTGTCTCTCTTTTCCTGCTTTTACCTCCCTTGAATTTTTTATATTTTTTTATTTACCATCTGGTATTTTCTGTCCTATCTGGATTCCCTTCTGCCTTTTATTTACCTCTCTGTCTTTAGCAATATTTCCATCAAATGGCTTTCATCTCTTGAGGATCCTTCCTTCTGAATGCAGCTCCTTCAGCACTGCAGAGGAAACCATTTCAGACTGAACAATGTGAAGATCTGTACGTTCTCCAAGCAAACAGCTCCCTTCTGCTGAAACAGAGCTCAGGGAAAGAGGTTGAACCTCCCCAACTTGTCTGTAATACAAGTTTGAGAACTACTGGAAATGTGACATTTTTTCCCCTCCACCCCAAGTGGCAAAATGCTTCCTAAACCACAGCAAAGAACTGCCCCTGAGTGGGGAGAAAACTGATGCCAAAGTCTGGGATGTTTTGTTTTCTTTGCTGCAATTCAGCAGAGTGCAGCTCAGGTTGGACAATTTATATTTGTATTTTTAATTGCAGTACGTTTATCTTTTTAATCCTCCTCTTTCAGCCTTGCTGCAAGTATATCTGCTCTTAATAGAACTTTTGTTTTGTTCCTTGTTTTATCTCCCTCCAGCCCATCCAACTTATCTGTGCTGTCTGAGAAGCACTTTCCATTGCCTTTTTCTTTTCTTGTACAACTCTTTCTATTTTAAATAATACAAGTGGTTTGAAAACTCAGGAAGGAAGGGCTGGTGCTTTTTTTTTTATGTTTATTGCTCAAAATCCAAGCTTTTGGTATCTGCTCGTGATCTGAGTCTGCATCATTTGGGTATCTCCCTATGAGTGATGTTGTCCATGGGTGGGCTTGTTGTGTTTTTGTTATTATTGATTATTTCTGTTCTGTAAGTGCTGTAAAACCCAGGTCCAGACCGGGTAATCCCGATGATTCTCAGTTTTCCTTCAGCCAAAGATGTTTTCTGGGCTGGAGCCGAGCCCGGCAGGTTTCCAGGGTGTGAGCACGGCTCGGGTTGCAGCTCCTCTGGTGGCTTTCAGCAGCCTTTCATCCTCCTTTGTCACCAGCTGCGTCTTCACACCGCAGAAAAACGACACCTCCTGCAGATCAGGCTGAGGAAGTGGTGTTTTGTGGTGCTGGGGGTTCAAACAGGTCGTTTCCAGCAGCTCCTGGCAGGGGCAGAATGGAGGAAAAAAAATGCTTCACGTGCTTTTAAAAACTAACGCTGAGATCTCTTTTGTGTTCAGTTGTAAGCCAGGTGAAAAACAGCCGAGTACTGACTCCCCTGGGATTGAACTGTCAAGCAAAAAAAGTCATTTTAACAGAGAACACGGTTTGGTGAGCTTGTATGCAAAAATTAAGTTGGAGTTTAGGGGATTTCTGCTTGGTGGGAGCCTGGGAATTGTGGGGGTGAAGCTGGAGGAGTCCGTGAAGAAGCATGGAAGAGGTTTTTTTTTCCTTCCATGTGCCCAATTGACAAGTCTGTGTGGAATCAAGCTTAATGAGATCAGGAACACAGGAAGGATGTCATTTTGCCTGAAGCCTCATCCTCCACACACACATTTTTTCCCATCTGCAGTAGCAGTTCTGTAATTTCTGTGCTCTTGTGTGTTGGGAGTCTTCCCATCCGAGCAGAAAGCTTGATGAAAATCAGAAGTCAAATTCAAAAATATTTACAAGCCTCTGTTGACCTGGCGAGTCCCTCCTTGGCAAGGAATCAAAAGGTTGGAATAAAAAAAAAATCCTTGTTGCAGAAGACCTGATACATAGTAGGAAAAAAAAAGCAAGCTACAGTGTTTAAACAAGATGTATTTATTAACCTCTTAATGGTTCACAGGTTCAGTGGTTCTTTTGTCTTTTCAAACTGTTTTATTTCACTTTGAGCTTTCACTGCAGCTCCATAAGAGGCAAATAAAAGTAATATTGGGACATGGTATGGAATGGGAATAAAAGAATTCACGTGATCTCCCATGGATTCGATGAAGACTTAAAGATGAGTCAAAATCTTTCTACTTTGTGGTAGAAATACTAAATTTGAAAATAGAAAGAAATAGAAACTAAATAGAAATTTGTGGGGGGTATCGAGGCCTTTAGTTCTGGGTTTGTTTTTTTTTTTTTCCCCAAAAGATGGATCACCATTTCCAAGTGCAGACAGGCTGCAGGCTGCTGTATCTAATTTTATCCTAATTCTGACTCTCAGGAGAGCTCTTGGGCTGTAACAAACAGTGTTTGTGAGGCACCAACCAGTTGAAAACCTCCAGTGTCTCCAGAAAACGTGGGAAAATCTTCTGGCCTCCTATCCAGGGAACATCTGTGGGAACAGCTCATTTATTCCAGGGCTGGATGTCTCAGCAGCCCTTGGGAGAGTCAGGCTCCTACATAGAAAAGAAGACCCAGAAAGCACAATTTGGGCTGGGGAGATGTTGGATTCCTCCTGTCAGGAGCTGCTCTTTGCTGAGCTGGCTCTGACAAATATGAACAGCACTGGGGTGTGCTGTTCTGAGCTGCTTCACCAGTTGTTGTTTCTCCCTAGTGCTGCACGCTTGTCAGGCTTTATTTCTCAGAAGAGATAATGAAGTCTGTTTTCCTGCTCTGTGGACCAGGGCACATGTCTGAGGGATCTAATTAGGCTAATAGAAAACTCTCCAGATTATCAAATATTGTTTCATTAAGGAAATGGTATTTGAAGTCCTATTTTTATTGGCTGAATTGGGTTTGGAGCTGCAGTGGGTACGTGTTGAAGGAGAGCACCAAGGAGAATTCAGGATGACCAAAAGTGTTTGTTGCTGTTCAAAAGCTCCTGCCCAGCCTCTGGAAATGAAAGTATTGAGGGCAGGGCTTGTGTGCCTGTAATGTGACATGTTATCCATGAGCTGTGCTTTCTAGGAGGGAAAAGAAAAAGCATGTTTGATCAAATCACAAAATACATCATGGGAGGAAAATTTTGATATCTAATGGTGTTGTCTTACAGACTGTAATTTTGAAATAGGCCTTTTTTACTTGGACATTTAAGTGAAGAGTCATGGTAAAGTTAATTTACATTTTGCACTGGCATGGAACAGCTGTGATTCTGGACATCCTGAAGAGAACTTCTCTGCTTTTTTTGTTAGTTAAAGATGTTTATGTTGAAATGGGAAATTACTTGTGATTAGCAGCAAAAACTGAAATTAGCTGAGAGTATAAAGTCTCTATGACATAATGATGAGTACCAGCAGTGCAGTGACTGAAGGTATGGCAGTTATTCTGCCCTTTGAGGCCTGTCTGGACTAAATATTGGCATTAATAAGATGAATCACTCCAGAACCAATGGTTTAATAGCATGAGAGGGAGACTCATCATCAGATATATTTTATCTGTCTGTAGTTACAGGCACAGAAGAACCACTCATGTTCTAACTTAAATCAATCCTTAGAAATACCAATCAGGTGTATTCACTGTAATTTGATATTTTATGTAATAAATGAGCATTGGTAAAAGTAATAGAAAGAACTGTTTGTAATGCTGTGCAGAATATGACTGGAAATAGAATTTTTTGCCAAGTTAAATTAAAACATTTCCCCAAGCTGAAGAAAGTTCTGAACTGAGGCCCTTCATAAAAGCAATGGAGTAGAGCTACATTTGTTTAAAGAATGAATTGTGTAAATGTTCCTGCAACAAGAGACCCAGAAGAGCAGCAAAGACTTTAAATATTCTTTCTTTTTTGGTCCACAGTGAAATGCTTCCAAGTTAAGATGAAAAAGAATACTAAAATGGGTTACTCTTCTTATGTGACTTGAAAACCATTATAGCTGGAGGGATTTGTTGAGGAATTTCAAAGAAAATATGTCTCCATTAATTAATATCCTCATGCAGCCGTACCAAAATATAGAATATTGATTGTTTGTACCCACTTCCAGTTAAATTTTTAAAGGAATTTTTAATTAACTGTCAATCTCTTGCTGATCTTTACCAAACAGCCAGGGTGAACTGTCCTGTATATGTTCTAGTAATATTATTTTATGTTCCTTATGGTTAAAATTTCAAGTTTGGTCATCAGCTTCCAAATGAGATTTGTGTCACGTGGCAGGCACAATAAAGAACTTTGTCTCTGCAATTTTTGATCAGCTCAGAAGGGCACTGCCAGAAATCTTGCTGCATCTTGCAAAAAGGCTCGTTGTGAAGACAGTGAGGTTATAAAAAAAAACTCCAGAGGATGACAGATGTGAAATGTTGGGAGGTTATGAAATGAAGCCCAGAAAAGGGGTACCTGGTGTCCCCATGGCCCTGCAGTAGGTTCACATTCGAGCTGTTTTGCCATGACACCTTTGCCTCACTCAGTGCAAGAGGACACACTTTGTGCTCCTTCTTTCTGCACAGGGATGAAACAGAAGGCAATTTTCTGCACAGCTGAACTGAGGAGAAATCTTCATCTGAACTCCTTCTTGACAGGCCTTGCGTGAGGTGCTGGGGTCTGTGCTTGTTGATTCACCTGCACTCCTCCCCACAGCCACAGAGGCCAGCACAGGAGGGCTGCAGGAGCAGTAGCTGCTGTGGAAAACATTAATGTGAAAAAGATTAAAGCAGAAATTACCCCCACACACACACTGCTGTTAGCAGGCAGTGTAGGAAAGGACTGCAAGTCTGAAAAGCTTTTCTCCTGGAAATGAACAGAAGTGCTGTTTTCACTTCCAGCATAATGAGTTGGTACAGGATAATTACCTCTTCAGTTAAATATTTCTGATATGAAGCAAAGCAGTATGTACCAATATGTCAAATGCCCTGTAGAAAAGCCAGGATGGTGCACTAGGCAGCTCGGATTTCAGAATAAAATCACAGATGCTCCTATTAAGCTGGAGCCTTAATACAGCTGAGGGTTTCCTTGCAGTGTTGATTGCCATTTCTTTTCTCAGTCACAGAACAGATGGCAGCTGATCCATTGTGCAAGCAAGGCAAGGCAGCTCATCCCTTGTCAAAACCCACTACAAACACCTCAGTTTTCACGTGAGCACTGCCCAGTTTTGCACTGCCCTGGCTAAAGGGACGAGGCTGTGCTTTCCCCACGTGCCTGGAGTGCAGCAGAGCCCTGTCAGGGAAGATGAAATCGAGGCAAACCCCAAGGGCTGGCTGCACTTCACCTTGCTGTGCTCAGTGTCAGCCTGTGTTCATTTTGGGGAAGTTCCATCCATCTTGTGTGGAAATGAAGGAGAAGCATCTGCCTGAAATGACAGTGGGGAAACTTAACTACAGTTTCCTCTTTTCACCTCCCTTCCTGGCCATATATAGTAGCAGCTATTGCCACTTAGGCAATGAAAATGCAAGGCTGGGGGCTTATCAGTTTTGAAAAAAGAGATGGAAAAACGGGGTATCTATATAAAAAGGGGTTTTTAGGAATAATAATAATAATAATTTCTGTTGCTGGAGGACTAAATGACCCTTTCCACTCTGTTGCAAAATACAAATGAAGCCTGACAAAATCCACTAATGCTCTAAAAAAAGCTGGAGTTGAATTGTTAAGGCTTTTTGTGTCTTATGGGTAGCATAATACAGATGAAGAAAAGCAGTTGCATTTTGCCTCTCCCCTGAAAGGCTCGTGCTCTTGCTGCTGCAGGCCCTGCTGTAGTGGTGCAGCATTTACCAGGTCTGCTTCCTTGTGTGTGGGGTGGAGGTGGCACATGAAACTAGGCCTTGTCCCTTGTTTCAGCCCAGCATTCCTGTTCCCTGGCCCATCAGCAGTGCCAGACCTGACCCAGTGTTTGTAGCAGTGTCCATCATTTGGGAATGCCTGTGGCACACTGGGGAAAGGGCCAGGAGACAGCCCACACTGAATTCCCAAAGGGAATTGCTGGAGCCAGCCCACTCCCCTCCAGCTGCTGTGGGGCAGGAATCTGGCCTGAGTAGTGGACACTTGCAAACTGAGTTTTAATAAAAGGTGTCAGGTTATTTGTACAACCCTTTAGGATCCAGTATTTTCAAACCCTAAATGTGTGACCTTTTAAGCCCTCAGTTAAACAAGCTTTTCCCTTCTACTCCCTTTCTTTTCCTGCAGTCAATTGCTTCAGCAGACATGGATTTCAATCAGCTGGAGGCTTTCCTCACTGCCCAAACCAAAAAACAAGGAGGCATCACAGCGGATCAGGCTGCAGTCATTGCAAAGTTCTGGAAGAACCACCGGGCTCAAATCCACGAGAGCCTGGTCAGCCAGAGCCGCTGGGATCACGTCCTGAAAAACATCAGCTGGAGGGTGGACCTCAAGTCACAGCTGAGGCACGTGGATCAGGTCAACACTCCTGTTGCTATAGTTGAGATGGAGCTGGGGAAGAGTGGGCAGGTAAGGTTCCTTTTGCCAAATATCTGACCCTGCTGTAGGTACATGTGCTCTGAGGAATGTCAGCTGGTGCTGAATTCACTGTGCCCAGAGCAAGCCCCTTCATTCATCACCACTGGGCCTTCAATGGACTTGAAATTGGGCTCCATCCTTGCACACAAAGAAACATTCTGGGTGCTCAATGCAATTTTTACTTTTTTTTTTTCCTCCTATCTTCATATATATATTGACAGCTCCCTTGACGTTAAGCTTGAAAAATCAGAGGATACAAATAAAGCATGATCTGATTATTCCGTTTGTAAACCACGCACTGCAAATTCAATTAGTCTTTTTTTTTTTTTTGCCCTTTAATTCAACGCTAAAATTAGTTAAAACATGCAAAGTAGGAGCTGGAAAAAGAGTAAAGTTCACAAATTACATTTTAGAACAAAGGAGGGGAAAGACTCCTTTTTGTTTTATTTTACATAACACCCATTCTTGCGTTAGAAGTACATCCTTATTACCTGTCACATTATGCAATCTGGCCTTATCTGCCTGAAAGATATCTCTGTGTATATATATCTCTATCAGTGCTGAACACTGCCTTCCTTTTTTTATCTTTATAGTCCATAGGAATGTACAGCTAAAGGCACATTTACTGTTCACATTTACTGTTGTTTTCTAACGGGAAATTTGTTTCAATTTGGTATCTTTTCTCTCTGCAAATCAGTAAATTTTAAGACCTCATTTCTTAGCAGCAGCTACTGCAAATCGTGGGCATTTTGATGTTAATAGTTAACATTTAGCAAGGCTCCTTGTGTTTCGTAGTGTTTTAATGGCAAGAGTACCTGAATTAGGACTGCCTCAATCCACAGCTACACCTGGAATGTGTGTGTGCATAGGAATGATTGAACTCCAGCTGTGTGGAGTTTTCTGCTCAGGATCTTCAGATTGAAAGTGGCTGTGCTCTGTAAGCAGCAAATGGGAAAAGGTGGCTTTGTATAAAAAGGTTACAGGGAGCACATGGTAATGAGTACATTAGTGAGCAAATGGGAGAAATACCTGCATCCATTAAAAAATGCATCCTTTACTCAGAATGGCTGTGGTGTTTCATGAAGGGATTATGTACTTAGTGACTCCTGGTTTGAAGCTGTTTTTTTCTCCCCCAGTAATGGGTTTTTACAGTAACATCAAGCAGCAAGGACATTTATATTTCTCTCACCCTCTGCAGAGAGAGCCAGGGGCTGTGAGCATGGAGGAGGAACACACGTTTCTGAGACAAAGAGCCCCACAACAAAACCCAAGTGATTTATTTTAGCAATGCCCCTCCATGCTGCAGAGGGAAATGGTTGTGTAAATGCCTTTTTGGAGCTGCCACCAAACCCAGTTTTGCCTCCTTCCCTAAGGATACCAGTGAGCTGTGGCAAGCCTGACACTTGGTGTGAGTTAAACTGCTGCTTACCAAAACAGCCATGGAGTGATTAGCGTTGTCACCACTGAGTCAATGTGGTGAGGAGCTCTGGCTTCACAAAGCCTTTAGCTGTGGATCCAGTCAATTCCCTGCTGTAAATCTTCAGGTTAAGGCACTGTGCATCAGGCTGTATGTGATGGGATGAGTTTTGGGAAATGGGTTTGGGGATTTTTGGAAAGATTGGTCACAGAGACTCCTTCTGGAGGTTGAATGAGTTGTTGCACACTGGATCCAGCCCACTAACTTGAAACTGTCATGTTTTACAGTCTTTATAAGTATTTTTACTTTGTTGTTAGCACATCTCTTCTAAATACCAAGTTTTGTAGCACATCAAATCCATACATAGTGGTACCTTTCTTAACTTTAGCAGAGAACACATTTTCTAAGAAGCTGTCAGCCATGGATGGGATTTGATGAATAATGAAGATGTGGCTTTGAAGAAGAGAGCTGGCTGATGATTCAGGAGTGAATTATTCACAGCAGACTGTTTTCATTTGGACACATGATAACAGGGGAATATACAAATGCGTTGATACGTGATGAATTGACATGAATATTTCATGGTTCCACAGAAGCAAAGAAATGCTCTGTGGAAAATGAACCTTCCCAGAAGTCACTCTTGATTCTTCTCGGTGTCTCTGGGCTTGGGTTTAGATCTCTGCTGCTTGGTGGAGCATCTGCTCCTTCTGCTTCAATAACTAACTTGGCTTCCTGCTTGCCTTCTCTGAATTTTAGTCAGTTCAGCTCTTTCATGAGGGGAGGGCTCTGTGTGTGACACCTGACGTGGTTGGGAATGGGGAATTGAAAGTGACTTCTTCACAAATGCCACTGCACCGAGGTTTTGTGAATTTTGTCAGATTTTGTGAATGTTTCCTGACTGGAGAGAGATGGTTCTGGGTTTGGGAATCCATCACAACTTGCATGCATGAATTCTTGCTAGCTTTGCCATCAGAGAAAAAAAATAAACCCTTTTCTCTAAGTGCTCTTTAAAACACTTCTAATGAGGAGCATTTGAAAACACCATGCTCTGACCTTCGAAAAATATGATTCAGGATCTGGAAACTGGAGCTTGAACTCTCCTCCAGTAAAGATTGTACAGCAAGATTAAAAGTTCCCTTTATGCTGCTGCTGTAGTCTTTATAGATCCTGGCCAATCTGTATGGAGATTAAAGGCAGGTGAACACGCTGGCCATCAGCTTTGAAAGCCCGTTTTCTTTAACAATATGACTAAAAATAAAATGATAAAGCAGTTGCACTTTAGCCTGCATTTACCTTCATCTTGTGATGTTTAGTTCTCGTCACTGCTGGTTCATTTTTTAACATTTGAACAGCCCATCTTTCCTTTGGCACAATGGTTTTATCCTCTTGGGTTTTTTTATCTACCTGGCTGGCTTTCTCTTAAAACATCTACAGCTACCTGTCCTCTTCTTTATGTCCTTTTTTAAATCGTGTTCTCCCTCTCTGAGCCTGTCTGTTGGCACTAAGATTATATTTAAACTTCATTTCTGGACTTTGTGGTGTTATTTTCCTCCTGAGATGTGCCTCTCCCCTGAGGCTCTGTCCTTCCTGTGGGCTGACTTGCCAGTAAGTTTTTTTTCTTTACATAAACATGTAGCATTATATATTTTGCAGTTTATTGTCTGAGACTGATCAGATATTACAGATTAGCTGAGAATTTGTTCTTGGCTTTTTTTGCTTCACCTTATTTACAGAATGGGTATTTCCACATGCATTTCTTTTCAGTGTTTAAGATACCAGTAATCCATGTAATATCCCTTCTGTTGGGGCTTTGTTGGGTCTTAAAGCAGGTTTTATGATCAAAGAGTATTTTCTGCCCTGGTTTAACACGAAGCTGGGATTCTCCTGCAGGATTCTTCCCGGAAAGACCTGAGATAATCACGTCAGGATTATGGATTAAAGGGGTTTTGTTCCCAAAATATTGTATCTCTCTTCTCTTTCCTTTTCTAAAAGCATCACCCTGACAGAGTTAATGATAGACAGTAAGTAAATACCACAATGCAGCAAATACCAGAGGCTCCATACAAGGTAAGAAATTAGGATCATTTCTTTCAAAGTTAAAGGGCAAACAGCCTTTCATTCCAGATACTTTCTCTGCTCTGAAATCACCAGGGATATGCATCTTCACAAAAAAAAACCAACCCAAGCGTTTTTCTTTAAAGAACAGGCAAGCATTAGGAACAGACTTCAATACTGCTAATAATAATTCAGGTAATAATTCTCTTAGTTCATGTATGGATAGAGTTCATAACCAGTATTGTGAAGGTCTGGAGCTTGGCATTTCATCAAGTTTTAATTGCAATGACTACAAAGATTTAATTAATGCCTTAGGAAGGAGTGAAGTAGGTCTCAAAGTAAACTTCTGGGAGATGATTTTTTTTTCTGACTTGTTAATTATATCTACACAAATTTAGGCTGAAATTTGTATCGTCTGTGCCACAAACAAATCACATTCATTTTTAGCATTCACACATAACCATGTAATAAAAAAAAATCTTAGAATTTCCCTTCTATAAAACTCATTTCCGTGCTGGATGTACAGACTGAAGGCTGCTGAGGATGTGGTGGTGTTTTGTACATTTTTTAAAGCCATTTTCCTCTTGGTTTTTTGTCAGCTGCAGTTCTCCCCAGCCAGAGGAGCTGCTGCTGCTGCAGAGAGGTCAGACCAAGAGAACATCAGCACTAAACTCATGCCATGGGGAGGGAGGATTATGGCTGCTCCTGCTTTTGCCTCCCTGTGACTCCAGGTCAGGCTGCTTCAGAGATCTGGCTGAAAATAGCCCCAGATAATGGATCTCCAGTCTTCTTTTATATAAGGATCTGTTGGAAAAGGCAGATTGCTTTTTCTTTTTGTAGGATATCAGTGTGGGCAAAGCAAAGCATGGGGAGATGAAAAGCAGCTCCATGTACCCAAACCAAAATAACACCAGCCTGGCCTGCAAAGAGGAAGGAAAAGCAACCACCAAACCATTTTTCCTTTCCAGTCATAATCTGTCTTAATCTTTAGCTATTAACATCGTCAGAAACGATGTTCCACTCCAAAATGGGAAAGCACGGGCATTTAGAAGCCAAATGAATCAACTTAACCCCAATGGGCTCAGTATTTTCACGTGATTAAAATGATAGAATGTGTTAAGTCCAAGTCAGTTAGAAAAAAAAATCACCTTTGTGGCAGAACGTAATCATTTGAGCTTTTGTTCACCTTGGAAATTTATGAGCTGGAGGGAACAGTTACGTAAGGGCAGGCCAGTGCAAAAGCAAATAAAAAAATGGAGAGGGCAGCAGGTCACTCAGCACAGAGGAAAGGAACACAGTTGACTGACTCAACTCAGTTATTTACTTGATCCTCTGCGTGGCACTCTCTGTAGTCCTTCACTTCCACGATTTTTGTCACCTTCTTGGAGTGGAGAGAAGCTTGAGGAGCAAGAAGAGAATTTTATTTGTGGTTCTTGGGACATGGAAGTGTAATAAGCATGTTAAGGAGATAAGAGCATTAAATGGAGATATTAAATAACTGTCTGACTCAAACTGTCACTTCTCCACTGGGTGTATTTGCCAGTATTTTTTTACCTCATGTATACATTCCTATACAAAGCAAGGATATTCTGTGATCAGTAGTGCTGACGCTTTTCATGCTGCTTTATTTGTGCCCTGTGGATGTGCAAGTGCACACATACCCATTTATTCCCTGTCTTTACTCTGGAACTGGGTGTGCTGAAGTAATTAAATAGAATAAGTTAATTGAGATGTATTAAGTATTTTTGATTGTAGCTGAGCTCAGGGTATTACAGGGGAAATCCTGCATTAATTGAAGGTGAGCTGTTTGGAGCCAGCAGTGATGCCTGTTTACTGCCTTTCATCTGCCTAAATTCACCCTCAGCCCTGGACCTTTGAAATGTTTACCTCCTCAGGTCTCATTATGACAGAGGACTTGCAATCTGTTATATATGATATCAATGATATCAACAGGTGTTTTGCAATCTGACATCCATCTGGCATTCACACACAGCAATAAAATGTGGGAGGGCTCTGATGAAACGTCCTCCAGAGCATCTCTGGGGTCAGCAGACCTGGCTGTTGGAAATTGTCCCAGGAAAAATAATTCACTACATTCCTTTTCTTGGAGTTGTCTCTGTGGAGTCAGAGACCCTAAATTGCATATTCCCCCATCACCAAAGGAATTGTTCTGTCTGAGGCAGAGCAGTTTCTGTGTGACACTTGCACTGATGCTGTGTAAATCATCACAGGCAGTCCCACTGTGTGCAGTTCCCCACCACCATGGACTTGGGGCTGCAAATCTGCAAATTCAAGCCCTGCATTTGCACAGAATTAAATCTGCCTCATTCACACTGGCACCATTTGGCTGCGTGACCTTGCAGCAGAGCCAGTCTATAACTGAGGCAAAATTTAATGGAAGGACCAACACTTGTCATCCCCACCAGCATCTTTTTAACAGAAGTCAAAAGTTTCACATGATTCTCGAAAAAATTTTAAATTCCTTTGCTGCAGAGCCTGTACACAGCAAATCAAAGCCTCTTTGCATCTGGTGGTGTTGTCCATCGGTTCTTCAGAGGACTTGGAAATCAGTGTTGGCAAGGAATTCGTTCTTATTTCTTTTCCTAGAAAAAAAAAAGAAAGGAGTTGTTATGAACATAAGTGCCCGCTGCATTGGCTGACAAAGCATCTTGTTTCCACAGGCCTAGCCTGGCCAAATGCATTTAAAATTGTTGTTTTGCCAGTTGGCCAGCCTTGCCCCTCCTGACACCGTGCCACGTTGCTGCTGAGCAGTGCCTTCGAGATCCTTTTGTCACGATCTCTTCTGAGATCTCTGAGCGTTGGCATTCGGGGTGTAAGCAAGAACAGGTTCTTAATTTATTTTCATTTTAATTATTTAATTATTTTAATTATTTTTAGTGTGGATTGCTTTGTTGGAGGGACAGGTTGAGGGCAGAATTGAGCAAAAGAAATGGAGAGCTCTGCCTTGCCTTGATAAAAAAAAATGCTAATTTAAGCATACGTGTTGAAAGAGCCACCATTTTAAATTCTAGCTGGTGATCTCTTGAACAGAAATGAAGCAGCTCTCCTTGAATGCTCAGGGTAACTCCTCTGAAGTGCCAATTTTTCTTCCAAGAATGGAGGAGGAATAGAAAATGAGAGACACTGTTGGATGAGTTCTGTATTGTAGAGTTCATGTGGAGAAGGGTGGGAAAGATATCTGATATAGAAATGATCTAAAAGGGAATCTGGAGGAGGGAATCTGCACTGATTGCAAGAACAGGGGGATCTTGGGACTTGACCAGCATTGATGTTCTTTGTTTCTGGAAAGTTTCTGAGCTCCATGGGTTTGTGACAGCAGCAATGGGAAACACCACTGAGACACTGGTCCTGTTCCTTGCCTGGGTGTTCTGTCTGCTGTTAGTGGGAAATGTGGCGAGCTGAGCCACAGCTTGGCTGAGCAGCCTGGAGTCATCCTGTAAGGCTGAGAACAGCAACAGAGTCCTGACTTACAGCTTTAACAAATAAACTCATTTATTGTTCAGGGGGTTTTTTACTCATTCAATGGTTACAAGAAGTTGGTTGGTGTTGACAGTTTCAGCCTCAAAATATCTTTCTCTGTTTCCTTGTATGCATCTGGTCAAATTTTTTTTTCTTTTTGCTTGTTTGGAAAATACTTCCTGAGGCAGTGGGGTGAGGCATGAATTTCCCTGCATTGCTCTGGAAGGGGATGGCTGGGAGGAGATCACTGGCAAGTGCTTTTGGTTAAGCCATCATTGTCCTATATACTACTTGAGGAAATGACTACTTTGAACATAATTCCTGGAGCAAATCCTCTTCATTTAGAGAGGGATTCGAACTCACAAAAGATACAAGACAATCCTTTGATTAAGAAACCTCTTGCAGCTGTAATTTTGCATAGACCTTGACACAAGGGGCTTTTTTTTTCTGTCCTCCTTTCAAATTATCAGTTGCAAAACTCCACAGAGATAATCAGACATGCAAATCTTCAATATATTTTTAGTTCAACTCACTGATGTGTATTCATTAACATGTTAATATGACAAGGAAAGCGTAATTTAAATTGCACATGCTTAATTTGGTTAATAAATGCTTGAAATACAGTCCCAATTTTAGAAGTAGCCATAGTTGATACCAATTTTTCAGGGTGTTTTTTTTCCCTTTTCAATCACAAGGAGAGCATTAAACCTCTTGTTTGTACAGAAATAACTTTGTGGTGCTTTTTTACCTTGACCATACCCAACCAAAAGAACTTCTGTGCTGGGAATCGGTGCTCCTTGTACACATTGTCACGTTCCTGACGATTGAATTGTAGCAAATTGCGTCAGTGGAGACCTGGTGAGGATTGTGGTGGTGTAATTTGAGTGCCCAGACTCCATCAAGGGGGACTTAGATGGGGCAGATAAAAGATGAAAAGAGCAAAGTTTCCTCGTGTTCAGAGGTGGCCAGGCTCCACCAAGGCAAATCAGGGTTGTGCTTGCCCTGTATTGAGTTTGCAGTGGCCTAACTAAATGAGATACAAATTACTGCTGGAATTAGAATTAGACAGCTTCTGAATCTTGGTGGAACATGCAAAGCTGCTATAATATCCAGATATTTTTTTTAAAAAAAAACCCTGAAGTGGTATTTGAATGCTTACAGGCAATAAACTTCTCAGTCAATTGATTCCATTTCTGTTGAATCGCCCTCAAAAGTGAAGCTGTGCTTTAAGGACTATTAAGAAATTTTCATTCCATTTAACCTGTAAATACACCACAGGACTTGAGAAAATGAGTTTGATAATTGGTTTTTTTTTTTTTTTTTGGAAAGCCTGGAAGGCAGCATGTTAAAAGGACTCAGCATTGAGGAGAGTCTCTAACACATCCAGTTAGAGCCAGTTCCACTGGCCTGACTTCCCTTGCTCTGAAGTAATGAGGTGTGACAGATCATGAGTGCAGTGCATCGTGCTCAGGACCAATAACTCCTTTAAGAAAATTACATTTCTGCTCTAAGCAGTCGTTCGGAGTTATCTGCAGCTCATTGTAAAGCGCCTGCTTTTGCAGGGACGGAACTCTCACGTTTCCCAGCAAATATCACCGTGATGCTCCAAGGCAGCCATGGAGTGCAGCTGCCTGGGAGAAAGCTCAAGTCTGATCCAATTTAATTAGACTGGAACCTGTTCCTGCCTACAAATACCGCGATTACACACGAAGAGAACAAACAGAATTGACAGAATTGGCTTTTGTGATGGCTCCTGCTGTGAGGAACGTGGAAAAGAGGTGTTGATTCACGTGCTCCTGCTCCCTGAAGACTGAACAGCGAGCTGTGTCTGCATCCTGCTGCTCACCCAGAGCTCACCGGAGAGGGGCTGCTCGAGGGAATGGTAAATCTGTCTGCCTTGGGCTATTCCCTCAAAGAATATGGACTCCAAAGGAAAGCACGCCTTACTAGGTCAACTCTAGGAGCCTCAGGTTGGTGAGATGGATTCCACCCTCTGTCTGAACTGCCTGGTGATGAATATGGCTTGACAGCTCCTCTCAAATGACTGGTGTGGATAAAACCTCATCACTTTGTTCAGCTCAGGGCAGTGGAGGCAAACTGCCTCAGCTTTCGTTTTTTTTTAGGAAGCAAAGGCAGAAAAGAAATGCAGCACCTCCCATTACTCTGTGGGAAGTGTAGTTGAGTGAGTGTCATTAAACTGTCAGCCAAAGAAGTGCAGGCTGCTGGCTGAGAGACCTGGATTTGCATTAAACCAAAACTCTTGACCTAAAAATTAATGCGAGTTATAAATGAAGCTATAAGGAAAACCTCTTTAAATGGGAGTTTCTTTTTTTAAAGTCGTATTGAGCCAGCACTGAGTTTACTGAGCAGAATTCCCAGGTTTAAGCAGACCAAATGCTTTGCATTGGTGTTATCCATGTTAACAGCATGGATAAGCTGTGATCCAGGAGCCCTGAGATAGGCCATGGGCTGGATATGAGTGTGACTGAGCCTCTTTCCCCTGCAAGCACACCAAGTCAGGCTGGGTGGATGCTGAGGGAGAAGAAAGACAATTCCTGCAGCTGAGAGCGAGGGTTTGGAAGATGATGGACAAATGGATCGGTTTCAAGGGCCTGAAGCTGCTCTCTGGGGAAGGAGGCAGTGAAGAAAAGAAGAGGCTTGTTTCTCCAGGCACAGGGCTTGGAGATCAAAAGGACTCTGTCACCTCTGAAGGGTTCTCCAGAGCTGCTGGAGGAGAGCTTAGTTTGAGGGACACCCCAGAGGCCTTTGGGCTGTCTGAGAGATGTTGGCTTGCTGTGATCCTCATGCAGAAGCTACCTGGTAACAAAACTGTTCAAATCTTTGTATTTTATCCTAAACCATCGACTGCTGCTCTGAGCAGGCAGTGCTTTCTTTCAGAGGGCATTGGATGGTGCTGTCCTCTGGCGTTGCTTTTTGGAAGAGGATTTTTGGAAGGGGCTGTGAGTGGTGGGGTGCTGTGCTCCAAGCCTGGCCCTTCCTTCTGCCCCTTTGTTTCTGTGAGCTCCCCACAAATTCTTCTGGCTCCCAGGAGAGATTTCAGCTCCTGCCTTTCCCTCGGGGCAGCACACAGAGCTCCTGGCCACAGGGCTGAGGGTGGCCAGTGCTTTCATGTGCCAGCAGGGAGTGTGGGATTTGCTGCCAGCCAGGAATTTACACATGACCTCAAATACTCCTCCAGTCAGCCTGGCTCATCATGTCCCGTCCTAGGAACTGACAGCAGTGTCCAACTGATGCCTTGGGGAGGCTCAGCTGGAACAGAGACTGGACAGAGCTGGAGAATAAAGGAGGGATTTATTGAAAGGCCTCCAGGATCCACCTTGGGCAGGGCAGGGCCTGAGCAGGGCTACACCCAAGGTGGGCTAAGAATGGTCACAAAAATGGGTGACTGGTCACCGGGTCTTACATTTTTATAAGTTTTGGTCCATTTGCATCTTGGGGTTGAATTGTCCAATCCCAGCTCCAGGCTGTGAGGTCCCATCCTTCTTGTTCCTCCCTCCAGCCCACCCTTGGTTGTGCTTTTGGGGCTGAGAGTTGTCCTTGGTGTGCAGCAGGAAAAGGATTTGTTTTGCCTCCCTGCTCTGTGAAAAGAACTCACCAGCACTTAATGTGGGGCTCAGAACCTCACCCCTGGGCAGCACAGATTCTGAAAATCATGAAAGCTCAGACTTAAGGCATCCCAGCAGCCCTGTGTCCTCTCAGAGGACAGGGAGTTGCCACCAGGCCTCTCCCTTTGCTGCCTCACCGCCCTCCCCATCTGGCAGCATTCCCTGCTCCTCCACGCCCTCCTTCCTCCTGTGCCCTCTGCTCGCCTCTGCTTGTGTGTGTTTGTTTTCTCTCCCACACTGACTCTGTTTCATTCACTGCCCAGAATAATAAGAGGTTTGTTGAAAGGGTGCTGCTAAGTAATTTGTCTTCTTCATTCATTCCCTCTTTGTTTAATGTTTGCTTTCGCTGCGCTTTGAATACAAAATTATTAATTTCATCGTGGTTTGTTTCAATAGTATTTATTATTGTGGAGACTCCTACACAACCCCTCTCACTGCCACAAAAAAATCTCATAAATGAATACTCACAATCAGTTATCGTGGTGTTTTAATTCCCATTTCAAGGATACAATCTGAAGGCAGAGAACATAAACACGAGCATTGCCATTAATTCTGGTGGCCGGTGTGAAAAGCCCTCAGCCCGAGTTCCCAGAGTGCAGAGCCTTTGTGCTATTGCCAGGGAGCACCTCTGACAGTGCAGCCACAGCACGGATGGACATCAGTCCTGCAGAGCAGTCCCCAGAGCCTCTGACTGAGCCTGGGCTCAGTTATCACCTGGGCAGGTGTTGGCTTGGGCCTCCTGTGTGCACACAGGAACATCTCCCTGTGGGCAAAGAGGTTTGTTTAGTGGCTCCATGCATTAGAATGGCAGAGCACTCTGTGAGCCACCGGAGAAAATGTTAGTGGGATTTTTCTTCCCTGTTAGTTCTACTTCCGTTTCTTCTGCCTCTCCTCCTTTCCCTCATGTCTTTCTCTGCTTTCATTTCTTCTGCCTCTTTTCCCTCTTACCTTTTCCTGCTGGTTCTACTTTCATTTCTTCTGCCTCTCCTCTTTTCCCTCTTACCTTTTCCTGCTGATTCTACTTTCATTTCTTCTGCCTCTCCTCTTTTCCCTCATGTCTTTCTCTGCTTTCATTTCTTCTGCCTCTTTTCCCTCCTGCTTTTCTCTGCTGGTTCTACTTTCATTTCTTCTGCCTCTCCTCTTTTCCCTTCTGCCCCTTTAGGCTGCTGTTCTCCCTCTTTCCTCCACCTTTTTGTTCCCTTGGCTTCCTCCTCACTCCTGAACTTGGTTCCTTGTTTTGTATCAGCAGAGCTACTGGGTTTTTTTTCTTTTATTTGAGTCGTGCAACACAGCAAAGGACCAGAAGTGTCCCAATTCAAGCTGCCCATGAGCACAGGAAGGTGCAGGGGCTGTGCTGGGGAAGGTTCAGCTTTTGCAGGGTGTCTCCCTGTGCTGTTGCTTTCCATTATCCTGCTGAGCCCCAGTGTTCTTGTTCTGATTTTTCTGGGAAGCTGGGAGTAGATTGTGTTCCTGTGGTTGTGTGTGGTTTGGTGTTTGGGGATTTTTAAAACAGCGAAATTTTGTGTGAAACTCCTTGTCTGAAATCCTGTGGATTTAGTGAACAGAGCTTTAAAAACAAAGGTGGGATACAGAAGAATTACCTGGCACCTGCATCTTCTAATACATTTGAAGTAATGAGCTTTCTGTGGCACTAAGCTGTAAAATTTTGTTCACAGTGATGATTATGCCAAGAACCAGCACATGGAAATGAGTATTTTTTTTTTTTCTTTTCCTCTCCTCGCTGGTAAACATGCTTCTCACAGTGTGAGCATTGTTAATGCAAATGCCAGCATCCTTTTGATACTCAGTGGGTTTTTTGAGGAAGGCAAGGGTTGGGTCACCCAAGTGGATGGAACATGACTTTCTGTGCTGAAAACAGGGACGTGGAGATCTCTTACACTTGGAATGATGAAGATGTGTTTTGTCCGTGGTTTCACGCCCCTCTGTGCAAGCAAACCTTGATCTCTCAGGCTCGTGTTTAGTCTTCAGACTTGGCTGGTGCTAATTAGAGACAAAGCAGGTGAAAAACAATGAGTCACGGTGAGGAAAAGATGTGGGCTTTTTTTCTGTTGAAGCAAAGTGCTTTTACGTGTATTTCTGTCTGTATTTCTGGTTAAGCACGAGGAGGTTTTCATGTCCTGCCAGGGCATTTTTAAGTATTGAAGTAATAACATAAAAACCTAAACAGAAAAAATATTTTTTTTTACAATCATGGGTATGTCACACCACTAAAGAAATTGCCATTGTGGCACTGTAAGTTCTGGGCTGAAAAACTCACATTTTACAGAGTTAATGGCACCTCTTTGTGCCCCTGATAAATTCTCAGTGCATTTGGTTTCACGTGCAGCCTTCCCTTCACACAAGCAGCTGGCTAAAAAAAAAAGTTATTCTGGCTTTTTCTGCTCTTCACTTTGTCTCCTCTTCCTTCTCAGCGCTGAAATTTTCCCCTTTTGAGTCACTGCAATGTGTTAGGCACTCGTGTAGCTCACCCCCTCACACACATCCGTGCCCATGGGCTTTTTATTTGGAAACTTGTGTTCAAACTCACAGGGCTGCACCCCTGCCAGCTTGCTGCGTGTGGGTGTGCCAGGAGCAAATTATCAATTACTGACAAGGAGAGAAAGCTCCAAGGGTGGAGGAGGCCCTGGAGATACCCAGAGAGTGTTTTTCTTCTGAGGTTCCTGCAAGGATAGAAATCTGCTTATTTCAGGGGCTTGCAGAGCATGGGGTGACATCAGGCTGGCAACCTGTCACCAGTGGGGTTTCACATAAACACCTTGGGCACAGGTCTCAGAGGGATACTAAGGAACTTTGTTGAGGGAACTAAATTAGGAGCAGCTGAGGTTATTTTCTGGAATTTTTTTAGGAGGAATTTCTTCCCCGAAAAGGTGATTAAGCATTGGAATGGGCTGCCCAGGGGAGGTGGTACAGTCACCGTCCCTGGAGGTGTTTCAGGAAGGACTGGATGTGTCACTCAGTGGTGTTTGCTCATGGGTTGAACTCCAAGATCCCAGAGGTCTTTCCCAACCCAATCCCTTCTGTGATTCTGTGGGTCAATCCCATATGTTATTCTTCTGAAGGATGGGCCCAATCCTGACCTTACAAAGATGCTTTTTTTGTACTGTGTTTGTGTATCTTCAAAGGTTTTGCTTCTCCTCTAGCATTTAATTTCTAATCATTCCTGTGTTAAGCAAATGTTTTAAGGGGAAGGGAGGGAGCACATGCTGCTTGTAAAGCTCTGAATTGCTTATTAGTGGAAGCTGCATCAGCCTGGAGTTGTTTCATCCCCCAGGGGCTCAACACCATCATCATCATCATCATCACATATTTTTTTGTGCACTTGCCACCCCTTTCTTATTCCACCCAAAGAAATCAGAATCTAAAAGGGAGCCTTGGAGCTTATCTTGTTAGAAAAACCTCCAGATTTCTGCCTTGCTGTCACTGTCATCATTGAACAGCCTTGCAGTCAGGTACCATGGTGATCTTAAACGCTGCCACGCTGCCTTGCATGTACTTGTCAAATCTTTTTTGTGAGGGTTTTTTTAATTGCTTTGATTCCAAGATGCTGAAACAAGAGGCATATCTAATCCCCACTACAATGTCAATGCTATTTACCTGAGGAGAAACTAATTTCTCATGATTTGCTTAGTGCTTGTCAGCACCTTGCTCCTTTGTACAGCTGTAGCTGCACGAGAGCAGCTTCTGACGTGGGAATCTGCCGGAGTAAAAGTGCTGAAAACTGAAATACAAATGGAGCTCTGCTTCTGGGCCTGGCTTTCAAATGAACGCTGGTAAGGAACTCCCTGAGAGCAGAAATACAGAACAATATTCTCCTGACTTCCCTGGCCTTTAACTTGGTCAGGAAGCAGCTCTTAACAGTCTCGTTCTGGGCTGGAAATGATTTTCTTTGGCGTGGAAAACACGTTGCACACAGACCTCAAGGCCGTGGCCACAGAAGAGTCAAGAGGTGGAAGAGCAGAACCAAGGCCATGGCCACAGGTGGAAGAGCAGAACCAATTTGGAATTGTGTTTAGACATCCCTTGTGGCACCAGGGCTGAGTAATTCCCCTTCCCTGTGATTCCAGAACCTTATTAGAGCCTAAGGAACAACAGAATCCTCCTCCCTGTGGGTATGAGAGTGGTTAACACCGTGATCCAGCTGATGTCACCCTGTGAGGGATGGTGCTGGCAAAGGTTTGTGCTGTCTCTAACCCAGTGAGGTTGGAATCCCTAGTTCTTCCTAACCTGAAGCATGCAAGCAATGAAAAAAAGCTTTCTTTTGAGGGGCTGTGGAGTTTGAGAAAGCCAACAGACAAGTTAATGACAACTTAAACTATAAGCATAGTTATAATTGTTCCTTTTTTTCTCCTCATTTCATGGCTCACAGAAGGATCAAGTGGCCAGAAGCACCAGAAATTACCTTACTGGGAAACTGGGGCAGGGGCTGGAAATAAATCTTTGAGTGGGAGAGCTTTTACCAATATAAACATCGAAACACAGAAAATCTGGTTCTGTTACATCTAAATAACTGGTTGTGTTGGCTTGACAAAGGCTGATTTTCACCATCTAAAGTAAAAGGGGACTTCTATTTGTTTGTTCTTTGGTATTAATCTCAGGATCTGAGATTCAAAATAGTTGAATTTTTTTTCTCCTACTTCAAAAAGAAGGCCACAGGCTCCTCCTGGGGCTGATCCCTGCAGCACCTACCTGAGGTCAGGCAAATCCATTCAGCTGAAGCTCTGTCTCTAAGGCTGGCCTTGTTCTTTGAAAAAAAGAGTCCAGAGAGCAAGATAAGGCTCGAGGTGATTAATTACTGATGTGCTAATGGCTCGTGTTTCACTGAGGACGTGGCTGAAATGGGGCAATACCGGTGTTGTTACAGCAGGAATTCTGAAAACACTGCTGGGGTTTGTTTCCTTCCGTGAGGACTTGGAATTCCAGCTTTTCTGTGTGATGCCCATCTTCCCTAACACAGCCTCTGTACCCTGGGCTGCCCGTTTTCCTGCTGCACAGGGGCTTGGGATGATGTCAGGAAATGTGAATTACGGTGCAAGGAGTGCAATCACTCAGGGTTTGGTTTGTTCCCCCTCCTGGCAGCTGAAGGAGAGGGTTTGTTGGCCGAGTTCAGTGCCAGAACGTCAGTGACACTTCTGACAGATGCTGTTCTCCTGAGACGTGGCAGTGCTGCGTTCCTTTTCAGCTTGGCTGGGCCCACAGAGTCTCAATCTGCAGGCAGGGTGGCTTTTTCTCCTGTACTATGGATCCTGATACACACCTTTGGACTATTTCTTCAAATTCCTTCATAGTGGGAGCAGTTTCCTGGAGCTTTGTATCCAAAGTATCCTTGGAAGAGATCTTTTTCCCTAGGGGGATACAAAATTAATGTGACCAGACTAAAAACAGCGAAGAAAAACAACAACAGCAAGACACAAAATCCCAACGGCTGCTTCCAAGAAGTAACAATAAATCTGGGAAGATTTATTCCCCCACCTAATATCTGGCAGTTCAGAACAGCTTCTGAATGGTGTGTGTTGAGTCTCTGGAGGTTCCTCCTGTGGTCAGGGGAGGGAGAGGGAGCCTGGGGTGGACAAAGGCTCCCCTGGGGTGAACACTCCTCACTCTTGGTGCTTCATTGCACAAATATTTGTAAAAAGCCCCTTGGCTGCTCAGCCAGCACCTCAAAAAGCCACCTGCCAAGTTCAACCGATGCAGCAAAGAGAAGTTTGTTTGTGGTACCTGTCAAAAATAAACATATGACTGTCTTTTTGCAGATATTAAGGTAAATATTAGATGTATAATATTAGAGTAGCTTTACTGCGTGGATATGGTTTTTATCTCTGCTATTAACAAAACTTAAAAATAGTAATAGGATCGTTAATATATAATTATACTTATAATTAAACTGTCTGCTTAGTTAAAATAACATCCAGTGAACATATAATAAGGACTCTGCTAAAGACATGTTAACTATAAGCACCTGCTGTCTGTAGAATAAATAGACCAAAGCCCAAACTAAAAGTTAAAATAAAGACCAAAACCACAACCAAGGCAAACCCAAAGAAGAGCCATACAAAATAATTCCTAGAATATATAAACCAGTTTATAAAAAAACATAAATATGCATAATAGTCTATAAATATACAAGCTACTATAATAGAAAAAGTATTTTAAAAGTATCTCCAAAAATAGTGTGCTCTTAACTAAATGCCAAACACCCAGCAATTTAACCCTTTGCTTTATCTCTATCTCCTGTTGTCTTTTTATTGAACTTTTTAAAATTTTACCAAGAAAACAAACCTTGTATTTCACAGTACCGCTGCATGTGTTCACTGTCCATCCACTGTTCATCTTTTCCTGATCCCTCCAAGCCCACAGATCCCTGGCAACATTCTCCTGCCTCTTTTTGGGAGGTCACACTGTTCAGTCTTTTTTTTGTCTGCAGTGGTGAGAAGGGGTGAAAAGCAAAGGTTTGCTGTGAAAGGGATTTTTAGTGAGGTGTTTGTCTCCTGTTAACTCGGTGACACTGTGATAGCTGTGCCTGTAACGTTATCCTTAAGGAAAAGCCCAGAGTTTGCTGATTGTTCCCCTCCAGAGCTGGTGTCCTCTTCCCTCCTGTGCCTTCCACACTTTGGCTTCTCCGTTTTTAAAACGAGGAAATTCAAGGTGAGTGCAATTTTTGGTGAGGGTTGCACAGTTATAAAAGCTGTTACACAAATAATGGGAAAAATACTTTTATATGGATTAAAAAAAGAGGGAATTTATTCCTCTAATGCTCTAAATGGAACAAAGTCTTCATCCACCAACTGATCATCTGTTGCCCACAGAAATATTTCACCAGGGAGAAATCCACAGGAATGAATTCCTGCTGACCTCTGTGTCTTGAACTTGTAGCCTGCTTTCCCTGGATATCCTTGGCTGAGGGAGTATCAAGCCAGGGAACAGCCCTGCTGATACTCAGAATTCAGGAAAAAAATGCACCAGGAAATGCACAGGTCAAAAGGAGGGAAATTTTAGTCAAGGTCATATTTGTAATATTCCTTTACAGGAATATATGTTGTACTTGTAAACCAGCAAAAGAGTAGGGCTCCTTTGCTTCTTAGGAAATTTATAAATATTTCTTTTTGAAATCACATCTCAGATAATTTATGGAGAAGGGAAAACATCATTATTTCACTGAGTGGCTTTCCGTGGAAGGAGCTGTCTGGCCAAACACTGCAGTGTGGCTGATGCCAACTTAAAAAGCCTCCCCAAATCCTCACACTGTGATGCTATCAGCTGTCTGTCTTATCATCACCTTACAGGTATTGCCATGGACAAAAGAAAAAAAGGTGTTGAAGGGCTGGGCTGTGGCTGTTGGGTGCTCCTGGTGAGGATGAGCCAAATGTTTGGCTTTGGAACAGGAGAGCTCAGCCCACAGCAGCCACAGGTTTTAAAGTTTTAAAGTTACAGTTTTGTTTCTGTTCTTCTCAGCGTGAGGAAAACTTTGTTTTCATGGCGTTTCTGGAGAACAAGGTTAAATTCTTTCAGCACAAGTTCATTGTGTCTGACCTGGGGGGAAAAAAAAAAAAAAAGTCTTTTATGCTTATCTCTACAGTGTGTTTGAAATGAAAATGAAAGGAAAACAGTAAACAGTGATGGAGACAGGGCTATTTCTGTCATGGTATTGTGCCTTCTGTCCCCCGTGCACACGCTGTAGTTTATTGTTGGATGAGGTGAGTTCCACACCAGGCTCAAACCATTTATGATTTAACCTCTGCAAAGGGATGTTTTGCAGGGACTGCAGGGAGGAGAAGCCCTTTTGCCTCGTCTTGTGGCTGCTGGGGGCTCTCCTCATCCTACAAAACTCAGCTTTTCACGTTGGCTTGGTGATGAAACGAGTAGTGGGGCAGACACCTCACCAAGGGGAGCCAACTCAACATCTCCTTTATTGGCAGAGTTTCAGTTCAGCACCTTTAGCCTTTTCTCCACGGAAAACACAGCTGAAGCTTAGCTTGCCTTAGGCTTTATTTCTTCAGCTCGCCTTCTGGCCTGTTCACGTGGGAAGGATCAAGTCTTCTGTTGTTCTCTGGGCACTGAATCGCAGTCCCTGTTGCAGGGTTGTAAAGTCACATCTCCCAAGAAAGGCGTTGTTGTCTGGCTGAAGTGCTGCTGGCCAAGGGCTGTCTGCCCAGCTGGGCAGCGCTTGGGGTGTCCCAGCTCTGCTGCTGGGCTGGAACGGGATCTCATGGAGGGCATTAACCACCGAGATGCTGCTGCCTGGCTGCTCACAACCCGGGGCTTGAAAAAGCTTTTGGGGCACGGGATGTTTTCCCAGGGCCAGGACGTGTTTACCCAAGGCGTGTCCTGCCGTCCTGTTGCACCAGAGCTCTGGCAGCTCTTGAGGTCGGTGGCTCAACGTGATGAACACATCCCTGTGTCAGAACGTCCCTGTGGCTCCTTGCTGGAGCCCTGGGCACTGGGGATTCCAGACTCTGTGCCCACAGGCACTGACCCCCCAGCAAACACTGCATTGGACCTGAGCCCGTGGAAAAGGCTCCCAAAATTGAGTGACAGCACTGGGGTTGTGGGTGTGGGGTTTGGATAGAAGTGTGTGATGTCACAGGGTGCAAAACTTAGAGTTTAAGGGTTTAGACTACAGTAATATATATAAAGCAAGATGGAGGTTTTATGGCAGAGGCTGAGTCCTTCTTTTTCACCTTCTTCTCCATGGGTCTGGGTGGTGTTTTGTAATTGGGTAGAAAAGTCACATTGTGGGCCACAGGTGGTTGGTTCTTGGGTTAAAAGTAAAAATAATTGAGGTGTCATTTCATAATTGGACCTTCATAAAAGACCTTGGAAAGAATTAGAGACAGAGCCATTTTGTACCTTGTTAGCTAGAGCTCACAACTCGCGGGACTGTAACACAGATAAGAATTAATAAACATCTGAGTCTGAACACAAACAGCGCCTCCCAAGTATTAATCCCAGCTCTAACAGAAGGAAAGAAGATAAGAAAACCAAGAGCTCGTCAGTCACAGCATATCCAGGTCACCTGGAAAGCTTTAGGGACACTTTGTGACCTGGAGCCGCGCTCAGAGTGTGAACCCAGCCCCTCGCTGTGTTCCCTGCTGGGGGTGGAAGGTTTACATCAGCTCCTGTCCAAATAAACATAATTGGTTTGGACTTTGTTTTTCGGACAATACACGTCGATTGTGTGGTGAGGCTTTTATTGGCAATTACATGTTTGCTTTTCCCTCATAAAGTTACTTATGCACTGAGTCCATTGATTTAAGAGAGCAGTTTATTGGGCAGACACAAACTGTTCTCTCCTCAGGTTACCCCTGTGACATGTCCATCACCCATCCCTGAGCTGCTCAGCTGCATTTTCTAACAGGGCATTTTAACGAATTTGTGTTTTATTCTAAATGAAAGTGCCTGTTTCTAAGAATGCTGGTTGTTATTTTAGTGCTAAACCTCATGAAATACAAAAATATTGAATTATTACCGTTGTTCAGGAAATCTGGAATTCATTGCCTATATAGAAAAATACTCTGGCATTTTGTTCTGAGTCGATGACTAAGCTTTGCTTCAGAAATAATGGGCAATTCTTCAAATAATTCTTGTCCTTAGAATTAGCTGAGAGTGAGTGTCTTTGTCCTAAAGGAGGGAGAAGCTGATAGTGTTCAATATTTGTCCAGCTGTCTTCCTACTCCTCCCATAAGTACTTCAAACCAAATGTAAATAATCACTTACAGTCCATTTTACATTGTTTTCATTAAAGCCATCTCTGCTTCCCCTGTAATTTCTCTTAGAAAAACCACCTTGTAACAAAAGCTTTTGTTTGGCATGAAGAAACCGTCAGGTTTTACTAACTTTTTAAACTTTTGATGGAGCTTTTAGAAACACTTGGGAGAAAAACAGATCGTTCAAGAGAGGATGGTTTAAGGAAAAGCCTTGTTGAAGGTCGTGGTCTTTTCCTACGTTCATTTCGTATTTTTCACAGTCATCTGGTACTTAAAATATCTTCAGGTTCTGGAGTTTGTTTGGAATGCCTAATGACGAGCTTCAGAGGGAATATTTGTAATCCTGGGCCTTGGGGAGAGTGTCAACAACTGCTAATCCAGGAGCTGAGGCTGAGCCTGGGGAACTGTAACACATCCTGCACTTTCACATACCTGCAGAGCTGAGTAACCATTTTCTGCCTGTGCAGCTGAGGCTGCTGCACTGGAGCTCCCTCAGGAGGTTTGGTGGTTCTGAGGAAAACAGAGGATTGAGGCACTAATTTTCTAATTTTTTTCTAATTTTTTCTATTTTTTGCTTTTTTTTCCTTTGGTGTGCATAAGGTTCAGAGGATAAGGAGGGAAGGATGCCTTTTAAACTGGAACATTTGTTTGGGTCTTAAGGGCAGCAAGCTATTTTTAGAGCTTTATCTGTGCTGTGAGTTAACTGAGGTGGTTTGAAGTTCAGTCCAACAGGAATAGGGATTGTTTTACCCGCAGATGTGAACAACTTTGTTTTGTAAGTCGAAATCAGTGTTTAGTTACTCTGTCCCCGTTTTTATTGTGGATCACAGTGGTGAGAAGATTCAGGACAGAGATAGGGAGCAAGGCTGCTGAAACAAATGCACCCAGGGAGCAAAGCTGAGAGGGCTTTGGAGATGCATTTGGCTTTTTTTTTTTCACGTGGATTGCCGACAATAACTTTGCTTTTTGTGTTACAGAACGTGGATTGTTTTACATAACTCACTGATGAGCTCATGAGTGTTAACAGCACAAACGAATAAACCCAGCCCAGATGCAGCATCAATTAAACCTTTCATTAGCAGATTCCAGAGACCTTCATTTCTTGCATTTTTTTGGGACAAACTTCTTAAGGAGTGTCAATAAACAAAGTCATGAGAGGCAAAGGCCTTTCTGGTGATCCAAAGCTAATTAATTATGTGCAGAGGGATGAAATCCTTGGCTGGGACCAGGAGGGGCCAGTGGGCTGCAGCCCAAATGCTGTCCTCAGGTGAAAGCAGGAGATTTCTCTTCTCTTCTCTTCTCTTCTCTTCTCTTCTCTTCTCTTCTCTTCCTTCTCTCTCTCTCTCTCTCTCTTCCTCCCTGCACTTCTTAACCCATGCACTGGGGTGCCCAGATGATTCTTCCTAGATAAATGTATGGATGCCTGGATGTTATCCCTTTAAAAAACACAAAAATTTGAAATACAGATGAAAAAATCCTTCAGGCTCCTGGAATAATGTGTGGAGTTGCAGACAGGAGACAGTGCCATTGTTTTTAGTTCTGCCTGGTGTTTTTTCTGGTTGTTAATGATCAACCCTCTCCCAGCACGGGGAGCTTCAGAGGTCTTCAGAAGACCCTGGTTTTTTCCTTGTTTTGGATGGGAGGAGGGGTAGGTAGGACTGCTTGGCTGCCAAGGCTTGGGTTTCTGAGGTGGCAAGTCTCAGATGTGAATTTGAGGATCTGAAAGATTCCTTGGTCATGATCTTGGGTCTTTCACATCCCCTCACCTTCCTCTGAGTTTGAGGATACAAAGCCTACCTTGCAGCTCTGAAAATTCATCCAGGCTTGAGTTTGACTGTGAGCTGCCTGCTTGCATTGATCTCTTTTTCAGCAACGACTTGAAAACAAATCCGTTTACTTAAAGACAAGTCCAGTTGTTGTCATCTGACAGAGGCAATTGATTTGTGTGAGAGACAATTGATTTGTGGGGTTCTTCCCCTGCTTCTTTCAAATCCTTTTTTTTATTTCAAAGGAAAACAGTCTGGATTTATGGGTACTGTCATTAATGGAAGGTAAATACATCTAGAACTCATGTAAAGCTCACTTTGAAGGATAAAAAGCGAGTGTCACCTGAGCATTAATGCAAACATTAAAGCATCACCAATACAAACATCCATAGGCAGCACCAGCTCGTCTCAAACCTTTTCAAGGCCTTTTTTTTTCTCTCAAGAAGGAGCTATAAAGCTATTTTTGGAAACTAGATTATAGACTAGACACATTGAGCAAGATAAAAATCCACATACAACCTGCTTCTCTGCGAAGCTTATGCAACAGGTTTGCAGCCTTACACAAACTGTTCCCATGCCCAATGTGATAGAGCTTTTGTGTAACAGGAGCCTTATGTCATCTCTGCGATTTTTAAAGCAGGACTGGGTAATCCAACAGAACACTAAGGGCATTAGAGGCTAAATGGGAGACTAATGACTGCTGATGGATTACTGAATTTCAGGGTTTGAAGCTCTCAGCGTGGTCTCTTGCCCTGTGAACTGGCATCTCTTTCAGATAGCCCAGCCCGGCTCAGGCGTTACAGGAAAAGCTTTGCAAGAACTTCCTTGCTGCAATGGGATTCACATTGTTGAATTGGGGATGTTTGCTCTCATGTGCAGACCACACAGACACTGCAGAACATCAGATTCTGGTCATAAACCCAGTCCTTGATTAGGTATTTTAAATCCATGGTTGTCTTACTGTTCTCCTCATGAGAGTGGGGTGCTCTGTACAGCCTTGCTGACTGTGCTTTTCCCAAGCCCCTCAGGCACAGGGTAATTTAAACAACTTGTTGGGTTGAAAAAGAGGAAACTTCCAAGAAGCAGGTGAGAGAGAAGGATCTCAAGCAGAGTAATTTTCATTGCCGTGGCTCTCCTCATGCAGTCAGAGGTGGCAGCTCCCTGGTGGGACAGATTTTGTTTAAAGGCTGCTTCAGATTTTACTTTCCCATCCCGAGTTGTGTTGTCCTTCACGGGAATTGAGGCTCAGAGTGCTCGGTTACTTGCCTTGGCACATCTGATTGTTTGCCAAGAGGAAAGGGAAGAAAACACAGCTAATTTTGATTTCTTCAGCCAGAAGTCTTGGGCGTGTGTTGGGTGATTGTGTCTGTTGTAAAGGTTTTGAAGGGGATTTCTTCTCCCTCAGCAAGAAACATTTCTGTATTCACTTTAGGGGACACTCACTTCATAGGTGACACAACTTTCACTGTTGTGTCACCTGTGAAAGCATTTGTACTGAGGGCAAGTTCTGCCCAAAAGGAAACTGGACCTCCTTCATTTACTGTGAGCTGCTACACTTGGTAACTCCAAGCATGGACCATTCTTCAACATCTACACCGTATTTTCCCCCAACAACCTTTTTCCCTGCTATTGTTTTCTTCTTGCTGCATCTGTTCCTCTTTCCCACTTCATGCAAAAGCACATTCATCGTTACCACTTGTAGTGTGGCTGAAAAATGGCCTTTTTAAAGCTGCTTTTAGCTGAGCAGCACATCCAGCAGTACCCGTGGGGCATCACTTGGTAAATACTGCTGCTGTTAAATGCCCCAGGTTTGCAGCTGGGGGGGTAGGAGTGTGTTCCTGCACGTTTTGGGGTGCTCAACCCATGGATAGCAGGCCCAAAAACCAGCAGAATTAGGGAGAGAAGGGACATTAAGGCCCTTTCTATTTAATACAGCCTTGGGACAGTGCCTGTAGCATGGGATCATCTTTTTGGACTTGTGAAGGCTGAAATATTTTGCTGTAAGTGCTGGATGCTTTGGCTGTGTCACACACAGGTGGCTCCAAACCAAAATAAAGGTTTGTTTGGGTTTTTTGGTTGTTTTTTTTTTTAAGGGAGAAAAAAAACCCAACAACTCTGTTTTGCCCTTCATAGCTGGAAACTAAGAGGACAGTGATTAGAGCTTTTACCTAAGACAAAAAAAAATTAGGAAAGCTGCTTTTCTGGCCATTTTATCTGATAGCCACAAATCTCATTGAGCTGAGTGCATCTGTCCATATGGATGTGGCTATTCTGAGACTAAAGAACTTTTCACAGTGCTGCTGCTTCAGACCTGGGTGCCAGGCTCTTTTTTCCTCCTGCAGTAGTTATGTCCTGGTGGGTGAATCTGTAGACATCAAATAAAAGATCAAATGCCAGCCCCTCATTATAGTCAGATAAATGGGTGTCAGCTGGGGGAAAGTGTGGTGATTCATTTTTTTTTTTAATGACAAGAAAATGGGGTTTCAAATGTTCTGTTTCTGGTAATAGAGTCTCCGTGCAACGTGTTGTCTTTTGAAAGTCTAATCCCAGTTCTAATCACTGTGGGGTTTGTTGTTTGTTCTTATTTCCAGCATGAGCATCCCTCCCAGGCTGTTATTTTTACATGCTTAAGACTCTTGTTTAAAAATAAAAAGTAGGTAGCTTGGAGTTGAAATCAGAATAATTCTTCAGCGTTTCTGTCCCTCCATCTTCCCCATCCAGAGCTCCTGAAGGGGATTTTTATTTTTATTGTCCCTTATGGATGAGGTTATCTCGAGTTATTACACCCATTTCAAAGGGGTGAGGGGATGGTCCAGACAGCTGTTTGTGTCTTCATCCTGCTCACCAATGATCCAAAGAAACAGTATCCAATTCCTGGAAGCTCTAGAGCTTCGTTTCTTTCATTTTGACTAATTGTTTTCTTGAAGTAACGAGCAGGAGTGACTTCACAAAGCACGGTCTCCTGGCACCGAGCTCGTTAATGACTCACTCTATCTCGAGCAGCAGTTAAAAATACGGTTTTTTCCACACTTTGAGAAAGTCCTGCTAAGTTGTGCTCACAAAGGAAGCAATGGAATGTGTGGTGGGAGGGAGTGGAGATGTATTTCCTTATCATTTTCTATTCAGGAGCGTTTCGAGGCACGGAATCCAAGGCAACCAAAAGCTGCAAGAGAAAGGGGGGTTGCCTTAAAGGTCTGGTCCAGATAAAAAAATATTGTCTGGGGTGAGTTTTTTTGACATGGCCAATGACCCTCTTGCCTCCTCCTTAACTCCTCCACAGAGAAATGCAGTGCAAGGACCACTTGGTGTTTTTGAGGCTCATCTGCAGTGGGAGCACTAAAATTAATCCCCTGTCCTGGAAGACTTTGGCTTTTTTTGGAGATTTCATGATGGAAATTTCATCAGATACATTCTTAAAGACAGCTCTGGAGGACAGTGGAGAGGAGGGGAGTGCATTATCCACCTGGGATAACCTCAGGAGTGAAATCTCGTTGTCAGTCCCTGTTTTGTTGTTTAAAATTCAGCCTGGAGGTTGTACTAATCCCTTTGCAGGAGCACAGGATCCCGAGGGTGGATTCCTTCTGGGAAGCACCTCTGGGATTTTTTTGCAGCCAGGCTGTGTTGTTCTGCTTTTATAGCACACCAAAAGGTACAGTGGAAGTTCCTGTTTTGAAAATTACTCTTTTTTTTTGGTTGTTGTTGTTGCTTTTTTGGTGCAGGGGGTGCTCGTGGTGCCTCCCCTGCTCTGCTGCTGCGCGACCACAAAGATCCCAAACCACAACCAAACGCTGCCACTGCACTGCTTTGAAATGAGAAGCTGAGGTCTGTCGTGTCCATTTAAGGTGTTTTATCAGCTTTTAATTGCAGCCCTTTAAGTGGCTGCATAGAGAAGTGGCACAAACCCATTAAATGGTGATGCTGAGTTCTCTTTAAGAACTTTTTTACTGGGGGATCCAGTCAAAGGAGGTCAGAAATGCCAAATTCTCTCCCTGGTTATTTCAGGAGCTCCATAATTAATACCAATACCTTCCTCATAACTCAGGCTGATATTTTAGAAATATCTTCACATATCCACAACCTGTTGCCAGAACTGTTAATTGGGCTTGTGGGATGAAAGGCCACTCCAAATGTAAAACTGCTTCCCAGCACTCTTTATCTCAGGATAATTCTTTTTTTTTTTTTTCCCAAGGAAATTAAGGCACATTTTGTAACATCCAGCACTCTAATATATAGTATTATTATATATATTGTATTTATATATATATATATTATGACAACAGCTAACATGACTTGAACCCAGCTTTGCTAATCAACCTGTGATTTTAAATGCAGAAGTCTCCAGAAGGGAGATGAAATGATGCTTTGGAGCAAAGTCATTTGGGTTTTGTAAACCCTGAGCTCCGTGGGTGTTGTAAAGGTTTGAGAAGGAAGGGAAAACCAGGGGGGGTGCTCAGTGAAAATCCCTCTTGGGCATTCAGCAGGGGGGCAGATAAAAGCAAGCTTAAGGAATGGGAGGAAATAAACCTGAGAATGGAATTATTTGTTGCTGCTGCAACATACATGCTAACTCCTGTCTCCTGACCTTGAAGAGAGATGTAATAGGCCTGGAAAGATGTAAGAGGCATTGTTAGCAGGGTTAGGAGAGACATGACAATCCTGGAGGCAGGAAGGGAAGGCAGACAGACACTCCCTGATCTCACTGGCACCTTTGCCTTTCTATTCAGGCCTCTTTTTTCCTTCTAACCCTCAAAATAATCCAGATCTTTCCATGCACTGCCTCCCAACCCTTTGACAGGCAAGGTCTTAGCTTTCCCAGGAGGCAGGGTGTTTGAAAAGCAGGATATTCAAAACCAAACCAGGTATTTTTATCACAATTTTGTTACATTTTATCACAGTCTGTCTTATATTAGCACCTTCTGGTCAAGAGGGCAGCAGGAAGAGCAGCCATGGGTACAAACCCCAAGGCTTGCCAGGATTAAAAACCCTGTGCAGTGTTTTGATGCTTGAAAAGAGAAGAAGCACATGATTTTAGGGACACAGATTTTACTCTAGTCCCACTTCAGGACAGTAGTGTAAATCCAGGGTACAGCATTGGCACTGCACATCATCCTCCCCTTCCCTGCTGCTTTGGGGAGGGCTGGCTTGGAGTTGTGTAATGCTGTTCTCCAGCTCATGCCCGTGCCTGCCATCACAGCAGCAGTCAGGGTTCTTTTATCTGAGAGCTGCTCTGGGAGTTCTCCCCCTCAGGAGCTGCAGGAGTGCTGTCCCTGTGTCCTCATGGGGTGCCAGGCCACACTGAGGTCCTTGGAGCTTAGGCTGGCCTCCCAGGAGGACATCTTCCAGCCAGGACATCTTTCAGGAGGTGAAATACATCCTGTTTGTCACAGTGCTCCTGCAAAAACAGTGACCTTCCATCAGCCAAGGGGAGCCAGTCCCAAACCTGACGTTTTCCTGGTGCAGGGGAAACGGGCTGTGGCATTGCACATTTCCCCCTGATTTACACCTGCCCACTCTGCTGAAGGCTGCTGTCCAAACTCTGGGTGCAGGCCTAAAAAAGACAGGTTGCCGTGGAGGAGAATTAAAAAAAAAAAATAAAAGAGATTTCTCCTCACAGAAAGCTAAATGAGCAATTCACATCATCTCTGTTCTCCTCAGGAGGAGTGATTAATGCCTTTTATATTTCATTGCCTTCTTCTCCCCTTGTTCACAATGAGAAAAAGAAAGAGACAAGCAATGATTAATCTGATGTGGAAGGAGCTGCAGCCTTTCTTTGTGCAGAGGTTCCTCTGAATTCTCCTGTGTTTATTTTCCTGTTCAGTTTCCATCTGCCGAGTGGATTGCTTGTTAATTGTTAAATGACTGCTCTGCAATTCAGTTATGGAAATGATTCCTACTTCAGGACCACTTGCCCTTGCATTGAGAACGGGAGGTCAACCAAAATTAGATAACTTCTCTCTTCAAACCTTTTTATCTTTCTGGAGAAAAATACAGTTCAACACGATTCCTGTGAAGTTTCCAACCTTCAAACAATCCTTGTGGCTGAGCTGGTTTGGGAATCACGTTGAGAATCGGTGTCCTGATCTCTCCTGATGAGACCTTTAAATTAATCCAGATTAATCCAGGTGTGAGCAAGAGCTGCTATTCTATTGCCCACATTGATCTCCAGAACGAGTTGTGAAAATCCCAGGTTGAATAAAACCGAGTTGTAATTTTAACTGAGGCAAGGGGAGCTGTGTGGGCAGTCCCTTGGCTTCGGTGGGATTCTGCTCGAGGCAGGAATGTCCTCCCACGCTCATCCCTTCAGGGCTGCACCTCCAGCTTTCACTGTGAGCCTTTGCTTTTCACCTCACACGAGAAACAGAGCCTGAAAAAAAAAAAAA
>VXBN01001285.1:591116-607933 GCA_013397395.1 Sinosuthora webbiana
AAAAGAAAGGAAAAAGGACTTGGGTATTATGCAGCAAATATTACCAAGGACACGTTCTGTGGTTAAAAAAAAAAAAAAGCAAATCTGGAGCTTTTCCTTTATTTCCAGAAGAGAGCTGTATTCCTCTGGTGTCTCCCTGCTGGCACAAAGTGCTGATATTCCTGTGCTTTTGATCCCAAGGTCGCTGAGGTCAGTGCAGACGTTCTCAGTCTCTTCAGTGGCCTTTGCAGCACGCTGAGCAGGAGCTGCTGTTTTTGCTGATAAATCCGAGTGTGAGGCTTGTCCTGAGGCTGGAACAGCCAGAGCAGCAGCGTTGGAGGGGCTGTAAACCAGGCTGCACTCTTCTCTCAAGGAGTTTTCTCGTGGTGAATTGAAAGACAGCAAAGTTGGCATTCTAAAAGTAATGTGGAAAAAAAAAAACAAAAATTATTTAGACCAGTTTTGGTTTTTTTTCCCCCTTCTAAGTTCACGCACTCAAATTGCAGAAAAGAAACGATTTATAGTTATTTTGGCCCCACTGAGGAGATGTGTTTGCTGTGGCCACACAACTCTTGAGTAGCTGCTTCTGCCCTGATAAGTTGTATTTTCAGATCATCAGAAAGGTTGTGGATAAATGCCACAAAAGCAGCAAGAAGAAAAAGCCTGTTTGGTGTGACTGCTTTGTCTTGTTAAATATTTTAAGAAGGAAAGCCCAGCTGGACTGCAGGCTTATTTTCAAGCCTTTGGTTCCCTGTTTATGTATTTTTAGCTGAGCAGTTCTATGCCAGTGACTTTTCACCATCCATTTGAAGGTGGATTTGCCTGTGATTGCAGATGTGTGGTGCCTTACCTGGTGCCACTGAGGGACATAAATCAGCAGAGGATTTGCATGGGCTTAACTCACTGCTTGCAAAACTTGCAGCCACCAAAACAAACACCTTTGTGCTTTTGGTTCAGCTCTGGGTGTTGGAGCATTTCGGCAGCAGGACCTGCTCGTGTGCTCTTGTTTCAGGCAATCCAGGCCACAGGGTAAGAGTGCAGAGTTCAGAATGGAGCAGAAAAGGGGGTTTTAAACACATCTTACTCCAAAATGCTGTCTCAGAGTAATTCTGATCTTTGGTCTCTTTGAGAAAACCAGTTTTGGCCTTGACTGGAGACTGATTGGAGTGGAAAAGCCAAGATCCTGTGGCCTTTGCCAGCACTGTCTGCTCTCATGGAAAATAAACTGGTTTAGGGATGCAGAACCATGGAATGGTTTGGGTTGGAAGAGGATATTCGTTTCTACTCAGCTTTTATCTTTGGTGTAACACTTTGAAGCAGGACATTTGTGGATTCCTGCGTCATTTATGCAACACATAAACATGAAAGAGCTGTGGGGGAGCAAAGAGTTTTGGGGCTGCTGCACCAAATTGTTCAGCCTGCAAGCCAGAAGATGCCAGAATCCCAAGTCACTCGGCCTCCTAAAGGTCAGGAATCCTCTGCTCAGGTTTTTAGTGCATTCTTTAACTGTGGGATTATTTCAAAATGCAGATTATTTGAACTGTGTTGGTTGGTTTGGTATAAAAGTAATTCTTACCCCCAGAGTTCACTCCTGTTGTCCTGGTGCTGTGTCTTGCAGCAACAGAGAGGAGTGTGGTTGGCACTGATTTGATCAAATAAAAAGTGACATTAAAAGCCCAGGAGTTTCCTTCTGCATGGTCTTGGTGATTTCTACCCTGTTACAAACACATGCCTCAGGGGCAGGGAGGCTTTGATGCTCTCACAGGATACTTCCCAAAATATTTTAAAGAATAACACAAACTCGTTGAAACTTAATTCTGACAAAGCGTGGGAGGGGTTATGATAATGAGTGGTGTTTGATTTTAATTTGATTCCCATGTGAGGTAACAGGCAGGTTAAAATGTAATGAAACTTCATTCCAGATCTAAAGAACGTTCTCACCAGAAAAGCCGGATTTGGTGTAAAAAGCAGAAGGTGCATCAGTGAGGACTCTTCTCCTTAGAAAAAAAACCCCGAGCAAACCAAACCCAGCGATCAGAAAACAAGGACAGCTGTCAAACAGGGTGCAGAAATGCAGCTGATAAATGAGGAAGGGCATTTACCCTGCGAGGTGCCTGCAGAGGAGAGCACCTCACCTTGCAGTGAGCTGACACAGCAGGCAGGCCTTGAATAAGTGATGATGGAGCTTTCTCATCACCCTTGTGAGAGGCACAGCCTGCTGCCCTGCCAGAAATGGAGCTTTGAGATAGTTTTTATATAGTTTTCCATGTGAGATATATATATATATGTAATTTAATTTTTTTTATGCTGGTTTTATGTGCCTCCGTGTACAGTTTGGTGAAGCTGGCAGGTATCACTGGTTTTTAGTTTGGTTTTTTTTTTTTTTCTGGGGCATATGATAATGACAGCAAAATCCACCCAAAAAATGCAGTGGGATGCAATCCACTGATTTCATACTCCCCACCTTTCTGACAATACTAAGTTCATTATTTTTAACTCAATTCTGAGCTGCTTTTATTCAATTCAAAACTTCCTTTTTTTCAAAAAAAAAACCTTTTCAAACCTCTTCATGCATCTCTTAGTTAATGATTTTAGCTCTGTTTACACCTTGGTTTAAATAGCAGCTGGCTCAGGACCCAAGCAGAGTCACCTACCAGGGTCCCTGAGACAGTGTCATTAGCCTAAGCAGGTTAATTGATTTATTGGGCATGCCATTACACCTATTTACCTCAAACCAGTCAGGCAGCAGAGGAAAAAAAATGCTTCTGTTAAAAATTAAACATTCCACACTCACTGTTTTAGGGCTGGGAAGAGCTGGAGCTCAGCTGTGCCCTCAGAGATGCTGGAATTCAAATGAAATGTAGAAAAGCTACAAGAGTGTGCTACTTTCTGATTAATTATATTGATTAAATTATGGTTTGGCTGTTTTCTTCAGCACTTCCTGAAAAGAAAGCTGCATCCAGAAATGCTCATTTTTCATGGAGGATATAAAATATGAGCTTTTCAGGAGGCTGATAATGTAAAAGGAATGACATTACATTTGCTGTGCACTATCAGGGACCTACTTTTATCCCCTGGGATTGTTCCATTTTTTGCAATCCTTAATCTGCTTAATCTGTGATATTACAGGCTTGATGTTACATTAAAAGTATTAAAAAAAATCTGCAATCAAGTTAACTTTTTTTATTTTTTTTAAGGGGATGTAATAATAATTTGCTTAAGAGGTTCCTGGTCCATGTAATACCAGCAAAATGGAGAATTAAAAGGCACTCGCAGATACAAATATTTGTGCTTTATTTGATACAGTATTATGGAAATGAATTGCGCTTTGCATTCGAGCTTTTGAAGGTCAGATTGTGGAGATGTAGCAAAAAAATAGCTCCGAATTGAATTAAAAGTAATGAACTTAGCATTGTCAGAGATGTGGGAGTATGCAATCAATGGGTTGCCATCCATTGCGTGGATTTTCTGTGGAATTATCTAGATTTTGCCGTCATTGTCAGCATATCTTGTAGAATATTAATGAATATAAAAGTAGTTTGGGATCGCAGCTGATGCAGTGTGAGAGAGGAATCGATGCAGCATCTCACGCCTTCGTCATTCTGCGTTGGTTTGTGGCAACTTCTTGGAGAATTTATCGACTCTCCATTATCACGGAGGGTAAGAACAACAGGATGGAACCACGAGGAGAAACAAAATACATCGATTTAATCGAAGACAAGTCAAAGATTAAAACCGAGCAGAAGAACATTCTAAACTCAAAGGAAATGTTTGAATAACGCGTGATAGTCTGCTCCGAAGGGATCCAAAAGGATCAGAGCTAAAGCCCTGCAGTACTCCCGCTGCTCCAGCAGCTCTTGGCGGTGTTTGCGCTCCCGGCCGTCCCAAGCCGAGCCTTTCGCAGTGTCTGAAGAGCCTTTTCCTGGTCATTCAAGCCGGGATAATTCCTCGACAAAGCAGCGCTAATGATCTTACAAGCGCCGCTTGTCGCTGGTGGTGTTTGAGACTCTCCGAGTGGCTCTGGCGCCTTGGCCGGTGCCTTTGAAATGCTCCGTGTTGTTCCAAATCCAGGGGAAATAAACGGGAATAAAACGAGACGACAATTCTGAGGGGATTCTTTCCGTTCTTCCAGTGTAGGGGCTAAAACTTAAAAATACGACGCGTATCAAAGTTGCTAGAAAGCGTTTTAAGTAGCTGGCCAAACTGATGCAGTAGAGAACAATTGTAATTTTTTTTATTTTTTAAGTTTTCAGTTTGTGAGGGTTGGTTTTCTAAAAATACACCGGGGTTTTTAAGTATAGTTACCGAGACAGAAAAAGTCGCGCTTCTCTTCAGTCTCTCATATAAATATTTTTGCAGCACCGTGTTGTTGCAGCTCCTAGAAAACCCCATTCGAGGCTGGGGCAGTTTGTGTTTCTTGGATGTTTTGTTTTTGCGGCTCCTTTTTATAGCCCGGGCCGGGAGTGAAAAGGGAAGGAGGGCTGGGAAAATGTGCCGGGACAAACCCGAGGCGGCCGCAGGAAACGGGGGTTGTGGGAGCTCAGGACTCCTGAGCGACAGAAGTCATTTATTGCTGACATTATATTGCATTTATAATTTTTCACACTGCTGTTTAGGCGTTCACGCATTTCTTGATCGGTTCCTCTGCTTTAAGAGCTCAGCACGTGTCTTTTAGGGGATTTGGTCACAGTCTTGAGCTTTTCTGGCCTCCTTTATCTCATTTTTGTTGTCTCGGTATTTAGCTTCTCAGGCTCTTCTTCTTGTTTTTAGAACAGTTTGTGTTCCTGCAACTTCGATACGTTTTCAAAGCGCTGCTGATAACAATTACCAATACTTACAGGTGGTGGTTTGGCTGGAACACTTTGTATTTATTCTGAATTATTCAGATACATTGTTAGGGGGTGTCCATTCCCACACCTTCCTGGGGGCATCCAGCATTTGTGCTGCTCCTGGAGGACACCTTAGGGAAGGAATAAGGATTTCTGTTTTTCACGGGGGAGATAAACTAGCAAAAGCATTAAATGAAATGGAAGCCCAGCCTGATTTGCAGCCCTCTTGGCTCAGGTTTTAGGTTGGTCCACATGAGGGTGGATAAGCAGGCACCATCCAGCCCCACATGGGAGAGTTTTAGCTGCTTTAGAGCTAAAAGAATGTTTGGTGAGTGCACTTAGACTTGTACGGAGTGGCAGTGTCTTTGTGTAATCAAAGGGTTTTGTGTAATCAAAGAGGTTTGTTTTGGTCAACTTACATTCCTTTGGACTGACAAAACCTGAAGAGGGGAAAAAAACCTCCTTATGTATTATGTCCCCTCACATTCCCGGTGTGGTTTAGCCATGAGATCAGCTCCAGCACATCTCCAGGGCTGCGTGGGCAGCTCTGGCCCGGTGAAATCCGTGCATGGGCTCACACGGCTCGGGGTGCAGAGCCTGCAAAGCCTGAGATGTCAACGGCAGCTTGGCCTGGAGGTCACCCCGTGCAGAACCGGGTCCCTGCAGGGATGGCACCGCCACTCCTTCCCCAGAGGTCCGAGAAAAACTGAGCACCCGCAGAGCAGTGAGAGCTCAGGTTACAGGGAGATCTTGTCACACCTTGTCTGTGGAACGATTGAGACCTGTTACAGATACCGGGATTGTTTTGGGGTGGTGAGAAAAGCTGCTCCTCCTGCTCTGGACTTTTCTAGTCAGGTCTGGAAAAACCAAGGATGCTAAAACTGGGGAGATTCAGCAGGAGCTGCGGAGTTTTTGCAGCCCCAGTTTGCAGCAGTTGCTCAGGGTAGGCTGAGGCTGTCCAGGTATCCTTGGAGAATGGTTAATTCAGCATTAATTAACAGTCAGGTTAACTGTTCTCTGTCTTCTGCATGCTGCTCCTCAAAGCCTCAGGGGTTAACTCAGGGGTTGCTTCAGATCTGACTTTTCCAGTGCTTCCTAATCAAGGAAGGCTGTGAGAGATTTTCTTGTGCACTTCCTTATGCATCTCCTGCACACACATCAGCCTCAGGCAGATCCCACCCGGGTATTTATCACTGATACAGATTAGCCCTCCTAATCAGACAGGAAAATGCAAGAAAATCCATTGTCAAATGGAGCCGAGCTGTCAAATTCCTCACCAAACCTTTCTTTCTGCACAGGGATCAAATGCAATTGTTCTTCTCAAATATTGTTCTCTCTTCTTTTGTAGGAATCCGAGTTTCTCTGCCTGGAGTTCGACGAGGCCAAGGTGAGCCAGATGCTGAAGAAACTGTCAGAAATAGAGGAAAGTATGACTTTGTTGACTCAAACTACCTAATCAAATAAAGAGATTGCAACTTACAGAACAAATGACCCCTGGTACATTTTCATAATTCCTATTTCAGCCCATAAACTAGGTGGTGCTGGTTAAATCCAGATTATAACCCCAAGAATGGGCTGAGTGAAGCTTTCTCATCCCCTCCTCCCAACCTGTTTTCTGAGGCAGCAGCAACAACTGTTTCCACAAAGCTTTGCACAATCCGGCCTTGGAGGGTTGCACAGCTTTTCTTTTTCCCCCCTCAGTCATTTCTGGAGTCTTCCAGGTGCTGGGCTGGATGAACAGCAGAGGTCAATTGGCCAGTTGTGGCTGATTAGGGGGAATTCACGTTGATGCTTCCAAGCCAAGGACTTTATAGGACAAACCCACCTCTGGGAGCTCTGTGTGCCTAAAGCCCAGGAAAGCAGACACAGTGCAGAGGCATAAACACACCTCCCTGTCCCTGTGAGCTGACAAGGGTTCTGTGCTTCCCAAGGGCTGCAGGAGCCAGGGGACAAGCAGGGGAGCATCTCCTGCTGCTGCTTTTCCAAAAGGAGAGTCCTACATGGGCAGAGCACCTGATCCAGCTGTTTCCCCAAACACCAGCCCCCCTCATCCCCTTCTGGCTCTTGGGCTGGAGGGGTTTGTGTGTTGGAGGGGCCAGTGCTTTGTCGGAGCTCAGCTGAACTTGGCTGCTCTTAGTCCTGGTTTTTCTGCTTTGGGTTGACCTGAGAAAGCCTCAGATGGAACCTGTCGTCGTTGAGGTGGCCGTGACACAGAGGGGCACAGTAAAAGTTCAGAAGGCTTCTCATTATTGTTATTATTATTATTATTATTATTATTATTATTATTGTTCTTCACCACTGGATCGAGTTTCACAAACAAAAAGCGAGGNCTTGATTATTCTGTTGGTTAGCAAAAGACATTTTACTTGTCTGTCAAATCTGTCTATCCTCAGATTGTTTGCATGTTTTCTTTACTGATCCTCGTGGGACAAATCCCTTGTTATTTACAGGTGTGTTTATTGTTCACCTTTAGAATAGACTGTTGTGTTAAAGGAACTTCTCGTTTTTAAAGCAGTTTTACATGGAAACTTACAGATTACTTGTTTAGCTGCATTTAGAAGCAATGCCAGGCCAGCTCTGCTCTCTCCACAGGAACACAAGGTTTGTAAGTGTGTACACCCTCAGCTCAGAATGTGGGGAAAGGAAAATGCCCTTGGCAGAGACCTTATCAGTCCAAGCCTTGTGTGAGTGAAGGAATCTGCCAGAGGCAGCTCAGGGGCAGGGGATGGCTCCTGGCTGTGGCAGAGCCCCACATCTGTGCAGGAACACCCAAGTGCAGAGCAGCTGCTGCCCCTGCCCTGACAGAGGCTCTCCCAGGAGGGTTTCCAGCTCCCTGAGTTTCCCTTCAGGGCTGTCACCTTGCCCAGGATGTCCCAGCACGCTGCAGTGGCTCAGCAGCAGCTGGAGCAGGCCAGCACTCATACAGGGCAGGATGGAAAACTCTCCTTGCAGGAGGAGAAAAAGGTGATAATCCTGGCTTGCCCTGTCACTTGACTGGAAGGTGTGCACACATTTGGTTGGAGGCTGCATTGCACACATTTGGTTTTGTTGGAGGCTGCATTGCACACATTTGTTTGGAGGCTACGTTGCCTCTTGCCATTTTGTATCTGCTTCGTAAGCAACCTCCTCCTGAGCTAAAATTACACTCAGGGCCTGTCCCAATATAGAGATGACAACATCAGATGTTCCCGTGCCATAACTAAAGCACTCCTCATCGCTTCTCCTTGAGGATTTATTGCTTGTGGAGTCGCCAGATTGCACTTGGATGCCAGATCTCTTCAGAGCGAGGGAAGGGCACCTTTTGCCATCTGCCTGGTCAGAAGGGAGCACATCCCTCCAGCCAGTTTGTGTCACTGCACAGGGAATTAACATTCCCTTTGCCTTGCCTGTCCCACTGCAAACTTTTCTCTTAGCCCCCCTCATCTCATGGAGCCCCCAGCACTTCTGCTTCTCCAGCTGATCCTTGTCAGGGAGGAGCTGGGCTGTGACCACAAACTGCTCCTCGTGCTGCTCCCTGAGTCACTGGCTGCAGCACTGCTGTGAAATGAGTGCTTTGTGATTCTCTGAGCTTTCTCTTGCCTTTTCCAACTAAGTTCATTCAAGTGCTCTCTGTGTTTTAGGACATATTTAAAAAAAAAAAAAAAATCAAGGTCAGGGAAGGATCACGATCTTGAGTAACTTGCACTGTGTCAAACATACTTATTGTTTTATTTTAACATGGTCAGGGGATAGGAAAATGTGCTATAAATGGAAATTAAAGAGAAACAAGCTGGGAACAGATGTCAGGAAGTATTATTTCATGCAAAGAATAATAAATATGTAGAATGGCTAACAAGGCAAGGAAGCTGAGGCAAAAAAATCTAGGGGACGTTTAAGAAATAATTGGATGCTTTCTCAGTTGAGGTCTGAAGGGTGTGTTTTCATGGGTGGATGCTTCTCTCTCTTCCTGATCTTCCCTCCCCAGATATCTAACAGTCCTCACAGCGGGGCAGGAAAAAGGAAAGGAAAGGAAAGGAAAGGAAAGGAAAGGAAAGGAAAGGATTTACTTTCCAATTATTCAGGTTGCTTAGTCTCATTTTATTTTAAATCTTTTTTTTTTAAATCTTTCTTTCATACAGGCCCTTTTTGCAAGTGTAAATAGTAGTGTTTGTGCTCTCATTGTGTTTCACACAATGGGAAGGATTTCACAGGAGCCCATAATCTCCACATCTTACTGTGCCTGGAGCTTTTTAATAAACTGATGGATATTATGAGAGATTTTCTCTTCTGCATGTCAATTCTTTGCCACCTATGGATAAAACAAATTGCTCCCCATTTTTCTGAGGAGATTTCCCGATTCAGGTATTTACTGACCGTTTGGAGGTGAACAAGCATCTGAGGAAGTTTTACCCCAAGGCTCACGCTGGCCACAGATTGCTCACAGGAGTGTTTTCTTCTCCTTCTGGGGAGTTTCAACAGTTTATTCATTCATTCCAAATATTTATGAAGAGGTCCTCAGTGCTGGGGACAGAGGGAGCCTTTTGGAAAAGGGGAATGCAGTGGTCCTGTAGCAGCAGCCACTGATGACTTTTTAATGTGTTGTGTTTCATGTGGATTGGGGCTGGAAAAAACAGGCCAGGGCTTCTTGCCTTGAAGCTGAGCCTGTTAAAATCCTCCTCAGAAATGATTCCCAAAGCCCAGGGCAGTGTGGCTGGGGTGTCATTTAATCCAGTGTGAATCCATGGCCTCCCTCACAGTGCACCAAAATCGAGCTGTTCCCACCCATCCAGCTCACGCTGCTTTAGCCAATCTTTGCCAAAGCTCTGGGAGAGGCCTCCTCTCCTCAGAAAGGACACACAGCACCAAAACTGCCTTTTCCCAGTAGCCTGAATCCCGTGGTGATTCCCCAGGGCCACAGAAATCCCAGAGGATGTGATTTGTCACCTCCCGTGGAAAGGTGGCCAGAGGGATGCAGCTGCAGCCTCACCTGTGAGCTGCCAGTGCCACCTGGGAAGGGTTATTTTGGGATATCACCTGAGCTGCTCGTCCAAGGACAGAATTGTGGAGCTTTCCCTCCCGATGTGATGGGGCTGACCCAACCCCGAGCTCAAGTCCCCAGATGCTCTGCCCTTCCTCCTTCCTTTGAGTGGTGGGAAGGCAGATCTTGCAGTGCAGGAATTTGCAGGAGAACAGGTTTGAAGGCACATCAGGGTGGAGAGCCCACCTGGGGGGGTTTGAGCCTGGGGCATTTTGCAGCAAGGACAGGAGGTCCCTGAAATGCAGAGCTGTCACAGGGCATCTGTCAGCAAGGAGGCACCAGAGAGATTTCCCCAAAGATGTTTTCCTGTTTGTCATTGTCTCTGCACACAGGTGACTTGGCACTTGCATTTTAATTCCCTCAGTGGCCAGCAGCCCTGGAGCTCCAGCACTCAGCCATTAGCTCTTGTAATGGGGCAGTATTGGAGAATCCACAAAACCAGGTAATTGCACAAATGGCGTTTTTGGATGCCAGCAAGTGCCTCGGACCCTTGAGGAGTGACATTTGACAGGAGTGGATGGGAGAAAAGCAGCAGTCACAGCACAAAGCCCAAATCCATAGTGTTTCTGAGGCAACAACCCTTTCCTGAGGTTCCTGGCCACTTGGCAGCCCTGGCTGAGCACGGCACTGCTGGGAAACCGTGTAGTGCATTTTAGTAATTAGTGGCACTTTTCCTGCCTGGCAGATCCAACCACGGAGGGCATTAGAGCCTTCAGGCCGTCTCTGCTCTTGGCAGCAAAAGGAACAAACAAGCAAAGCCACGTCAGGAGGGGATGGGTGGCTCGGGCACAGAGAGAGGTGTCTGACCCCAGCCACCTGCTCAGGGCTCTCCCTGGGCTCAGAGAATCACCCCACCACCCTCTGGAAAAGCTCCTGCAGGCACCTCCCTGAAATAAACTCCCTCCTGCAGGACCTCAGAACCAATCTGCATTTTTCTGCGGTGTGGAGAGATAATGCCCTGCTCCAAGGGGAGGTGATGGCATGCAGAAGTACAAGGTTAAAAAAAAATGCCTCCAGAACCAGAGGCTGGGAACCATAAATACCTTCCAGGCAGTCCTTAGGCACATCAGGAGATGAGCAAGCAGAGCGACTGGAATTTATAAACTTGCATAATTAATTACCCTTTGCGAGGAGAACAAACATTCCCATGTTCCAGCTCTCTTCGGGCCTTTGACAATTGGGCTCCTTTCTGTAAATAATGTTATGTAAGTTTATACATTTCAGTTAGTGCTTGTTCCAGCCTCTTCACAGCCCAAGGATGTTCTCACCCCAGTTTATTATTTCAGCTGTGGACAGATCATTTTTCCCTGGTGCATCTATAATGGGATTTAAATTAAGATGCTTGCAAGCAGTGTAACAGTAGTGAAATAGTGTCTGGAAAACATTGGTACATACCCAGGGAGAATGAAAAGAAAGAAATTAGCTTTGCATTGCAGCACTGGGCAAAGTGTTTGCACCATTCCCTGTAGGGTAGGACAGGATTTCTCTGTCTGAAGACACAGCCTGTGGAGGATCAGTGCTGTACATGGGTAATGGCCATGGATCTTTTATCCCAGAGCACTGGAGCACCTTGGAACCATCCAGCAGCCCTGGAACTGCAGGGTGCTGCAGTCAGAGCTGCCTGAAATGCTGAACCCCAACGGCTTCATCTCCAGCCACTGCAAATTAGCACAGCCCCATTAACTCCAGAGGACTGTTTACATGGGGGAGGGAAATGTGTACAGCAGCAGGCACAAAACCTGCGGGGATCCCGTCCGGGGGGCACTGGTTTACTGATTTACCAGGCCAGATCTCATCTCTGCTGCTCTCTGAAGTTTCGTTTCTTTATGGTGAGCACATCCATGTCACGGGGATTTCTCCCTCGGGCAGCATAAGGAAAACAAGGAAAACCCTTCATCTCCTCCAGTCACGTTGCTGATCCCAGTCCCTGATGCAGGAGACATCTTCCCTCCATGGCATTCTTCAGTAACCTGTAGCTATGACTGGATATTAAAACCTGATATGTGGATTATTTCATTCCCCTTTGCCCTGTTTTTATTTCTGCAGTTTATCTGCAGATCCTACAATAACAGGAGAAAAGCTGGGTGATCTCCTTCTTTGATCTGTTGGAATTCTGATGGGCTGGGCTGGGCTGGGCAGTCATGAGTGTGTGTAAGTCAGCACTGAGGCATGGCAAACAGCCATGGGGTGGCTTTTAGGAGCACAAACCCACCTGAAATGGTGTCAGGAGAACAGCAGGTCCTGGGGGAAACCAACGTGCTGGACAGGTCCCTGCAGGTCCCCAGGGCTTGTGAGTGCTGTCCTGACAGAGAGCCCAGAGCTGGCACAAATCTCATTCTGGCCAGAGCCTCGTGAGTGCCTTGGAGGGTGCTCCAAAACAGCCCAGGCAGGCCCCACCCCAACGCTGCTGCCAGAAAAATGAGCCCAAAAGCTCAGGGCCACTCTCTTCACCCTGGTTTTGGTGACCCTTCTGCTCCTGCCACCCAAAGGAGCCCTCAGCCAGGAGCACCAGCCCCTTGGTGGCAAAACTCTCCGTGCCTGTGCCACTGGTGTGCAGGATCTCAGTGTGGGAGCAGCTGTGCCCAAAGCCGAGAGCTTTGCCCAAGGCTGGGAGTGTCTTGGAAAACCTGCACAGTGTTGGCTCGGGTTCCTTTGCCACCCAGAACCAGCCAGCCTGGGTGCCAGCACCCTCCCAGACACAGGACTGGTTTTAACTGGAGTTACTCAGGCTGGCACGGTGACAGTCCAAGGGAGCCTCATCCAGGAGGTGCCTGAAATCAAGATGGTTTGGAAAAATCTAAGTGACATGTGAGGACTGGCAGTTTTCCCTCAGCTGGCGTGTTGCTGGTGCCTAAAACTGCATCTGCTAAAAAGCAAAAGCCAAGCAGAAGGGGGTTAGTTGAAGTGGCTCCAGTACAGTTTTTTCCTAGGTGTAAACTCTTTTCTCCTTTGAAAGGAGAAAAGTGACTTTGACTCTTCACCTTTGAAGAGTCTTGGCTGCAGCTTCTTCAGTTTTGCAGCTCTTCAGGTCTCGCTGCAAGGAGCTCATGTTTCTGAGACACAAAAAAGATGTACAGAGCAGGTGCCTTTTGGGTTTTTTTTGTTTTGTTTTTGTTTTGTTTTCAAAATCATTACAGTCCAGTTTCTGCTACTACAGAAATTGAATTTCAAGTGGGTTTTTCTCCATCCTCTTGGGTCCTGCACTCTGCACCGCTGTGCCTGCCTTGTGTCTGCAAGGAAAAGGAGCCCCACGTGGAGGCAGAGGGCGTTAGTTACTGCAGCCCGTGTCTGACAAAGGCAGGTACGTCCTTCCAGAGCAGGGAAACTGATTTGAATCCGAGCAGCTCAGGGAGGAATTATTCTTGGCAAATGCAAATCAATAGCAGCACAGTGCAGCTCTGCCCACAGCTTGCAAATGGCAGCACACAACACAACAGGGACAATTCTCTTTCCACTCTCTCTGTCCTGTCCTGTTTTGCCTGCAAGAGCAAAGCTGCAATGCTCCAGAGGAAAAAAAACAAAAAAAAAGAAAAGTGGTGTTTGGTGTTCTGAAGCACATGTGCCAATCTCTTCAACTCCAGTGGTTTTGTCAAAGCTGAACCTGCCAGCCACAGCTCCTCCACATCACCGAGACACAAAATTAAAGGGAAGTGGAGCAGAAGACCTCTGTGGGGAAATGACTGTGTGAGGAGAGCACTGAAATGTCGTGCTGGTGGTGCTGGCAAGCCTTGCTGACAGACCCTGCCTACCCTTGCTTGTCTGGATTCCGGGCTCAAACGTCAGGGTGGGTAAAAACAGGTTCACTCCTGGAGGAGCTGAGATGCTCCAGCTTGACTTGCATGCCATCTTTGCCTTCTAATTCTTTTCTTACAGCTGCTGAAGTGCTTGCATGCCCCGGGAGAAATCTTTAGTCTCTTGTCATTATTTCCATTTTAACCTCTTCTCTCCTGTTCTTACCCTCTTTGGTCCCAGAAGCACGCTGGGGTCAGCCCTGTGCTTTCCGGGTGTCCACAAAAACCAGGCAGAACTATGCTGGATAAGCACAGAAAATGAATCCCAGGCCTTGTGGGAGGGTTTTTTTGATTCAGGAGGGCCAAGGGAGTGTCCACAGGTGGGGAGATGTTTCAGTCCCTGTGTGCTTGCAGCGTTCTCAGCACAAGGGGGTGGGTGCACATTTTGGAGCAAGGGCTGAGGGATGTGTGTGCACGTTGTGGATGCACTTTGGGGGCTCTGGGACCAGAATTCCATCAAATCCGACTGCCAGCCACGCCACACTGAGGGGAAGGAGCTGCTCCGTGTTTCTGCGGGGCCGGGTAGGGTGGCTGCGGGCAGGCAGGTACCCGGGAGTCCTGGGACAAGCAAATTCCTGGGAATTTCCTGCTGCTTTCCCTGGGATGTGGCTCCCGCGGGAATGCAGCACGTGGCCCCCGGGGCGAGTGGCCCCAAGTCTGTCCCCTTCTCTCAGCACCTGGGCTCCGTCCCGCCCCTCTCGCTGCTGCTGTGCCGCAGGGACAGCGAGATAACCTTGCGGGTTTTATAGCCTGCATCTCATTCCTACCTCTCCTTTGCTCCTGGCAATGTACCAATTATTAATTAACAGGGAAACGCTGGAGAAAAGGCCGAAGTACATAGCTCGTTTCCATCGATGTCAACGCAGCAGTCCCCAGGTCAGCTTTTATTACAGTGAACCCAAATACTGTGAATTAAAAGCCTGGGGGGAAAAAAATCAACAAAAAAAACCACCCCAAAAACCCCCAAATAAACAAAACAAAACAAAATTCCAGAAACTATTTTGAACTTGATAAAAAAATGAGAATTGAATCTTTTTAAAAGATTCTCTTTTCTGCCTGTTGGGCATGCCACGCTACCTATGGAAAAAACAAACAAACTCAACAAGAATTTGTGTCATCAAGTGATGTGACCCCGATGCCCTGAGCACACAAATTCCCAGTCCCCAGCTCCTGGGAAAGGTTTGGTGCTCTGCAGCTCCCTGACAAGGGCTGCACACCGCATCCCATCATTTGCATCATGATGCCCAGTGAGGGTGGTGCTTTTGAACACGCTGCCAAAAACGTTATTCCAGATTCAGACCAAATTAAAGCTGCTGCAGTCGAAAGGATTTGCTCTCTTTCTCAGGAGGGAAGAAAAAAAAGTGCAGTTATTTACTGCTCTGTGACAAAACAGGCACGGCCTGGGTGTGGGACTGGGAGGAGGGAGAATTATCTTTCCCCCAAAGACAGCAGACCCTTTCACCACTGACCAACCCTTTTACCTTCTTTTTTTTTCCCCAGGCTCCTTAGCACCCAGTGTCACAAGACACACTGCTCTAGATGATTTTTGATTTTTTTTTTTTCTTTTTCAGTTGGTCTCAAGACACATCATTACGAAATCTCCTGTGCAGCGGAGCCAAGCTCCTGGCTGCCAGACGCTCAATTCTCCTTTCAAACCCTCGCGTCGTCGCTTAATGGGCGATGATGTTTGCCGATTTAGGGTAATTCCTCCCTTTGCTGTAATCTTCCCCGCTCTGATGAAAAGGACAGCTTTACTCAAACGTGAAGTACATATATAAATATTTGAAGAGGGATGAAATATGCAACGGTCTCTACCAGCGCGCTGTGAACGGGGACATTTCTTCCAGGTTCCTGAGCGAAGATTTTAGGGCAGCTCCAAGAGACTTGCAGCAGGTTTCCTCTTGGCAGCAGACCTGGGAAAGCAAGCCAATATTGAAATATTGAAATATTGAAATAATCCGATATTTAACACACGGAGCATGGGATGTGCAGTGGGAATTGATGCTGTTCCCCAAACCAGTTGTGTTTGGGGCTGTGCACGCCAGCTATTGAATGCTGGTGGAAAACGAGTGCTGTGAAATGGAAGTGAATAACCTGCATTTTCAAGGGCCACAGGGACGTACTTACCCCTCCCTTCGCAAGGAGAACAATTTTAAAGTGGCTGTTCCGGGTGACATTGAGACAATTCCTTTGGCCAGGCCTCTCCTTATACCGGATTGGGAATGCAGGTGCTAAAATTAGAGACAAATGGCTTGTGTTCGTTTTCACCCTGTGTAGGACGAAAAGCTGAGAGGTTCACAGTCTGTGGGAACAGTAAATCTGTCTGCTGGTTGCTATTGATCTGTCCACGACAAGATGTGCTCTCTTTGCTGCAGCAGCACTTTTTTTTTTAAATGTTTTATTCCAGTTAGCATCCTGAGAGTTTCCTTCGGTTTGTTTCCACAGGGACGACTGGCTAGGGTTTGTAGGCTCATCAACCTACCAAGAAAGCAAACAACAACAACAAAAGGGGTTACTAATGAATGAGTCATGCATGATTTAGTGTCAGCACTGGAAGGCGAATTTCCAAAATGGGAAATTCTCGCCAGCTCCTTTACTGAGGGAAGCCTAAACGAGCCCTTCGCTTCTCCCTCCTGGGCTCAGCAACAAAAGCTTTGAGGATTTCCACGAAAAGCCGAGGCAGGTGCGAAGGAGAACGTTTCTTTCCAAGAAGAAACATTTTTAAAAAGTGATGTGGCACGGCATTTCTCGGCACGGCTGAGGGGGTTTCCTCTTTCGCTTGACGTCGTGCGGAAAAAAAAAAAAAAAATACAACGAGGGAAAACCGTCCTGAGGGAACGGACACGGCGCCCGCTGCCACCACACCAGAGCTGCCAGAGGAGCCGGTGTCACCCGGGGCCACCCTCAGGAGGAGCCTGCCCGCCGTGGGGCCGCTTCCACACGGAGCGAGCGGCGCCCGGCCCGGCTGGAAGGCGGACAGCGGCAACGCGGCGGTGCCCGCCCCCTTCCCCTCGCGCCTGCAGCCGGGCGAACACCTTTTCTGAGGTAAATGCCTTCCCGTTCTACAGCCCGGGCTGGGAGGCGGCGCCGGGAGAACACGGGGACGGGGACGGAGAAGCGGACGGGGACAGAGAAGGGGACGAGGCCGCGCCAGCCCGCCCGCGCGGTCTCCCGAGGGGCGCGGCGCTCCGCCAACCGCGG
>VXBN01001285.1:608465-664734 GCA_013397395.1 Sinosuthora webbiana
CCTGGCAAGGTACGGGCCGGGGGGGGGCTCGGCTGCCTCCGCGGGAGCGGCTGAGGAGGGACGGGCGGCAAAAAAAAAAACCCCAAAAAACCCCTCACAACCCAACCAAAATTTTAAACTTAATTTTCACCTCCCCTGCTCTCCCACCTCGTGAGGTTTCCCTTCCCCGCCGCCTCTCGCTTATTTGCGTGGCGGGCGAGCAGCCGGAGACATCTGTCTGGGTTTTTTTAGGGCCGGGTTTTCCCCTTTCTCCCCGGCCGGGAGGTGACAGCGGTGGCAGGGTGGGGTCACCGCACGCGGGCGCCGAGTCCCTGCCCCGGCACATGTTGCAGCCGGAGCGGGGAGAGAAACAGCGTCCGCTGGGGCAGGGATGGAACTCGGGCCGGCTCAGCCCACCGTGCGTTCGCCCTCCCTTTTTAAGTATTTTATTTTTATTGCATTTAACCGTGGGGAAGGCCGCCGGGTTTTTCCAGTGGGGCTGCGGCAGCGCCGGGAGCTGCTGCAATCCGCTCCTTGCCTGGAGGAGAGGGACACACGGACACTCGCAGCTCGCTTGGGGTCACCTCATTAACCCGCAGCGGGTTAATTATTAACATCCCCGCCGGGATTCTAGGCAGTGGCAGTGAAGTATGGGCTTGGTTGGACCTGAGAGGGGAGAAAATGGTGTTTTTTTGCCTGAATGTACGTGCTCCTTCACGAGGTGATGCTTTTTAGCCCTTCAAAGTTCCTGCTACATCCTTGTGCCCCCCATCGGGGACTTCAGGTTTGCTCGCAGGGATTGTGGCTGAGCGGCAGCTCGCGACTCATTAGTCATGCTGCAAAAATCCGTGGTGAAAGTTACTTGAGTAACCCTTTAATCCGGCTTCCCAAAATGCTCCGTGCTGCTGGGGTTGATTATTAAATACTCACGGTTAGTTTTAACTACGCAAAATAAGAGCTGGCCTTGTTCGGTTGTTGGGTTTGTTTCTTTTTTTCCTTGTGGGGTTTTCTCCTTCCCTCCCCCTTCCTTTTTTTAAAAAATATATTTTGGACAGAAAGACTCGGTTTGGGCGCAGAAGAAGTTTAGTCTGGCCGTGGAAAGATGCGTGCACAAAAACTGCACGCTAGCCGTGTCATCTGCGAGTTATTGAGGAAACACGATTAGAGCGTTGTCCTTTGAGGAAATTTCTGGTAAAATTATTGCTCATCGTCTTAAGGAGAGGAGACAGCCCGGAATCCGGTTCTCTTCCCGAGCTGCTCAAAGCGGTGTCGTGTTCTTGTTGCAGCTCCCGGTGCTGTCCCCGAGGGCGGGTGACACTGGGGGGGTGGCAGGTGACACTGGGGGTTCGGTTCGGATGGAGAAGCCCAGGCTGCTGGCAGAGCCTGCCCTGCTGCTCGGTGACCCGGCCGTGAAATGCCCGATAAACCACCGGAGGAGTTGAATGAGCGCTGAATTGGTTACGAAATGCGTGGAGGAAACGAAACGGAGAATCAGCTTCTCTCGTTCGGCAGATTTAATTTGTAATGGTTCGGGGTTTTTTGTTCTTTTTTATTTTTATTTTTTTCTTGCCGTGGCTGTAAACAACTCGAGAAGACAGATATCTTTAAGCAAACAATACTGCCGTGGAGATGGATTAAAATGCACGATGTTTGTCTTGTGCCTAAAAATGTAACGCTGTCAGTAGGAGTCAAAATATTTTGGCTTAAGAGAAACCCAGGTTTTGCTGCTTGTTTTCAACGTGTGACTTTCTCCAGGAGATGTTGTGCAGCACTGAGCTGTGTGGCTGTAGGGAAGCTACGGTCAGGGCATAAAAAATACAATGTATTTAAAGTAACTCTGTCACCTTGTCACCTGTAAAGTGGTTTTCCTTGGATTCGTGCTCGGTTCTTTTCCCCACGACGAGGAAAACGCAGCACTGCTGAAGGGACTTGTTTTTTGAAGGTCATGCTTTAGGTGGCAGGGAGTGCTGGCTGTGACTGTCTGATGCCCTGTTTCATAACAGGTAAAACTCACTCACCTCCCCAGAGAATGCTCCTAATGAACACGGTGTCACTGGTAGTCAAAAGATTTATTAGCATTGCCTGGAAGCCGCTCCTGAAAATTTTAAATACTTCTGGGTACGGGTGATGATGCTGCTGCTGAGGAGATCGGTGGAGAAGTGGTGTTTGCTCAGAGAAAAAGCAGTGCTCGATGGGAAATGAGAATGGATAAATGGTGTCACATTCTGTGCTGGCAAATCGGGGCAATTGTCTGTATGAATAAGTCACGGTGTATATAAAAGGGGGGAAAAATGCAGGATTTGAGTCTTCATCTTCTTGCCTCCCCTGGCAAAGATTCCTTGGAGAACCAAGTCCTTCAGAGGAGCGCTGCTCCGTGGTGATTTATCAACGCCGAGACCCTGAGGAACTGTCATTTTACTGCCACCTGGTGCAGCTATTTCCACAGCGGATCCAGCTCTGACGGTGATTTTTCCTGCTGGCCGTGTGAACCCACCTGGAGGAGGGAAAAACGGCGGTGACAAAAGGCTGTGTCAGTGCTGGTCACGTCTGAAACGTGGGATGTGACTGTGTGTCTGCTACCACAGCCAATATCGTCATTTATCACAGCCAATATCGTCATTTATCACAGGGCTGGCTTGTCACTGATCTCTGCATTTCACCAAAAACCTGTATGGTCATATTGCTCCAAATTAACCAGAGGAATAGGGAAAAAAAAAAAAAAAAGCTCGAGCCGTATCAATTAAAATCCTCAGCCAAGCTCTTTGGCAACTTGTTCTCTCTCGAACACGTCGCTGACTTTTTGACAAATGTGTCAGATGATCTTGCAAAATCTCGACTTGGGGCGGGTTGCGAAACTCCTCCGAGCTGGTTTCTCGGCGGACTTTTCCTTCCTGTGTGCCGTCCCGCTTGTGCCGCCGAGTGACTGCAGCAGCTCCGTGGGGACCGCTCCAAAGGCTGACGGTGCGGCTCTTCCTCGCCTTTCGCTGCCTTTGGTTACCTTTCCTGCGGTAAAGAACCCGTCAATTGCTTCTTTTCGGAGGGTTTGCAGTCTGAGGAGGCTGGGAGGTTTCTTGTAGGTAGAGCTTTTAAGTGTGTGATTCTCAAACTTGTCAAGGAAAGGCCAGAGGCGGGGTTGGAGGGAAGATATTGGCAAGGGTGAACTTATTGTGGCAACGAGTTTTCTGTGAAAAGCACAGAATATAGAAAAGACACAAGAATTTCATCAAAATAATGAGATTTTTTTAACTCCTGGCTTTCATGTTAATCTTTCTTGAAGGCCATTAGGATTAATTGCCTTCCAAAAGCTTGAAACCATCTTTGTCCCTCTCACAGCTTGTTGGTGTTTGGGATTCTTTTTCTTCATTTATCTCTTTATTACATTTTCTGTTACTCTATGGTAGAAATGCATCAGTAATTTTGAAGCAAGTAGGCATTCCACTTACTTTTTAAATTCAGATTTTATTTTCAGGGATATGCAATATTCATCCCTAATACATTTTTAACCCAAAAGTTAACAGTTAATTTAGGAAGAAGGCTGTCTGGTTGGGTGCATGTGCAATCACGGGATGAGTGTTTGGTGTTTCTGGCGTGTCACAGGCTGTGTTCCTATGAGTGCTTATTATGGAATCATCCTTGGACCAGGGAATCCCCGCAGGGATCACTGGGGAAAAACTCCTGGCCCTGCACGGGACAGTGCTTCGTGTGGTTTGGAGAAGAATTTGTGCCTGTGAGTGCCATTCACAAAAATTCCTGATGTGTTATCCCTGTTCTGACCTCACAGGGATATATTTAGATGTTTTTATCAGTTCACGGTTGTGTATCCCTGTATGCAAGCAAGCACTGTGATGTGCTTAAAAACAGCAAAAAAGGAAAGAAAATATGATGATGCCAGAATGAAATACAGGCTCTTCCTGTCGTTTTAGTACAGAGTGAAGAAGCCACCGACCAAAAGTTGGGGAATAAATGTCACAGCTGTCCAGTCACGTTTTGCTTTTACATGAGAAGCACCGACAGGTACCTGGGACTGGATCCTGCTCTGTGCCTGCATCTTTCTCGTTGATTTCCCTGCACATTTTAGGATTTCAAAGGTGCCCAGGTATAAACCTCCCTCACTCTCCAGATCCTGTAAAACCCAGGGAAAAGAGTGGCTCCTTAAACTGGCTCGTGATGAACTGTGCCGAGGAATGATTGTATTCGTGCCCCGTGAGAGGCAATTATCATTTCAGCAAGGAGGAGAATCCCTGTGCGTGTGCTGGGTGTGGTGCTGAGAGTTTTCAAGGGAGAATTGATGAAACAGTTTCCATCAGCGGTGGGTGAAGGAAGCTTTGTTGTTCGGGAGGAGTACAGCAGTGAGGGTTGGAAAGCTTTAGTTTGGAGGCGGTTTTGTTGGCATTTGTAAATAACTTCGGAAATTTAGCGGCTGAACTCTTCTTTAACTCAGAAGAGTTAGTCTTGAGAGTGAATTGACTGAATCCCTTCGCCAGTTATGGGGATCAGATGAGCAGGAAATCTTGACTTGTGGGTGGGAATGACGAATTTTCCCCTAAAAGGGTAATCCCCAGAGGCTCAGTGGTTTATACCTGCGTGTTGGTCTGGGATTTAGAGGAGAATTTAGGGTGCTGTGGGATGCTCAGGCTCCTGCCCGAGATTCCTCCCGGGCACTTCGGGATGGGTGTCTGTGCTCCCAGCCTGGTGCTGCTGGTGCAGCTGGAACTGGGAATTGTGAACTGAATTGAGGAACTGAGCAGGTTATTGAGAAATAACCTTTGCTCTTTTCTTGTCTTCAGGGTTATACATAGTGTGACACAAATATGGGGATTTAAGGCCTGGGAAAGGGTGGAATTCTTATAACTGAGTGTGAGGAGAGCTGCTGCTGAAATCCCCACTGTATCCTGAATGTAGAGCTGCTTTATCTTACACTCCAGCAATTAATTGTATTTTTTTAATCTGGCATTTGAAAGTTAGAAGCTGCTAATGGGAAAGCTGTCTTTGGGATGGGAATTGTTGTTGCAAACTTCTCGTTGATGTGCTTTTGAATGAAAACAAAGCCCATGCAGAACAAGCCTTAAGTTGGTAAGTCAAGCCACTGTCCAGCTTTGTGGCTGCTCCCTTTGGTGTGCAGGTAACGGGTACAGAAGGTGCCACTGGGATTTAGAAGTTTCTAATCGGGTTAGATGCTTATCTGCTGCTAACAAAAACGGGAGTCAGCTGCCTAGGCTGCTTAAAGATCCTTTACAAAATCCTCCTGGTACTTATATGCATCTTTAGCTGCCTAAAGCTGCTGGAGAAATTGTTCCCTTTTCCATAAACTCGATAGGCTGGAACGAGATCTGTATCTTAGCTTTGAACGAGGACCATGAACTGCTCTGCCTACAACTCCACTGATTTTTCTGAACTTTAAATGAAATATCTAGAAATATGAAGAACTTTTCCTGTAAATGTTAATTACACCTGAAACCAAAGCCAGTTGAAGGCAAAAAGCATTTTTCACGTATTTGCATTTTAAAATGTAGGTTTTGCCTTCTTCAGCGTGTTTAGAGGCAGATCCCAGAATTCTGACATGAATATTCACCATATGAGTTTGGTTTGAATCGACTTCTGAGCAACCACAGAGCACTGGCAAGGGAGATAGGGCTGGGAATTTCACCCTCCCACTTGTGTATCCCATCACACAGGGGCAGCAGCAGCTTGGGGAACTCAAATTGCAATCCGATGTTAATTTTTAACCCAAAAGGACCGCGGTAACCAGGGCTCCGTGTTGACTTCAAGTTACATTGTTCTTGTTTTTTTGAAACGTAGTTTTTAGTCGTGTGTTTGGTGTCTAACCTGGGCAAGAAGATAAAGCAGAGGTAAAGTTTTGATGGCCTGAGGTGTGGTGCTTGAAGGATGGTTTTGTTAGCTGGCTAAATAATGATTGCTCTCTCTCTGCAGACATAAAGGTGGTTGGGATATGGTTGAGGCAGGATTCATTTCTGGTTTTGAGATAAAACCAGAAGAGATAGCGGGAGCAGGTGAGTTGTCCTGTTTGTGGAAGTTATGGTTATCTGCATTGTGCATAGCCTTTGTAAATCAAGGGTTTTATTTCAAGTACAGGACAACAGTAAGAAGTAAGAGAGTGTCTGTCCTTCAGGCTTTCTCTCTTTAAATGCCAGCTGAAAGCACTGCCCGGATTTTCAATGTGTTTTATCCATCCTTTCTCACCAGAACCAGCACTCCCACGAGGTGTCTGAGGGGAAGGTGGCTCCTCAGCCCCTTCTTTGGCTTTCTAATAATCCTGGGCAGGTAAAGTGCAGCTGAAAGGGGAGCCACGGGTGGGTCACGCTGGGTCGGTCACTGCCCCGGGTGCAGAAAGCGCCAGAGAAATTCTGTCCCCAGAGTGTCCCTTGTGCTGGAAGGGGTGGCCCAGGCTCCTCCTGCCTGTGCTGGAGCAGTGCTGGTTGTGTCTGGCCCTGCCAGGGGAGCTCTGCAGGAAAGCAGACCCAGCAGTGTGCTGGTACATAAAATCTGAGGCTGATGTGGCCTGGGCTGTGCGAGCCTTCCCTCTCCTCCTGCACCATTCCTGGTGTTTGCAGCACATCACCGAGTGCCCTGAGCTGCCTGAAAGCTAATTGCTGCTTCATTGCAGGCTCTTTATCGGCCTGCAGCTCCCTGAGCTGATTCACCACAACCAAATCAGTGCAAAGGTAGATGGCACCGTGCTGCTTATGCAAGAGAAGGAATAAATTACAGGAGTGAGTCAGCTCTGACTGAAACTGTTTTAAACTGCCATGGAGCTGTGCTCCCCAACTTCTAATTGATGTCGTGAATGACAATTCATTTTGTGCCAGGAAATATTTCTCTGCTGACACTCAGTTAAACCCCTTCTCTTGATTCTTTATGATTTACTGTTCATTCAAGCTGAAGCCTGTCAGGTGAAAACTGAGGTTGTTCTTAAATCAGGAGCTGGCAGCTCCGGGTTGTTCCTAGCAAATTTACAACATCGTCGTTCTCCAGCTGGAACTGACCTTAGAATGACACGGGAGATTTTTGTACTAACAAATTGGAAAAAACAGGTCACATCTGCTGCCACAGGCCTTCAACCACTGGCATATTAAACTTTAACGTTCCATTTTTATAGTGAGTTGAGTTCTTACCCTTGGTTGTCAGTGTGAAATCTCAATTACTGGGGAAAAAAACCAAACAAACAACAACCCAAACCATTTTCACTGTTAAACTTTTTTCATCACATTTTTGTTGTTGTTGTTGTTTTGGGGTGGTTCTTTTTTTCATAAGCAGTTAGGAACACCTTCACGGGTGTCTAGTGTGGCTGCAGGCCACAGTGTAGAACAGCAATGTCAGCACGAGGCACTGATTTATTGGGACACTGATTTGTTAAGACACTGCCATTGTTTAAATTGACTTGTGTAGGTGTGGTGTGCATGTGCAGCTACATTGCTTGTTCATCCCTGTGGGAAACCATGACCAAACTCAAATATTCTGTACCAGCAGAAAGAGTGGAGAATCCCTTAAACCCGGGGTTAAATTTACAGAATATTTTACATAGTGACCTTTTCTTGCCTTGATCTTCTGTAGAAACGCAAGAATTCAAAAAGGAAACTGAACGTTCTCTCAGCCAATCCAAGGATTGAATTGCTTTTGTGGGGGACACCTGCAAATAACTTAAAATACAGGCAGGCTCGGGATGATCTGATCCTTCACTGTCAGCTGACTTATTTAAAATGGTTCAAAAAGTAGATCACTCTCTGGCTGGAGGTTTGGGGATTTCAGCAGTTTGGTTTGGGGTTAGAAGCATTCAGTTTGAGGCAGTGGTGAGCTGATGCTATCTCTTCCTTTTGCTGAGTGTTCTGTCAAGCAGAAATTTCACCCAGGGTGGCTTTAAGGAAGCGGAAAGCAAGCTTTTACTGTTGAATGACTTTGTAAAGATAATTTGATGCACACTCTGTGGTGTTGCTGCAGTGTGAAGTCAACAAAGCTTCTGTTTCATAGATGTTATTTTAAATAGCACACCTTAAAAGGTGGCTTCACTTTCCTGCTGAAGGAGCTAGAGGTAGGGGAACACCTGAAATTAATCCAAATGGTGACAGGGAACAAGATTCTGCAATTCTGCAGGTTTGCAGGGTGGTGTTCTCACCGGTGCAGGAATGTGGTCACTTGTGGCTGATGCTGGAGAAGAACCCTGCTGGGACATGTTTCCTCTGCTCAGCTGTGGTTGTGGCTTGGATGAGGTCAGAGAGCAAGAATGTCGTGTGTTTTTATTAATATTTTTATTCATATTATCCTCGTTAATGATTTAGAGGGTTCCTCTCATGTGTTAATAGCACAGTGAGTCATTCCAAGGTCTTGGCGTGGGGAAAAATTGAGGAACCAGCATAATTCACAGAATTATTGAAAATATAGAGAAATTCAAAAAATGGTTGGACAAAGTGAAGTTAGGTTCAACTACCTGAGTAAACATTGCTCAAAAGCAAGTCTGGCCCTCTAAAACCTTATTACAGAAAACCAGGGGAGCAGTACTAGACAAATGCCTCTTGCCTCTGGGGGAGTTTTGGTGGAGTTTTGTTGGGTTTTTTTGGCGTTGCTTTTGAGGGATTTTTGAGCAAAAACGCCCTGAAGATGACTAGTGGGAGACAGAACGGGAAGTTACTTTGGCAGTTTTTCAAACTCTTTATAGTTCTTTATGCCTTGGGCTGTGTTCTAGGAAAATATATGCACGTCCTTCCCGAGTCTTGCTGTATTTACTCGGGTCTCTGAAATTCCGTGCCTGAGTTTCACTTTGGTATTAAAACACTGCAAGATTAGAATTTCTCCCAAAGCTAAATAATATGCTGAAAGACCTCTCAAAGCAGGTTACATGCAAATAATTAAAAGTAATATTAAAATAAACATCAGCTGCTGTGAATTCCAGTGCTGTTGTTGATGCTTTGGGTCAGGTGTTGCTATCCTGGATACTTCCCTGCAGCTGGAACATTGTTTCAGGCTGTCTTGGTTTGGAGAACGCAGAAAACGTCTGTCAGATACCTGAATTAAAGCTTGGCTTTGCCAGATTCCTGATAGTTTAGCCCTGGACCAGCAGCGTGGTAGGTGTGATAGCTGCAGGTATTATCTTATCTTTTGTCAGCCCCAGTAAGTAAACGGAGGTGTAATGTTTGGCCTTGGCAGTCAGATAATGAAGATGTGGTACTCAGCCCACTTAGAAAATACAGCCTCACTCCTGCCCTCAGAGTATTTGCAGTGAAAGCTTCTGTCAGGCTCGAAGGAGGTGGAAAAGTTGGGTGGTTTAACTTGCACAAACGATTAGATAGATCCAGCTGCTTGTGGATCCACAGCCTGGAAACAGGGCTGGGAGTATTTGCTCGTGCTGTGACACCACTTTGTGTGCTCTGGGGGATGCAAGCACTGACAGCTCGCCAGACTTGTGCATTTCCTGCTGCAAAGCCCTACCAAGTGTAACAGCAAACGGGGATTTCCCTGCTCAGGGTCCCTGTCTCATTTGGACTGAAGGATTTTGTGAAGTGTTTGTAATAAAGTCTCTGCCCATGTGTCAGAAGAGTCCCAGGTCAAGTCCCCAGATGCCTTAGAGGTGTTGAATGCTCTCAGCTGGGGAAGCTGGGGGCTGTGACAGATGAGCTGTGTGGTGCTCTATGTCCTGAGAAATGAGGCTTTGGCCGAGCTCTTGACACAATCCCGTGTTTGTTGGCAGCTCCTAGGAGGGAGCAGTCACCCTGGTGTCTCTGGAGCTCCGGGATCACGGGTCAGATTCCACAGCATTTGTTGCTCAGTGAGGAGTGCTGCAGAGGGCAGGGCACATAAGGCCTGATGTTCATGCTGAGCTCTGTGGAACAGCACAAACCAGGGGATGGCTCCTTCTCCGGTATTTTTGTGTCTAGTGAAAGGGAAATGGAGAAAACCAGTGTGTTTATCTGTTTGTAGTGGCAGTTGAAAGAGGAAGATAAAGTTTCTTTAAAGCCTGTGTGACCAATCCCAGTGCTTTCTTTAAACAGTTCAGCTGTTTATCTTGAACGATGACACTGACCACAAGTGTGGTTTTGTTTTTCAGGTATAGAAGAAAACTGCTTTGAAATTAGAACAGAAACTTCCTGGCTGACTGAGAGCAGAATGAGAGATAAAGCAGATCTGGCCTGAGCATATCCAGAGATAAATATGCAGATGGTACACGAGGAGGCACAGGCATTTTTGTGAGAGGCCCTTTTTTCTAGGAGTGGCTTTGGATTTCAGCTCCAGAAAAACACTCCCTTTTGGATTTAATAATGGTTATGGATCAAATAAGAGGAAAAAAAAAATTACTGATTATTTACTTGCTTTCTTTCTAAATTTTTAGTAGGAGGAACTATTGAGGAGTTAAACAAAAGTAAGACTGATGAGACCATGAGAGACCAATGTAGCTCAGGTGTCTGGGGATGGCTGAAAAGGAGCAAAGAACAGCAGATACAAGGTGTACTCCTCAGTGTGCCCCCCTGGCTGCTGTTGCTCTGTGACCTCAGGGCCTGAGGCAGCGCTCACAGCTGGCCTTTCAACAGCCAGTGCACATCCTTTATTGCATTAGGTTTTTCTGATCTTCCAATAAGCATTTGTCCTCCTGGCACATGAAAGTGAGTTCTGTATGTGACTTCAGCGTGGGCTTTGTAACCTCCTTATTCACCCTGAATTGTTTGTGGAGCTCGGACACTGATGTAGCCCAGGGCTAGTCAACAGTTTGGCAAGCACTGCTCCAGAGGAACACGCTGTTTTCATGTTGCTCCTTGTGCCTGCATTCTGACAGCTGTGGGAGAGAGAGGGACTGATCCATTTTCTCCCCCAGGACTGATCCATTTTCTCCCCCAGGACTGATCCATTTTCTCCCCCAGTACAAACTGAAGCTGGATCACAGAACTTTTGGCATGAGAGATGTATACATGCTGTTCCAAGTCTTGCATATATGGGACACTTCTCCTTTTTTAATTTCTTTTCAGGGTTTTTTTTTTCCTTCCTAGTAATAATTGCACTTCTGCTTTCACTTACTGTTTGAATTCCATTTTTTCCAGTTGCAGAGGGAAAAAAAAAAGTTCCAAGTTCATGTTCTCTTCTGTTTGAATATCAGCAATGCAGCTGGCAAGTTGTGTCAGCCTTTCTTCCAAGGAGCAGCCAAGTGAAATTGTCAGAAACTGATTGTGTGCTTTAAAATTTGGCTCTGCTCCTTACGTATTTGGAAGGTGTGAGAGTGCAAGTATAAAAGCTTGAAAGCTAATTTAAAAATAACTGACCTTATCATATAGCAATTTATTCTATACCCTTCACCTCACCTTACTAGCAGGAAAAAAAAAAAAAAAGGTTTCTCAGCCTTGCCTTTGCCAAGCTTGAGGGCTCAGATTCTAATTATTATACAGTCAAGTGTTTAAAGGGGATCTAAATGAGAAGCAAAAACTGCTGGCTAATTTAGACTCCCCACGAAAAGCTGTGTAAGTTCCCTGAGCTGCAAATGGAAACCTCACATTTGTAGCAGCTTGCTGATGAAACCCCAAACCATCTGTGTGTGTGTATTAGAGACAGATCAGCTTTTCCTCCTTCGGGGGTGTGAGTAACCTTGGTTTTTAGGCTACTAACTTGCATTGAAAAGTAGTTTGCATTTTTTAACTGTGATCGAGAACTTGTTGTGAAGAAAGCTAAAAAATCTTTCTTTTTCTTTTTTAAATTTATTTCTAGATATGAGAAATGAGTGTTGGACGCAGAAGATTAAAGCTGCTGGGAATTCTGATGATGGTAAACATTTTTATTTATGTGCTCGTGGAAGTGTCCAAGAGCGGCGGCCAAGACAAGAATGCCAAGGGCCGTGTTGTTATACCACGGAGCAAGTTCTGGAGGAAATACACTCCTCACAAAGCTTATTGGAACAAACAGCAGCAGAAGCTCGAGCTGCTCTACAACCCCATCCTGTCCTTGCTCTCCAACATGACCGTGGAAGAGAACTTACTTTCTAACCTGAGCGCCCTCAATTCCTGTGACCCCGACCCCTCGGTGCACTCGGAGGTGAGCGACTTTGCAAACCTGCCAGACAGATTCAAAGACTTCCTCCTCTATTTGAGGTGCAGGAATTACTCCTTGCTAATGGATCAGCCAAACAAGTGTGAACAGAAACCTTTCCTGCTGCTGGCTATTAAGTCACTCATACCCCATTTTGATAGAAGACAAGCAATCAGGGAATCCTGGGGCAAGGAAATAGAATCGGGGGACGTGATAGTCAGGAGGGTCTTCTTGCTTGGGCAGACCCCACCGGAGGATAACTTCCCTGACCTTTCACACATGATTAAATTCGAGAGTGACACCCATGGAGACATTCTCCTCTGGAACTACAGAGACACTTTCTTCAATCTGACTCTGAAAGAGGTGCTGTTTCTCAAGTGGGTCAGCAGCAGCTGCGCAAACGTCCAGTTCATTTTTAAGGGCGACGATGACGTTTTCGTGAATACCAATCAGATCCTGGATTACTTGAAGAGCTTATCAAAGGAAAAAGCCAAAGACTTATTTATAGGTGACGTGATCAAAGATGCTGGACCTCACAGAGAGAAAAAACTGAAGTACTATATCCCAGAAAGCGTTTATGAAGGTTCATATCCCCCGTACGCAGGAGGTGGCGGGTTCCTGTACTCTGGTGACCTGGCACTAAGACTCAATAACGCATCTGACCAGGTGCTCCTCTACCCTATCGATGATGTTTATACTGGAATGTGCCTTCAGAAGCTTGGCCTTGCTCCAGAGAAACACAAAGGCTTCAAAACGTTTGACATCGAAGAGAAATACAGAAACAACATCTGTTCCTACACAAACTTAATGTTAGTGCATAGTAGAAAACCTCAAGAAATGATTAAGATTTGGACACGCTTGCAAGACCCACACTTAAATTGTTAAGGTAACGTGCGTAAATAAGTGTCTTAAGTCCAAAAAAAAAAAAACAAAACTTTGCAAGTTTGGATCACTGAAGCTCTGTTTAATAGCTGAATTCTCGCTGTAAACTTTTTTTTTTTTTTCCTGTACTTCTGAAAACGAGAGTAATGCTAAAATTGGAAGGGGTGGCTTGAAGACCCGGTGCTGGCTTTTCCACTGTCCTGGTGGTCGTTATGTTTCAATATTGGTCTTTAATTTTGAAAAAGACTTTGAAGCTATAACTAGCTGTCAGTGACTGGTTAGCTGTGCTGGAAGCAGGGGTTGCCTCCCACGATGCATCTTTCATTTAATTGTCATGGTGGAAGAAAATTTTCCCTTGAGTGGTGTTTGTGTGTGGAAACCACTGTAAATGGAAAATACACAAACTGGGGGGATGTAGTTTTACTTTTAGATGTGATACATTGATGAGACTTTAATTTATGGTTTTCAGTCCTTTTGCCCCCCTGGAACAGTATTTTTTTTTCTCCTTTACATACAATTCTTTGTGCAAAGTGTACCTGTGTCTGAAGGATTTACCTTTTTATTAGATGGAGCTTTTTTTGGTTGTTTTTTTTTTTTTACAAAAACCCCCATAATTCTGCTTGAAATGCCCCCTAAGAGATCACTGTGTAAGGAAAAAGGGTATTTTTGGGGCTGGGCAGGTAGGGCTGTCCCCAGCCTCAATCCTACATTCTGAAGCTGATTTTTTGCTCATGTTAATTGTGTGGAAAGCTGCTCTGGTCAACCCTCTGGTTTCTCTTTGGGCACTAGAAGTGATCAGGTCGTTTGACTTGCTGGAAATGTCTGAAATTGCACATTGCCTCTTGAGAGCACGCTGGGGGTCTCCTGTGGGGCAGAGGCCAGTCCAGAACTGTGCAGGTCCCAAGAGCTTCGAATTCCCAACCAAACAAACTCTGAAGTTTGCATGAAGCCTCACGTAGAGTCACACGTGTCCTCAAAGCTCAAGATCTCCTCTACTCCCACATCTTGCTTATCAGAATTACTCTTCAATAGTGGTCGCTTTCTTTGTATATGTAGAAGTGCCTGTCTATTTATTGTTCAGATGGAAGACCAAAACATTTTTTTCTTAAAATATATATTTTGTGTAACATTTTATTTGTATAGTGTCGTCACTCGGATATTTAAATATAGAGCATGGTATTTTAAATCTGAGATGTGTAAACGTGGTAAATAAAGCTAATTGTTATTTTTGAATTTGGAAAAAAAAAAAAAAAAAATAAAATGTGATTTAAATATTTCCGGTAACGCTTCCCTGGTTGACTTGCAGAGGAGTTGCATCCTACGTTTCAGAAGCTCAGGAACAAAAGGTTTTATTTGACAGATTTCTCTTAAGTTTATGTAGCAGACTATCAGGAAAATGTCACAGTTGTACCTGTATTTATTAGATGCTGGAATAGGTGGACAACTCCGATGAAAGCAAGGGGGACATGAAGTGCCTTGGGACAAACTGTGTGTGCAGAAATAATTGTCTGTACAACAGCATTGCTGCTGCAATTGAAAGCAGTCAAGGAGTGGACTGAATGGCTGGCTCTTGGAATTTTTGATTGAAACAACTTGGCAGCAACACCTGTTTCATGCTTTTTTCCACCTGCTTTCTTTTCCCTTCGTTGGCCTGGAACAAATGTGGTGCCCTGTTCAGGGAGAGGTGAGCTGTTCTGGTCTTCCAGCTCTTTGTTCTGTAGGTGTTGACCCCGCTGTGGATAAAAGGCTGTGCTCTGGTGTTGTGAGGTTTGACCCTCGTGCTTTGTCATTCCTCACGGGAAGTGACACCTTTCTGAGTTTTACATGACTTCCTTCCCACCCTGCTCCTTTAAATATTCATGGGATTGTCCTCAAGATTTGGGCCACGTGAAAAGAAAATCAGTTCTGCTGATGGTGAGAGATGCAAGGACAGATGAAGTGTTCAGGAGTTTTGGTGTGGAGGAACGGGGAGAGAGAAAAGGTGAGGCAGAGATGAAAAGGAAGGTGCTGTTGGGAGAGTGGAGGGGAAAGAGGCAGAGACAAGTGAGCCCTGAACAAACCGCTGAGGTCCACGGGAGGATCAAACACAAACGGGAGCGTTGCAGCAAAAAGAGGGACGGGAAAAGAGCCCGGGAATGAAATGGTGTGAGTAAGGTAGGGTGGAGTGCACGTGTGATGTTAAACAGAACGGCTGTGATTGCAGTGCCAGCATTAATTATTTCATTTATGCCCTTCCCTCCAATCATGAGATAAAAACCAGGCCTCTTGCGTGGGACACGCCTGGTGAGAGGGAAAAACAGGCTGAGTGGCACCTGGGGAGGAGAAACGCTGTGAGAAAAGCGTTTCCCCACCTTCTGAAGGGACAGGAGAAAGGGAGAAGGACAGGGCTGAGTGGGCTGTGCTGGGGGAGAAATGTGACAGACCATTTTTGTTTATTCCGAGTGGGGAGGAGCTCTGGTGCCCGTGCCTGGTCCACTCCCACGGAGAAAGAATTGTCTTGGCCAATAATGTGTGGAGTGAAGAGTAAGGGAAATAAATAACAGAGATAAAGGAGTGAAGAGTAAGGGAAATAAATAACAGATAAAGGAGTGAAGAGTAAGAGAAATAAATAACAGAGATAAAGGCACAGAATGCATCCAGAGGCACAATGGGAATGGGATCTGGGGACAGTTGGAAGATGAAAAGTCTTTAAGAAAAGTATGTGCAACAACCTGTATCTGCTGTATCTTTCTAAAATGCTGTTAAATGCTTAAAATTCTGTTGTATTTTTTTTCTTAAATTAAAGGGAAAGACTCCACTAAGATGAAGGCGCGACAAAATTTGACCACAGTGGAAAGACTGGAATTTGAAAGCTGAAGTAAGATGTGTTTGGATGAGGCAGCTGAATGTGGATGCAGTCGTTGTTTCTTTTTCCTTCCCTGAATACAGCAGGGAAAACGAAGTGCTGCTGTGATTAAATAACCCTGCATCAGGGTGAGCCATTAGAACCCATTAGCTTGTTTGTGTAAAGGCTCAGGCCCTTGCTTCCAGTTGGGAAATCCAGTTGGGAGGAGGAAATACGGCATAAGGGAGGGGTAAATGAGCCGTAATTAATGCACCAATTTTAAGGTTTATCTTCCAGAGGATGGAATCCCTGTTTTCTGCCACTTGGTTCCCTGGCATGACTGCATTTTACACTTGGATCCTTTCCTCCCCTACCCAGTTTTATTTTGTTCTGTAGGCTTGAGTGAAATGTAGCACTTGACAGGGCTGGTGATAAGAGAATTCCTGGCAGTCCTTTTCTGCTTTTCAGTGCCGGGAGCACAGAAAGCCAGGCTTCAAAAAGGGCTTTGGCTGGGAAGTCCAAGAAAAGGGGCAGGTTGGAATTCACTGGAAGGTTTGCAAGTCAGCGAGGATCCTCACGCAGGTGATGCTGAATTTGGGGCTTTGTGATGCAGCAGTGAGGATTCCAGCTCTTATCTGTTGTGATTCACCCGCTGGAATTTGGCCTCTTTTCCCTTCTTGCCTTGCTGCACCTCATATGGGTAAGGTTTCCACTCCAGCTGCAGTTTGCTCGAGGGCACCAATCCAAACGAGTTCATGTCTGCGCTGAATTATTTCCTTCTCAGAATAGTCGTGACACCGACTCGGCAAGCAAATAGGGCACGGAGAGCTGCCTAATGGATCCCTTTCACAGACACTAATCACCGAGGTGGTTTTGAACTGAGCCGTGTCTGTCCATCAGCCCCAGCACAAAACTCTCCTCAAATTCTCTCCATTCTCTCCCTCTTTTAACTTTTTTAAGCTGTTGTCCCCTTCCTTGCTGGATGAAGGTGAGAATTAAACTGCAGTTCTGGTAGGAAATTTTCAAGATGTCAGGAGTGACGAAATACCGAGCAGGTCAGTTTTCCTGTTGCTGTGCTCAGGCCAGCTGCTTGATTGCTGATCACGATTTATGTTTGTATTGGCTCAGCCTGCTCTAAGAGGTGTTTAAACAGCTCTGGCTGGATTCTGCTGAGGGGTGGCTGAGCAGCACCTTGTGGGCCTTGCACACCAGCCTTTTCAAAAGAGAGAGAGTCCACTTTTCCATTTGTCAATGGAAACATTTGTATCCTGTCTAATAACACCTGGCTGAACCCGGTGAGCTGGGCTTAAGTTGGTCTTTTTCAAGTTGTCTTCAAGCTTAAGGACTTCAGACATGAGTCCTGTGCTTCAGATGAATGCACACTGAGTTTCCTCTCAGAAATACATCAAGATAAATCTGACAGTTTCAAATTTTACGTGGAGGGGATTCCAATCAGTCTCCTAATTTCTGGGCTCCTTGATTTACCTCTGTGTGTTCAGCCTGTGTCATTTCCAGTCGTTCCTGCTGAGCTCTCCACCTAAATGAACCCACTTTTCCTGCCTGGTCATATGGTTTTGTTCCCTCTTTCCCCTCATCTCTCGGTGGTCACTGTGCTCGCCTCTCCAGTAAACCTCAAGGTTTTCTGAGAAAGTTACAAAAAATTTACAAAAATCACTTCTATCAGGGCCTGATTTCAAACTGTTTCAAACAGGGGAGTAACTGGAGGAAAAATGCTGAGCTGCCAAGCAAGCTGTAAACTTCCTGATTTTGGAGTTGGCTTTCCTACTGCCACCACCATTGTGATTTCTTTAAACAAAACTGCTGTGGACAGATTTGGAGAGGGTTTCTACAGGGTTAGAAATAATCCCCAGACATTAATCCTCCCCTGTTAGATTTTTAAGGCCGGAGCTGCAGCTTAGTATTTGTGGCTGTACTTTTGTGTCCTTTTGCCTTCTTCCTCCATCCCTCTGGATAAATTTTGGCTGAGTTCTGCAAAGATGATTCATTTGTGTTTCCTCATTTGTCCTGAACGTGTCGTGTTTTTTCCCCACTACTCCTCTCACTGATCCTCCCCTGCTTCCAGAAAAGTCAGTGTCTCGTGACAGCCCAAATTTTGCCTTTTTTTGGGGACATTACATCCACGTTGTGCTGGCAGATCAGCCAGAATGCCTGTGTGTGTGATGAGCATTTGAAAGTCACAAGTTTTAAGAACACAGACCTTTTATTCAGACAATAAATTTTTGAGTTTTGACTTCAGAAAGAAGAAAACTTCATCCTTCAAGTCACTTCTCTGTTTTCTTACCTGCAGGATCATTCTGGGTCTTAATATTGTGTGCTCTTGCTTTCCTGGTATCCTGTGACACGAGATTGTGATAGAGCTGGAAATAGTTGTGTGATTTATGTTCAATCTACAGAACTGCTTGGCCAAGTGGGGAGGCTCTCACCTGCCTTTGGCAGATCAGACCTGAAAGCTCACCTGCTATTAAAGCAAAATTTTACTGAGATTTGAATTATTCTTCAGCAGCATTGAAGAAAATAGAAGCATGTCTATGTCCCTAGAGACCCCTTGTGCTTTTCCTCTTTTCCAAAATCTGCATAACAGTTTGCATTTCTTATCATCCCATAATCAAACAGACAAATACTTTTTGAGAAACAAATGAGGGGGGGGGAGCAGTGGGTGGGAAGAAATCCCCACTTAGAGATGTTACAAAATATTACCAGGGTGGGAAATACTGGGCTGAGATAAACTAAAAAATGGACCCTCACTTATTCAGTCACAGTGGAAAGTGGGAGAAATCTTTTACAGATATAAACCCAAAGGAATTTGTCTCATTTTCCTTTCCTTTCAATCTTTCTAATATGTGATGAAGCAGACTTCTGCTTTAGATGTAGGTTTGGCTGCTGCCCAAGAGACCTAAAAGTTCCATCCTGGAGACCCAGGATGATAAATAAAAACATAAATGCCAGAGAGGCCAGAGAATCGTTTTCCTTAGACCTGTCCTACATGATTTTGATTCAGTGCCAGGTGATCAGCAGCAGTGATGAGCAGAAGAGAGTGATGAGTGTCCCCATCAGGAAAGCTGAAACATAAGCCACGCTTTGTGATACCTGGAAAACTGGATGACTTTCAGGAGAGGTGAGCTTTGTTTGTGCCCTTCAGTTTTCAGAGAGGTTCCTTGTTGGACCTGGTCTGGGAATTTGTCCTTGTTCTTAGAGCTGTCATCTCTTCTCCATATAAATCCAGCCTGAGTTGTTCTAATGTGAGCTCGAGTGTTGGAGCCCTGGGCACTGAGAATTCCAGACTTTCTGTGCCCACAGGCACTGACCCCCCAGCAAACACTGCATTGACCTGAGCCCCTGGAAAAGGCTCCCAAAATGGAGTGACAGCACTGGGATTGTGGGTGTGGGGTTTGGGTAGAAGTGTGTGATAGCACAGGGTGCGAAACTTAAAGGTTTTAGAATACATTAATATATATAAAGCAAGATGGAGGTTTTAGGGCAGAGGCTGAGTCCTTCTTTTTCATCTTCTTCTCCATGGCTCTGGGTGGGGTTTTGTAATTGGGTAGAAAAATCTCCACTGTGGGCCAGGGGTGGTTGGTTGTTGGGTTAAAAGTCAAAATAATTGAGGTGTCATTTCATAATTGGACAGTTTGTTGTTAAAAGGCCTTGTAGAGAGACAGAGAAAGAGCCATTTTTGTTAACTAGAGCTCACAGCTTGTGAGACTGTAACACAGATAAAAATTAATAAGCACCTGAGTCTGAACACAAAATACTGTCTCTTGAACTTTTAATCTCAGCTCTAGCAGGAAAAAGAAGCTAGAAAACCAACACTCAAGGAAAAGCTGATACTACCCAGGGCTCCACTGGCCCTCCAGCCCCTCAGAGGAACAACAAAACACTTCTGGTAGCTCGTGAGATTTTAACCATTTAATTAAACCTTTAATTATTAGAAGCTGCTTCTAGACTATAGTGGCTGGTGACAAGCAGCAAAATTATCTTCCAGGAATTAGTTTTGTTTTGTTTTGACCTTCACTGGCAAAGAGCTCTACAACAAATCCTATGAACATCCAGGATCCAGTGCTCCAAGAATGAGAAGGCTGTATGTTCATGTGGTACATGTCAGCAGTTCTTACTCAATGCTGATGATCCATTGTTTCCTCTCCAGCTTTCTCATTTTTCATTCCTGTGCTTTCTTCCTCACAGGAAAGCAAGGTGAGCCATTTTAGCTGTAAGTGGAATAATATTAAATGTGAGAAAATTGGTTTCAGAGCTGCCAGAAAGTGAATTCCACAGTAGGGGCATTATGGAGGGGTTGTCTTTGGACCTCTCCTCGAAGCATCTCAAAACTTTTCAGGAATATTCACGTTTGCTCTAAGTTTGGCACTGACATCCTTTGATCTGCTACACTGAAATAGCATTTGCTTGTGCCATAATTTGTTAGATTTCCCAGCTCTCCTCTGCGTTGCCTGAGCCCATCCTGTGGGATGGAGCTGCAGCTGCCTGCTGGAAAGTGAAGTGAAATGTGTGTCTTGGGAGGAGGAACTGGCATGGACCCAATGCACTGAATCTCAGATGATGCCTGGTCCCTAATTCCACTTCCAGGCAGTTCCAACATTTGTGAAGGTCCTTTCCTGCCTGCCTGTGCTTTTTCCACACTCTTCAGGAGAGAACGTGGCCCTGCTGCTCTGTGTGGGTGGTTAAGAGTGTCACATCCTTTCCCAGATTTATTTTTGCTTGTTCCCAGCTGGTCCATTTTGGATTTTCCCTCTTTGAGGATGTTTGTTGTATGTAGCTGCTGTTTAATGCTGGAGAGACCCGAATCATTCTATTAGAGCAATTGATACTGACCTAATTACAGATGACTTTTGCACTGGAATTTTTAATGGCACTTAATAATTATGAGAGTCCTTCCTTCCCTGTGTCCGTGATTCAGTCCTTTGCCTTGTGTGCCTTTAAAGAACGAGGGCATTGGATGGAATTATTTCCCTGTTTGTTTTGTGCTGGGTAACTCTCTGTTCCTCCTGCCTGGAGAAGCAAAGGGAGCTGCTGCAGTTTAACCTCTGCGTGGAGAAAGCTGTGCTTGGATCCAGTGACACTCCGTTGTCCCCCATCCAAACAGGATATGGATGGACTCTGATCTCTGGAGGAGATTGCCAAGGTCACATGAGGATAGGGGGACTCTCAGCTCTGCTCAGGAAACCTTTAAGCCACATTTGCTAAGTGGGAAGCCTGCTGGAGAAGATCCATCTTTGTGTTCCATCCTGTGGATGGTGTCTGTCTGGAGAAGAGGCTCCTGCACTGTCACTTTTTAATCTTTTTCCTGCCACAGTCAGGATTAAATGCACCAGACCATATTTCTCGTTTGGACTCAGATGTTTATTAATTCTTATCTATAGTGCAGTCTAACAAACTCTGAGTTCTGCAGCACTTCTAGCTATCAAGGTAAAAATGGCCTCTGTCTCTTTCTCTACGAGGCTTTTTAAGGATAAACTGTCCAATGAAGAAATGACACTTAAATTATTTTGACTTTTAACCCAATAATCAACCACCTGTGGCCCACAATGTGGATTTTTCTACCCAATTACAAAACACCACCCAGACCCATGGAGAAGAAGGTGAAAAAGAAGGACTCAGCCTCTGCCCTAAATCCTCCATCTTGCTTTATATATATATCACTCTACTCTAAACCCTTAAGCTCTAAGTTTCCCACCCTGTGCTATCCCACACTTCTATCCAAACCCCACACCCACAATCCCAGTGCTGTCACTCCATTTTGGGAGCCTTTTCCACGGGCTCAGGTCCAATGCAGTGTTTGCTGGGGGGTCAGTGCCTGTGGGCACAGAAAGTCTGGAATCCTCACTGCCCAGGGCTCCAGCACTGCACAATCCAGGAGAGTTGCTCCACACCTTCCCAGCTGGTGAATGTGCAGGGCTGTGTCCCAGAGCAGTGCAGCAAACAGGTGATAAAGTCGTCACCTGTCCCAGTTTCAGCAGAAAGGTGGCAGAGGGCGGTGTGATTCCACACCTGGCATCCAGCAGTTGTGCCCTTCCCTGGCAATCCAGGCAGGAATGGAGCCCAGCCCAGTCTCCTGTGGAGCAGCTGAAGTGGTAAATGATGCCCTCCACCTACCTCTATCTGGTGCACAGAAATATTTGAGAAAAAAATTTTTTTTTTCTTCCCCCTCTGTCTGCATCTTGTCTGTGATTTCAAGGGAAGCACGGTGGTTTGGAAAAACCCATGGATAACTTATTTCCAGATGCATGTTTACACCTTGCCCATCTCTGGGGGGGCTGAACAGATGCCACATCACCCGTGTGGGTGTAGTTCTGTGAGAGTGAGCAGACAAACACGGTGCTCCAGAGCTGATGTTATTGTTTCTATCCCCAGAAGGGAGAGCTGTGAAAGGGAAGGGCCCAAACTGCAGAAGAAAACAGCCAGCATCCCATTTAGTCACCTGGCATCTGCTTGAATAAACTGCTGCTGCCTTAACATTGCATTAAACATCCCTCCCACCTACCTCTCTTTGAATTCCTCTCGAGTTTCTTTGCCTTTTATTTTGGTCTGTTTTGAATATCCCCGGGTCTGGAATTTGTCTTTTATGATGATACATAGCTCGGCACGGCGCCAGCCTCAACTCCAGGGAGTTTTTGTTCGTGTTAAGACCTGAAAATCTTAATAAACATCCACTTGGAGGGAAAACAGCCTGGAATTCAAGCAGCAGGATAAAGAGTCAGAAGAGCTCAAAGTGCTCTTAGCAGCTGTGTCGTATCATACTGGGCTGCCATAAATGCACAGCCCATCCATGTTTTCAATACACTCTGTTTGGGTTTCCTCATCCCAAAAGGACAGAGGTGAGCTGCAGAAGGTGCAGGAGGCCACAGGGACCCACCCGTGGCAGCTCCAGTCTGTGTGAGGTGTGAGTTGGATTTGGGAAGGAATGGCTGAAGAAAGGCCTGAGGGAGGGCTACAGGATCAGGAGTGGCCTGGAAAAGCAAATGAGGGTCTTCAGTGGGAGTGAGCCAGCAGCACAGCAAAAACTCACAGGTTTTTTTACACACAGCAGGCACTGGATCTTCCTGATACCAAACTAAACCTCCCCTGAGTCAGCTTCATAAAATTTCCTCGACTCCTGTTGATAAATAACATGAAGAATAGAAATTTTCGGTTCCCCTGAAGTTGCTGGGCAGAGCCTAAAGACCAACTAGCAGAAAAGATGAACAAATGTAAAGGTAAGCACTCAGGGTGATAAATGTGGCTGGAATTGTGTGTGTGGAGAGACAGATAATGAGGCCTAGAGAGGGTTTTTGGCAAGTTACGTAACAAGAAACAGCAGTGCATGCCCAAAGAGAAAAATCATGGAAAAGCCACTTGTAATGTTGAAGGATTCAGTAAATACAACCACCAGAGACCCCTTTGGATGACCCTCCAGGACCACAAAAGGCCTCCCAGTAGGGGATTGATGCATGCAAATGAGTTCTGGGAAAAGGGATGTTTATGTATTAGCTAGGAGGCACGTTGTAATGAATATGTATGATTGTGATGGATGAAAACCCTGTAGCCAAGTCTCACCACACACCTCAGACTGAAGGAGACACCCTCCTGCGTGCCCAGTGCTGATAAACTAATGGCAGCTTTCTAATGCCTCCAACTGTGTTGGAAAGTTTATTTTCTGGCAGATTTTGGGGATCACTGTCACTTGAGAGTGCTGCCCCCAGTGAGGTTTCTCCTCAGTGTCCTCTTCCCCAGGCTGATCAGAGTGATCTCAGCTGCTCCTCACACAGCTTCTCCAGACCCTTCCTCTTCCTCCAGCAGAGTCTGGCACACCCCAGCTTCCACTCACTTCATGCCACAGACAGGTTTTTGTTTGGATCAGTGTCTGCTCAGTTGCTTTTCATCTTCTTTTCTGCCAGAGTCGGGATCAAATGCTCAAGACAGAATTTCGTGTTCAGACCCAGATGTTTATTAATTCTTGTCCATGTGACAGTCTCACAAGCTGTGAGTTCTACAGCACTTCTGGCTAACAAGGTAAAAATGGCCCCACCTCTTTCTCTACAGGCCTTTTAAGGATAAATTATCTAATAAGATATGACACCCAAATTACTTTTACTTTTCACCCAAGAACCAACCACCCCTGGCCCACAATGTGGATTTTTCTATCCAGTTACAAAATCCCGCCCAGACCCATGAAGAAGAAGGTGAAAAAGAAGGACTCAGCCTCTGCCCTAAAACCTCCGTCTTGCTTTATATATATTACTATAATCTAAAGCCTTAAACTCTAAGTTTTGTACCCTGTGCTATCACACACTTCTATCCAAACCCCACACCCACAATCCCAGAGCTGTCACTCCATTTTGGGAGCCTTTTCCACGGGCTCAGGTCCAATGCAGTGTTTGCTGGGGGGTCAGTGCCTGTGGGCACAGAAAGTCTGGAATCCTCAGTGCCCAGGGCTCCACCGAGGAAGTTTAGGCTGGGTTCCCCTGTGGTCACACAGCACAAACCCACTGGGGCTGAGCCACCAGTGACATCCTGGGGAGGCCAACAAGGGCCTGGCAGATAAACCAGCCTGGGAGAACAAGGGAAGGTTGGGATTGGAGAAGTTTGTGTGATAAAAATTCTCTTTTGCTGGAGGCTTTTACAGAGTGGCTGGAAGCAAGAGAGGATGTTAAAAGCTCTTTGAGGGACCCTGACTTCTCTTTGCTGAGGTTTTTTTGGCTGACCCTAAACCCTCCCCCTCTAACCAATGGTGCTGGCGTGTCAGTAGAGCTTGGATTTGAGACTGCAAGTCTTTTTCTACATAAAATTCCTCTCTTCTGATTTTTACTCTATTAGGGCAAAATGCTGCGTAGACAATCCTATTTACAGGCATGAGGCAGCTGCTTTTCATTAGGATCATTTGCCACAAGCCCAGCTGCCAAATTACTTCTGCATTTCAAGAATGACTGTCTCGGCCCCTCTGCCAGGGCAGGGGTGGCAGCAGGTGAACCATTTCCATCCAAATCAGGGCTGGCCACCTCAAAACCTTGTACAGATCAGCCCAGCTGAGCACACATGCCCCAGCCAGGAGGGGTTTTGATGGGTGCTGCTGGCTAAGAGCCACCAGTGGATATTAAGGTCCTGTTCCACTGCAGACAGACCTATTTGTTGAAAATCCCTATAAACGTGTTACTAGATGAACTGGGCCCTGCAGAATTTTCTGTGGCACGAGATCCTCCCTGGCTCAGCGTGGGTGGCACTCCCCTGTGGCACTCACAGCCCAGTTGCTCTGGTCAGAGACCCAAAGAAGTGGTGACCAAGTTACCATTCTACAAATCCCCTTTCCAAGCACACCCTATTAAAAATTTTGATGTTAATTTTCAGGGCCATGAAGGGCTGCAATATTTGCTCAGTCTTTTTATTTTGAACCAACAATTCTTCTGGCTTACTCCAGGTGGGATTTTTCTTCCTGGCTGGTGAGTTGCTGTGGCTGCTGGCAGTTGTTCAGCCAACTCAAGTTTTGCTCCCCAGCTCCTTCCCAGCCAGCCAGGACAGAGGGGAAGTGTCACACACTGACACGGGCCAGCTTTTTGGCCTGGCTGCTGTTTTTAACATCTGGATTCCTTCATGTGAAGTCATTAACAGAAGTAAAAGAGAGTTCAGGCTGGAGGGGGAGGAAATTCCCCTTGGACAGCTCGTTCAGTCTGTTCTTTGGGGATGTCCACGTTCGTGGCACAGCCATTGGAACGCCCTGCTGGGGGACTTGGGTGTGTTTCTGATTCTCCCTCCAGGAGCCGATGCTGAGGGTGATGGCAGCTGCCAGCATGGGCCCACTCCTCCTCCCTGCAGGCACAGAGCAGCTGAGCCCATTTCTGCCCTGGAATCAGGCAGAGCTTTGTTGTACAGGCAGCAGATTGCTCCTGAGCAAAACCCACTCCCCAAGGGGCTCCCACCAAAACCCCTCACTTCTGTCTGCAGCTGGAGGCACCACGGCTCGTGTCTGCCTGGGTGATTCTGGAGGATTTGGTGCTGCCAGGCACGATGTTTGGGAGGCATTTGCTGCCTGCACGGAGCAGGAGGAAGAATCCATCTCCTTTATCACCTCTGCTGCTGTGGTCTCCCAGCGGCCCCGTGGCGTGGGCGTGCAGAGCAGAGCTTCCTGCAGCCTGTCAGAGCCGGGATCTGTCCTCGTTTTTGTGATTTGTTTGCTGGGTTTTCACCAGTTGCCTTCACTTCTCCTCTGTGTGAGAGTGTTTAGCAAGAGCAGGAAGTGGCAGCTCTGCACCATCCTCATGCTCCAGGGCCACGTGTAATTAATTAACAGCACTGGAGGAAAAACTGGTGCCACGTTCTCCATTTCAGCTTCTGCACTGGTTCTTAAACCACTTCCTGACTGCAGTGTCATCCTGAAAGCATCCGTTTCTTTGGGTTTGGGGTTGGTTTTTCCTTTTCATGCCCCAGCAATCCCTGCTGCCTTCCAGCCCCGGGTTTGGTGGGTGCCCAGTGAAACCAGCAGCAGCAGCACGCTGGAATTGAAACCTTTTCCCAGGCTGGGAGTTGCAAGGCTACGGCTCCTGGAGGCTGTGGTGAGGCCAAAGGAGAGGGGAAGAGGGGTTTATCAGCCCAGATAAGGCAGGTCTGAGTGCACCTGGTGTGGAGCACTGAACATCCCGGGCAGAGCTCACCACCAGCCCTTGGTCACCTCCAAGGCCTCCAGCCCCAGCCTGGGGCACACACCTGGCCAAGGTTTGGGATCCCAGGCACATCCAAGCAGTGGGATCCCATCCCCAAAACCCTCACCGAGGGGATGGGGGAGTGTTAGCCCAGGGAGCTTGTCTGACCAGGGCTGTGCTCACCTATCCAGGGCCTTCAGGAAAATCCCTCCTTTGGGGCCCCTTGGCACGTTTGCCATGGCACCAGGCAGGCTCCCAGCCCACTGGAGCTGTGCTGGCTCAGTCCCTCTGCAGAGCCCTCAGCACCTCATTCCTGAGCAGGCAGGGAGTAAATCCCATCAGTGTGGGAATCCCACAGCCTTTGTGACATCTATTTTATTGCTTTTTTCCCGGGTCTTTTTTTTTTCAGCTGCTTTGGGGCAAAAGGCTGCAATATAACTAAATTTTTTTTTTTGCCAGGCTGGGAAAGTCCTTGAGGCGCTCCGGGGCTTTCCCCACAGCCACGAGGATGTGTCCTTCCCACCAGGTGGGAAATGCTGGGTTTGTTATCCTGAAGTGTGGTCGCCTCAGAGGGAATGGTGGGACTGTTAGGATGGGTCAGAGTGTTGCTGATTCTCCTCTAGTGCTGCTGCTTTTTGAGGGGAAGCAGATGTGCACGAGAAAGAGAGGGGATAGACCCACCTGAGCAGGGCGAGCTGCTCACCTTCGGGTGGGCACTGGCATGGAAAACTCCCCCGGCGCCATCACCATCACCCCGGGCCACCCCGCCCAAGTCCCCCCGCGCTGCAAACAGCAATTAGCAGCACAATAACAACCCCAGCCGCCTCCCGGGGGCTCAATTAGCCCTGGATGGCAGAAAGGATGATGCCACTCTCAGCCCGGCTGCATCAGTCTGATTTTCATTTCTCCCCAGCAGAGCGGCACAAGGAGGGGATGCTGCAGCTCCATCCAGGTGCCAGCGGTTCAGGGCTGAATTTCCACCCTGGCTGCTGGGAAGCACAGCCCCGTGGGGGGTTTTTTTTGTGAGTGCGGTGAAGATGTGAGTCACGATCCCACAGGCTGTAAAATCCCTTTGGTCTCCCTGTTTTGGAGAGCCATCACGGATTATTTTTAGCTGGAGAAGGGGGCAGGGAGGGATGAGCTGGGACGTAGCTCCCCGCTGCTATTTCAGAGGATTTGTTAGTTTTGCAGCTGACTGGTGAGAGATTAATAGACAAACCCCGACCACTTCGGTATTGTGTGCTCTTTATTTTTAATAGAAACCCGTTCTGCAGTGCTCTGCAGGACACAAAACTGCCTGCAGCCTGGGTTTCCCATCGGGAACAGAATTCCTGTCGACATCTGAGGATGCCCTCATGGGCTAAACAGGATATTGCAGCTTGGGTGTTGAACTTTGGCTTCTCGGTAGGTTTTATTTTATTTTATTTGAGCAATACTGGTTTTCAGCTGGATTTCTCCCTTCCAGCTGCAGTGGGAGCTGACTGGAGGCGTTGCTGCAATCAGTTTGGTGCTCTGGGGAGCAGGAGCATCCCTCAAGGCGAGGTGGGAGCTCAGAAGTGGATCAGGACCAGCAGATCTTGTCTGGGGATGTACCAGTGGGTCCAACTTCTCTCACCGAGGTTAAATAATAGTGCCTGAGGATTCCCAGTTCGGGATAAAGAAGAAATAGGTGCCTCGAAAGCCCAGGGAAAAATCACTACCAGTCACTTTACAAATTTTACAAATTTACAATCTGTGCTATTAATCTATAAAAATCCCACAAAATGCAGAGTTTAAATGATATATTGGTTTTATTAACAGTACTACAGCCCACCAGCAACATGAGTGAAACACTCCCCATGATAAACCACAGAGTGTTGGCATCACTCATTGAAAACATTATAACAGAGGATCAGCAGCTGAATCAAGGAGGAGCAACTGGTGACCAAGCAAAGGCAGCTCCCTATTTAAAGAAAACACCAGCTCCTGAGAAATCCCTTACCTTTAATTGCATCTGAGAGTGTAATTGCATCTTGGGCCCCAGCAGACCTACAATCAATCTGGCTAAAGGAGTGGCACAGGGAAACGGGACTTTAATGAGGGACACAAAAAGAAATGGGACCTAAAGCGATGCTTATCTCTGGTCACTGAATACAGGAGCTGGTTCTACATAATGTACACATAAATAATAGAGCAGCCCCTGCAAGCAGAGCCCTGGCCAGCTCACTCAGAGGGATGGAGCACCCTGCAGCTGTCCCTGCAATTTCACTGGGCACGTTGCTAAGCTCTAAAGAATAACACAGCTTTTGAAACCCATTTTTAAAAAAAAAATTACCAGTGATGTTACTGTTTTTCCTAAAAAATAGTCTCACCCTTGATTAAAAAAATGTTTGTTTTGCAGACAGCTTTTAGCTGTCACCCTTTGTTTTGGACCCTGGTTATTTCTGTTTAGTGAGGTGAGGAGCAAAATCCTAATTCCTCATCCTGCTTTAGCTCTTCCCACTTGCTCCTGGTGCATAAGAGAATTATGAAGGTCAGCCCAGTGTGATTTTCACTTTCTCTTTGTTCAGCCATGCAATCACTAGAGGGAGGCAGATGGTAACTTTATCCACCCTAAGCTCTCAGACTCTCCGTGGTGCCTCATAAATGACAGCAGAGCAGTTGTAAGTAGGAGCTCCTGGTATATCACTCTGCCTGGGGGGGAATGTGAACACTTGCTGAAATCAGCTTAGTTTTGCTGACTGTCCACCCTGGCAGCTGTGTCCTCCTCAGCAGCTGTGCAGCTGCCTGGCTCCTGAAGGTCATCCTGGAGCTGCTGGAAAGGCTGTGACATTCCCTCTGGGGATTTGAGCCCAAATGTGGTGTGGGATTTGTGCAGCTTGGCCCAGGCCAGTGTGGACATGCCCACGAGATCTCCAAGAGATGCTCTCGGGCCAGGGGACCCCAAAATAAGAATCAGCGACTGCTGAACATGAAGATTTAGTCAAAAGGGCCAAACATCCTAATGGGTAATTTATGTTTGTATGGAGATTGGCTGAAAGTAAAGACTTGCCACCAAAGAAAACAAACAAACAAACCACAGACTCCTCCCTCAAATACTTACATATCAGCACATAAAAAATAAACCTGTCCTTACGATTTATTTCCTCATCTCTACCACCTGTTGAGCACAAATGAAGCAAATGCTCCTGGTCCCCTCAGGAACCAGAAGATACCTCAGGGCCCTCCCTGTTTGCAGCTTTCAGGGTTTACATCCTGGTAGCACAAGGCTGTTCAAAGGAGGGCAAACCTCACTTCCATGGCGTTTACACCACTGGGACACACAGCAGTCTCTGGGCCTGTGGGTGTTGTCTGCTTCAACTTTATTAAAGCCTTTGATACCATTTCCCAGAGCATTCCCTTGAGGGAACTGGCTGCCCCTGGTATGGACAGGTGTACTCTTTGCTGGGTAAAAAACTGCATGGCCGGGCCCAAAACAGGGCTGGAGTCACCATGGAATATCCTGGGCTGGAAGGGATTTACAAGGATCATCAGAGTCCATCTCTTGGCCCTGTTCTGGGACAGAACAGCCCCAGGAATTCCACCAAGTGCCTGTGAGTGTTGTCCAAAGGCTTCCTGAACTCCATCAGCTCGGTGCTGTGACCACCTCCCTGGGGAGCCTGGGGATCCCTGGGGAGCCTGGGGATCCCTGGGGAGCCTGCTCCAGCACCCAACCACCCTCTGGGTGAAGAACCTTTTCCTGGTATGCAACCTAAACCTCCCCTGACACAGCTTCAGAGCCATTCCCTTGGGTCCTGTCACTGTCACCAGAGAGAAGAGCTCAGTGCCTGCCCCTCTGCTTGCCCCCACATTAAGTTGTAACTGCAGTGAGGTCTCCCCTCAGTCCCCTCCAGGCTCAACCCCATCACTGGTGCTGAAGACAGAGACAAAGAAAGCATTAAACATCTTTGTTTTATGGCCCTGTTTGTGAGGCGACCATCCTCACCCTGTAACAGGCTGATGCTATTGCTGCACTGACTTTTGTTATTAATGTATTTAAAAAAAAAACAAAACTGTTCTTATGGTCTCCCATAGTTTTGGGCAGCTTCAGCTCCAGCTGAGCTTTGGCCACATGGATTTTCTCCCTGCAGTGGTGAGCAGCATCTCTGTATTCCTTCCCTGTCACCTGACCTTGCTTCCACTGGGCATACACCTTCCTTTTTTGCCATAGTCCCAGAAGAAGATCCCTGCCCTGCCAAGCCAGCTTTTTATCTTCTCTGCTTGTTGGGAATTGCCTGCTCCTGTGCCTTTAGGAGGTGATGCTTAAAAAGCGACCAGCACTGATGGACCCCAGCACCTGTAAAAACATTTTCCCAGGGAACATTACCCTCTACTCCCCTGAGCAGCCTGAAGTCATGTCCAGGGTTGAAGTTTTGAGCACATTTCCTCACTGCCAACAAGAGATTTTTAAACTCAATGGGTTTTTTGTGATCTCTGTGGCCAAGACAGCCACCACTGACTCCTTCACTCATGACACCCTCTCTGTGAGCAAGAAACAAATCAAGGCAGGCATCTTGCCCAGTCGGCTCTCTTTAGTACCTGTGCCATGAAATCATCATCCAGGAGATTTAGGAATCTTCTGAACCTGTTTGTGCCAGCTGTGCCGTGTTCCCTGTCAACATCTGGCCAGCTGAAGCTCCCCATAAGAACAAAGACTCCACGCCTGGAGGGATTTCAGGCGTGTAGATGTGGTGCTCAGGGCTTCACGTTGGGCCTGGCAGCGTTTGGTTAGTGGCTGGACTCCATCCTCTCAGAGGGATTTTCCAAGGTTCTCTCTCTCTGTGGTGAGTGGGGAAGGGGTTTTGCAGGTGTGTCCACACCTGGACAGCGGGAGGGGGCTTGGGGTCACTCTGAACACGTGGAGTTATGGACAGATGGCTGTGGGAGGGAGGGGTTTGTCCTGCTGCAAGAGTTACAGCCCCTCACTGGCCTTTTGGTCATTGGGGCTGCAATGGGGTGGATGGAAAAACTTAAAAATTGTGAGCTGGGATGCTGTTGTTTGCTCCAATACCACTGAAAACCCAGGCAGCTGGGACAGTCTGATGCACTGCTTGATTTGACCCCCCAAAAAACCCACGGGGGTGTTTGTCCCTGGACGCCCGTCATCCTGTCAGGCTGCAATGAGCTGGAAGAAAGAAAAATAAATTATTTTATTTTGCTAAATAATGACTGACATTTTAAAAGCAATATTGTCAAAGCTGCCTGTCAAACAGCCTAATTGCCTAATCTGTGTGGCTCCTAATGACAAGTTAGACTGTTGCAGCTGGAAGAATTTCAAGCATCAAATAATTTATACATCATCACCTGGGCTGTTTGCTCTCCTCACTTGGGTAAATGTAGATGAGGAGAGGAGCTGCTTGTGTCTCAAGGCAATTTCACCTGTTTCACTCAGCCCTGTCTGGGGATGGTGCAGCCCTGGGGGAAGTCACAGCCTTCAGCAGCAGGAGCTGGTTCAAATGTGATGAAAACACTCACTTTTACGTCAGGACTCTTTCCCCCACTCTGGTAGTTGAATATTTTCTTTTTCTTTTAGAAGACAACAAGCAGCTTGGGCTCTGCTTCTGTGTCACCTTGGGGTATCAGCACCAGTTGAGTTTCAGGTTAGAATATTGTGTGTTAAAAATGGAAAAAATGTCTTTTAACCCAAACACCCAGCACAGAAACATTTGGGCAGCAAGCTGAAAGGGCAAGTCTGTCCCTTACAAGCTATAGCTGGCCTCATTTCATTGATTTGCTAATTGCTATTAGCTAATTGCTGTCACTGGTGAAGCAGGGCCCCATATGAGTGAGTGGGGTGTTGGGCCAGCCCCTTTGCTGTGGGGATGTGTTTTGGAGAGGGTCTGGGAAAGGTGGTGACCCTGCATTTGCTCTGCCTGAGGGATTATTCTGGGGAGAGACGGAATTTTTGGTTTTGTTGGGTGTTTCTAGGTTTTGTTTTTTGGGGTTTTTTTTTTTGTCTTATTTAATGTTGTGCCTGCGGTAAACCTTTGCCATGAAGCCTTTACCCTCCCCATTTGTTCTGGCCCTGCTCTTGATGCCCTGGCTGCTGGGGCCAGCTCCTGCTGGGCAGGGCCCTGGGGTGATGCTGAGGCCCTGGGGTGATGCTGCTGCTGCTCCAGGGGTGAGTGAGGGGACGTGGGGACTTGGCTCCCTGTAGGAAACTCCCCTCTTGGGTGCAGTGTCCTGCCTGCTTACAAATCCTTCTCTCCTCTGCACAGCCCAGAGGGATTAAAGCCTGGCTGGGCTTTGCTTGCTGTGCTTTGGGGCTGGTTTTGGTGTGGGTTGTGGTCCAACAGCACAAATCAGGGACTGCTTCTGGATGTAGGGAGGGGACAGGATTTATAAACACATGGAATAAATGGTGTGACCTTGGGACTTGGCCCAGGTAAAGGCAAAACCCCAACCCACCAGGCTGGGTTTGGTTCTCCCTTCCCACTGGGCTGGTGTTGGTATTTCTCTGAGTTTCAGTACTATAAACACTGGGAATTGATATTTGGGCCTGCAATTGGACTATTTTCTTTTATTTTATATAGGCAAGGGGATCCTCTCAGGAATATTGGAAGGTTAAACCAGGTAAGAATTATTTCTCAGATGAGATTTTTTTTAAAATTTTTTATTATGAATGTTTTCTTCCTCTGGAATTGGCTAGGTACTTCAAGCCGTGAGTTAGAAGTGTGGAAAATCAGGAGTGACAGCCTGGCTGTGGAGAGGGAGTGGGATGTGGTTGGGAAAAATCACTGCTGGTGTGGGAGATGACCTGTGCCACTGTCCTGTGGCTGCCAAATCCCTGCCACAGAGCAGGTCCTGCAGGCAGGAGCAAAGCACTGCAACAATTAAAACAAGAGGCAAAAGTCCAACCCAAACTTTAAGTGTGCTCCTGTAGGGTAAATCCGTGGTGAACTTGTCACTCTCCTGGCTTTGGGAGAGTGGTTTTGGAAAACACTGCTTCTCCCTGCCCAAGGAGAGCTGCTTTTCACTTTGGGGAGATATTAATGTTGGGGCTCTAATGGCTTCTGGCTTGGCTGAGCCCTTTAAACCAAAGAGGTTGCAAATGCCTTCAGGAGAGCTTTGTCTCCCAGCTCTACAGGTGTATAAACTGTGGTGGTTTAATTTGGATGTGAGGGGTCTTTTTTAAGGAAAAAAAACTTGGTTGTTGCTCCCTGTCTTCCAGAGCCAGAATCTCCCTGGTTATTGGCCTACGTGCCCATCAGAAGCTGCCACAGGGTGCTGAAGGACAAACATGGGGAGTTTTTTCCTCCAGCACTCCGTGCTGATTTCCCTGTGAGCTTCTGGTGCAACTGGACAATCTGGGCCGGCTCCAGGCAGCACATCCTCATTTATATCCGGGGGTTTCTCGCTGAGGAGGCTTGCAGCAAAAACCAGGACAAGATTCTGTTTGAAGGAGTCTCCTCCCTGGTGGAAAGCAGCGTTGTTTATGCCTGCTGGGAGAAGGAGGTGCACGTTTTTGCCACCTTTGCTCAGGCTGTCCACGTCGTGCTGCTGAAGAGGCACTTGCCAAACCAGAGAGATGTACCATTTAAAGGGAGGTACTACATCTTCCAGGACCAGCAAGGGGAGTCTTCCCCCAAAGGTGGTGGGATTTCTGGAACTTCAGAACCGCCAAAGAGAGGTGGTATTTTTCAGTCTGGCTGGGTTGAAAACTTCAGAGGTGCACTGGGCTTTGCAAACACGGGTGGCAGCACCAGTGAGCTGATGCAGGGGAGAGGAGCCCCTACAGAGCTTGTCCAGTGTGAACATGCAAGGACACAGGCTCTGGAAACAAAAGCTCCTTGTGGGCTGGGCTCTGAGCTGCTGGAGGAACAAGGCTTAGGAACACCTGAGGGAATAATCCCCACTGCAGCACAGGATTTCTGGGGGCAGAATCCCCCTGTGAGTGAGGGCAGTGCTGGCAGTCTTGGTCCTGTGCACAGTGTGCTTTTGGAAACCCCTCTGCTCGGTGCCTTCCAGGGAGCAGAACCTTTTTGGCAGCCAGCAGAGGTGAGCCTGGAGAGCAGCCAGCCTGTCCTGAGCCCCACCCTGAGGCCAAAAGGTCTGGGCCACCTGCAGGTTACCATTAAACCAACGGGCACGGGGGGCCTGGACTGGGCTGTGCACTCTGAGCCTCTGTCCCCTGGCACAGGACAAAGGCAGGAGGGCACAGGTGGCACCAGGGACAGCCAGCTCAGCACTGCCAGCCTGGAGAAGGAGGGGAGCTGTGCCCAGCTGAGTGTCCCAGCTGATGGCCTGATGCCCAGCCTGAGGAGCCCCAGTGATGTGGTCACCAGGGAACACTTGCAGCTGCTACCTGAGAGAAGCCAAAGCAGTTTGGGGCGTTTGTCCATGCCTGAACCTGAGCCAGGCACAGCTGGCCTCCAACACACCGAGCTCGTGGATGTTTTCCCTCTGGGAAGTTTCTCTGCCAGGAAGAGAACAGTGCTGCATCCCTCTGCACCAGGGCTGGCTGTCCCTGCTTTGGCACCAGGGCTGGAGCATCCTCTCACACCTGGGCCTGCCCTGGGGACAGAAACCATCCCTGTGCTGGTGACCTCCTCCCCAGCTCCTGTCCCTGCAGACTCTGGCTCTCTGGATTTAACCCCTGAAGAACCTCTTCCTCCACAAGTGGACCCTGTGTCCGTGGTGGCCTCTCTACCAGCTGCCCTGGACAGGGACCCTGCCAGTCTCAGGCAGAGGGACATCTCCCCAGCCAGCCCAGGAGGGCAGGAGATGGGCTCCCCTTCACCACCCTGCCATCCATCAGCAGCCTCTGAACTGGGCACAGACGGATCCTCCAGATGCAGGATGCAAAAGTTGGTGCTGGGACAGGCAGGTGGCCGGGGAGGCACAACCACAGCCACTGTGGGCTTGATGGGCAGGAGTCCCTCCCCAGCCTTTGCCACTGTCCCAGGGCCAGGTGTGAGGCTTGAGGGCCCTGGGGTGACACCAGCTCCCCTGTCTGACACCAGAGAGGAGCACGAGGTGCCTGTGCAGCACCAGGACGCTGCTGCCGGTGACAAACCAGCTCCTGTCTCCAGCCTCAGGGGATTTAAAACGCAGGGAGCCACAGAAGCTGTGCAGGTGGGTGCAGGACAGAGGAGAACTGCCTCCTTCAGCACCACTCCTGCACACCCTGATCTGCCTGCAGCTCCGTGGGGAGGAACGCTGCCAAGAGACCAAAAGCCTCGGGAGCCCTCTGGTGCACCCAGGAACAGCCAGGTGCCAGAAGGACAGCAAGGGAAACATGCTGGTAGGTGTCCCAGCACTTTTGTCTTGGCATAAGTCATCTTTAGAAGTCCAGAGTACTCGGTGGGGGCAAGGACAAGGCTGTGCCTTCCACTTGCAGTCTCCACTTGGCAATCACAACCTCCTGTCTGGGGTGAGCCTGGCTGGGACACCAGGTGCCCTCCAAAGCTGCTCCTCAGCAGGACAGGGGAGAGAAAATGTGATTAAAGGCTTGTGAGGTGAGATAAGGACGGGGAGAGATCACTTCTAGTATCACAGGCAAAACAGACTTAGGAAATCAGTTTAATTTCTTACCAATCAAATCAGGGCAGGATAATGAGAAATCAACCCAAATCTTAACAACAGCTTCCCCCCACCCCTCCCTTCTTCCCAGGCTCAACTTCTGGTTTCTCTACCTCCTGCCCTGCCTGTGGAGGGGCAGGGGAGTGGAGCCTGGTCTTAGCTGCAGTTGAAGTGTGGAGATGTGGCTCCAGGGGCTGAAACTACCGAAACCTTGTAGCAGGAGAGGGTCTGAAATGCCACCTCTCCCGTGGCAGTTTGCAGCGCTCCTAAAAGCCTGATGTATACTGTAACATGAAATGTAACATGTGGTATAATATGTGCAAATAATAACCTTTGGTTACATGTTTCTTTTGGGTGTTCCTGGTGTGCCAGAGCTGGGCCCTCCCTGGGTAACAGAGTACTTCCCCATCAGGAGCTGCCACCTCATCTTCAGGGATGTGTCTGGTGTGTTTTACCTCCCACTCCATGCTGACATCAAGCCCAACATCTGGTGCAACTGGACCATCCGGGCAGGCCCCCAGAGGCACATTGTCATCTACATCCAAGGGTTCCAGGGCAGCGATGGCTGTGGCCACAACCAGGACAGGATCATCTTCCAGGGGGTCTCGTCGAGCGTGGAAGCCCAGGTGGCGTTTGCCTGCCACAGCCGAGGCACTCTGATCTTTGCTGCACAGGCCACGGAGGTCCAGGTGCTCTTTCTGTCAGGGAGGGGCTCCAGAAGCCACGAATACAGGCATTTTAAAGGACACTACTATGTATTCAGAGACCCTGAATCTTCAAGTGACCCCAGAGCAGCTCCCCAGGAGACATCTAAACAAGAGAGCTGGAGGACAGTGGTGACCAAGGGTTTGTTGTCCACGCTGACAGCTCCTCCAGGCCCAGCAGCTGCTGGCAGGATCCAGCCTGACATTGTGATCCCAGAAGAAGCAACCCAACATCCTCCTGACCTCACGGAAGATGGTCAGCCTGGTGCTAACCTGAGTGAGCGTGGTCAGGATGAAACCAGGCTGGAAGGGAGCGGTGGCAGCAAGGGCAGAGAAACTGAGGATGACACGTTGGTGGAGCCAGCTCCAGCTGGGCAAGACACTGGGGGTAAAGCTGAGCCACCTGCCTTGGAGCTGACCAAAGGGGACACAGAGCCAGGGACTGCTCTGGTCACCAGGGTCCCATGTCACCCAGCTGGTTCCCCTTGCTCAGAGGTGCCCAGCAGCAGTGCAGGTGTCCCTGACACATCACCCACCCTGGGCCAGGCCAGTGACAGTCCCTCAGAAGTGGCAGCTGCTGCACGTGACCCTGAGACACCAGGGCTGGCAGAGCCACCACTGAACAGCAGCACAAAACCACCTCTCTACCCCTCTCCTGCTGTGGCTGCTGCTGATGTGCTGTCCCTGGGAGGAAGGAGTGAAGACCTCTTTGGTAAGGTGATTTTTTGGTTATTCCTGGCTGACCATGTGCAATATCCACCTGCAGTGGTGCAGCACTCTCTTTTGTTTGTAGACATGGCTGTTGCCTTCAGCTGGGCCTTGTGGTACCACTCCTGACTCCTGTATCCAAGGAGGGAGAAGATTTGAGAGTAGGATTATCAGTTGTAACATGGGCATCTATGGGATTATGCTACTCCTAATTGGGACAGGCTTGTTTCTAATCCAAGTATTTTGAGTTATCCACGGAGGAGCCAACCTCTCAGCTGTGGCTTTACCCCCAGGGGAGACTGGAAATGCTCCTCTTGGTTTTCAACAGCCCTGCCTTGCATTGGCTCCTCTGTAGCCTGTCCCAGCGCTCCCAGGCATGATCACTGAGTTTGAGCTCCAGAAGCTGGAGAAAGGTTAAAAAAAATCCTTTGTCTCTTAAGGAAGTTTAGGAGCTGAGGGCAGATCACTTACACAGGCAATATTTAGCTACTGATATGTTTTAATTTCTGCCTGGAAGCAGAAAATGTTTTCAATTGGTGTTCCCTCACCTCCAAACTGTTGTTGCCCCTCCAATGCAGATTTTATTCAGATTTTTTGCATTTGCTGGCGTGTAATGCCCAAGCTGCTTTGCTCCCCTGGGATCCAAGGCAGCTCTGGTGGCTTCACAGGGATAACAGTTCATCTGCTTCCAGGAATTGAAATGAGGTTTACTGGGGTGATTTCTTTCCAAAGATCACTTTCCACTGTAGAGGAGAAGGAATTGCCTTCAGAGCCCGACATTTAATTTCAGCATGAAGAACAGGGGAAGCAGCTGGCACGTGGCACTCTGTTCACCAAGTGACACAGACCTGACAGACCTTCCCTCCCCCATCACTGGCACACCAGTGAGAGCAGCCTGATGCTTTCCCTTGCTTTGGCAGGTCTGATGTCATCTGTGGAGAATGACACAGGACTGCAATCCCAGCACCATCCTGGAGGTGAGCCATGCAGAGTTCAGCTTGTCTTAAAACCCTGCCCTGAGCTCAGGGAGCTGCCTGGACATCACCTGCTCCTTTAGAAAGCAGTGGCAGTTGTTTCTGAGCAGTAACCACTCTGAAGATGTTATTTTTTTTTTAAGATGCCACTGCAATCCCACAGTTGTGCTTTGGCCACTTTGTATCTCCCCTGGAGAAACCTGAGTTCAGGTTTGTTCTGAATGAACAAATTAATAATAATAAATAAATGCTGGCTTGTTTGAGTCCAAGCATTACTTGTTGGCTATTTAAAGAAGGTTTTTCTAAGATGAATGGGGGTGAATGAACCTCAATTCCTCCAGTGGATGTCCTGTGACTACCAGGATCAGAAATGTGCAGAAATCCTGTTCTCAGACCAGGGAGAGAAGGAAAACCCTTTTATGGGAGAGCAACTAAACAACATAAATGCAAGGTTTGTACAGCCCAGCAAGCCACAGGAACAGCTTGCACAAAGGAGTCAATACAGAAGGAGCCTGAGCTCAGAAGAGGGGAAATATTGATGAACAAATAGGTTTTTAAACAGCCAACTGGCAAATCTGTGCCAGCGTGGATTCCAAGAGAAATTGGCTTTTAGACTCCGTCGATAATTACGACAACCCCTTTGGGAAACAGGAGAGCTAAAGGCACGTGAATGTGATTGGATATGTATTGGAAACGTTGCTTTGTGTCAGTTTTTCACTGAAAGATCAATTCTGGTATCCATCAACAAGCATTAACTAAGGTTTGTGTTCACCTGTTAGTCAACAGCTTGTCCCACCTGATGCACAGCCCCTGGAAACTCTCACGTGGCACTGACCTGCACAAGCATGGTGCTGTTCTAGTGTTGATGTTGAAGGACTAACTCATTTAGGGGGCCTGTTTGCATTGTGTGCATTTGAACATGCCAGGATGTTGTGTCTTCTGGTAGATGTGCTGTTTGAAGTCACTGCTGAGATCAAACCCAAGGACTGGATTCCTCACGGTGGGAGTGAGTTCCAGAAGGGTCTCCTTGAATCTCTGAAGGATCATGTAAGTGTGGGCATGGGGAGGTGGAGAAAAACAGGTGGGATGTCCCAAATCTTCATGTGGAAGAGATCATACTGTGCTTTTGTGTTTGGGGGGGATGACCTGGAGCCAAGCAGATGGGAACAGCTGGTATTCTTCTAAAGAAAGGGCTCAGAGCAGTGGGCTGTGGGACATCTTCTGCCTCCCAGGTGGTTTGTGAAGGGGGAGAGCAAGATGAGGTGCTGCAGTGAGAAAAGAAGCTGTTTGCTGTCATAGTCCTGCTTGTCAAATGTCAAACCAGCGCTGGGCACTCTGTTCCTTTGCAGATCCAGAAGAACCTGAAGCTTTCTGCCAACAGAGTCAGTGAAATAAAGTTAAAGGATGTCAAAAGGTGGGGTTAATGCTGTGCTGCTGGCTTGCCAGGTGACTGCTACAACCTGTAATATTTCTTGGATTAGCACTGTCTTGTCTTCTCACTCTCCTTCCCCAGGAAGAGACATGTGTTTGTTCCTCTTCCTTGATCTGTAAGTTGTCCTACAAGTAGAAAAAAAAAATTGTTTTCTAGACAAAAGATGGTGAAAATTGATGTTTAGTATCATCTGGGGCCTGTACAGGTCTAAGATGGATTTAAACTTTGGAGGAAAAGGAGGATAATCTCATCTGCTGGAGAAAGCTGGGAGCTGATCTGGGACTGCAGATTCACTCCACACAAATATCTGGTCGTTTCAGCCCAGCTCCAGATGAGGAGCCATTCCTGGCCTTTCCTTTTCCCCGTGGCCCAAGTTCAAAGCTGCCTCTCGGCACAGATAATCCCTGCAGGAGCCAAACCCCGTGCCGAGGGCACAAGGTGTAAATGGGCTGTCAGAGCTGGGCCTGCAGTGATGTTTTCCTCCTGCCTCACCCTGGGCTCTCCCCTGCCCACAGGACGAGTGATGCCAACCTGCTGCTGACCTTCTGGCTGCACCTGGAGCCCGAGGACAGGAACCTGTCTGTGCTCCTGCACTCCCAGCTGGAGAAGCTGCTCAGCCCCTCGGTGGGCGTGGAGCAGCTGCAGCTTGTCTCACTGCTCGTTGAAGGTGGGTGCTTCACTCTATTTTTATTATTTTTCCTGGTATAAATAAACCCTTTTATGCCAAACCTGACCTGACTGAGGGCGTGGATTCCCCGTGACAGACGTGAACGAGTGCCGGGCCGGCGTTGGGCTGTGCGGGGAGGAGGCAGAGTGCTTCAACGGCGTGGGCACCTACCTGTGCCGCTGCAGGAGGGGCTACGAGGACCACTCTCCCGGCAAGGCCGGCACGCTGTGCATCCGCGCTCCCCGGGCAGGTAGGGCACGGAGCTGCAGCCCTGCTCCCTCTCGCGGCGTGATGTTTTCCCGGCGGGAATGTGGGAGGGTCGTTCCTGCGGCGCTGCCGGCACAGGGGGCACCTCTGCTGATGGTATTCTGTGCGATATCACCGCAGTGGTGGCTTTAGGTGTCCCTGCCAGGTGTGGCAAGGGTCTGTAATGTCTTTACGAGGCAGTTCCCAGCTGGGAATCAACTTTTCTGTGAGTCTTAGCCTCCCTTTCTCCAGTCTGCTGCTTTCTCTGCGTCGGGGTTACAACCTGGCACATGTGAGCCCTTAAAAGCAAAGCGTGGTCAAGAGGGATTTATGAGCTGCCTCTGCTGTAACCGGTGTGATCAGCAAAGGGAGGTGCCCTGTGTTCTCCTGTCACTCTCTGTGGGTCTTGGTGGGGAGGACAGTGATGTACCCGGTGTTTACCCCAGCTGAGCAGGTGCTGTGTGGTGCTTTACTACAATCAGAGGTGGCTAATCCAACCTTGCAGAGCAATGGGGCCTCACAGGCTGGAAACCAGCAACATTCTGCTCCAAACACTGTGGCTGCTTTACCTAAACTGCTTCAACATCCCTGCAGTGGCTTAAACCTTAATGTGAGCTCGTGGCCAAATGTAATTTCTCACCCATCCTACCAACTCCAAGTTAATTAACTACTTGGGCAGTCTAAGGCTGTACAGATCAGCTGGTTATTGTTATATTCTGATACATTTATAAATCCATCTTTATCTGTTGGGCCATGGGGAGGGTCCCCCCAGGCCTGGATGGGAACAGCAGCAGATTTTTTAGTCTCTGTGTAGCTGCACATGGGTTTGGCAATGGCTTTGCTCTGTCGGGGTTCTTCTGGGCTAGCACCATCCTTGTGCTGCTCCTGGCTCTTGGTCTAAGCATTTCCCTGGGATGGAGGTTTGGGGAGACATGCTCTGGCCTGGAGGCAGGGGTGAGGGTTTCTGGAGGGTGGAAGGGGCTGTGGCTTTTTTATCTTTTCTTCTGTTAGAGCTGGGATTAAATGCTCGGGAGATGCAGTTTGTGTTCAGACCCAGACGTTTATTAATTCTTATCTATAGATAAGTACAGTCTCACAAGTTGTGAGTTCTAGGTAACAAGGTAGAAAATCGCTCTGTCTCTATCTCTTTCCAAGGTCTTCTAAGCATAAACTGCCCAATTAAGAAAGGACACCTAAATTATTTTTACTTTTAACCCAATAACCAACTGTTTCTGGTCTGCAATGTGGATTTTTCTACCCAGTTACAAAATCCCACCCAGACCTGTGGAGAAGAAGGTGAAAAAGGACTCAGCCTCTGCCCTAAAACCTCCATCTTGCTTTATATATATATTACTATATTCTAAAACCTTAAACTCTAAGTTTTCCATCCTGTGATATTGCGCACTGTGATATATTTGACTACACACCCACAATCCCAGTGCTGTCACTCCATTTTGGGAGCCTTTTCCACGGGGTCAGGTCCAATGCAGTGTTTGCCTGGGGGGTCAGTGCCTGTGGGCACAGAAAGTCTGGAATTCCCAGTGCCCAGGGCTCCAACAAAGGGCTGAACTCCCCGGAGGAGCCGTGGGATGCTTTCCCCGGGGCAAAAGCACCGGGATGAGGCCGGGGCCTTTCTCTTGCAGGGATCAGCACCTTCCTCCGCCACGCCGACATGCTGGTGGGGGCGGCCCTGGTGGCCGGCCTGGTGATGCTGGTGGCCTTCGGTGTCCTGTGTGTCACTGTCCTGCGGGGACGGGCCCCCAGCAGCAGCAGGAGGAGCCCAAGGCCTGAGGAGGAGCCGGCGGAGGAGCCGGCCATGGAGCTGCACCGCCTGGGGGAATGCCTGCAGCTCGACCCCTTCCAGCTGAAGCTGAGGGCCAGGTCCCCAGAGTGGCTGTGGAGTGTCCGTGCCCCCCATGGCCAGGTCTGCCCAGAGGGACCTCCCCAGCTCTGAGGGGATTCCTGCCTCTGGAGTGTCCGTGCCCCCCATGGCCAGGTCTGCCCGGAGGGACCTCCCCAGCTCTGAGGGGATTCCTGCCTCTGGAGTGTCCGTGCCCCCCATGGCCAGGTCTGCCCAGAGGGGCCTCCCCAGCTCTGAGGGGATTCCAGCCCTCAGTGACCTCTGCTCCCGCTTTTCCCAGGGTTTCTGGCTGTGCCAACCCTTCTCCTGTGTTTTATGGACCGTGAATATCCCACAACAACGTTCCCCGTGTTATCGTTCAATTTTTTAAATGCTTGCTCAGCTTGGGCTGAGCAAACATACAAAATGTTTGCTCCGTGCCGCTGTGTATCTGCTGATTTACCCTGCTTGAGATCTGCACCGGAAAACTGATAAAAAATCTATTTTTTTGTTCTAAGAAAAAAGGATATAAGATGTTTCGGTGCTCAATACGGAATTAAAAGTTATTCTGCATCCTGCTCGGTGCTGCCTGCTTTCTCCTGCCCCCCAAGGCAGAGCTCTAAGGGAAAGCCCTGGCACGACCTGAGGATCTGTGGGGTATTTCTTCCAGCCTGGCTGAGAAACATCCCCAAAACCCCGTTCAAAATCTTGGTGAGAATCCTGGTCAGGTTATGGCAGGTGGGGTCCCGCTCACTGAACCATGGGGGCCGGCGTTTTTGGTGCTTGCACGGACTCTGGCCGCAAAGAGCCCCATCACCACCCGGGATGTAACGCACGGCTGCCTTCCCAGCTTCTCCGGAGCCTGGTAAGTCCTGCGTTTGTCTTTTTGAGGAGGTTTTTCATCGGTGCGGCGGCAGATGCCCCACTGGAGGGAGCTGTCTGCCGCCAAAACCCCGGGAAGGTTGTGCGGAGATGCTGCCCGAGGTCCGGCTGGGGGTCCCCGGCCACCGCGGGTCCCTCCGTGCCGCTCCGGGCTGGGCTCCCGGCGCTCGTCCGGCAGCTCTGGGCAGGGTGTGCTGTGGAGGTCAGGGCTGGAGGCAGCGGAGTTTGCACGTGGATATTCCCAGCTCAGGGTTTGCTCTGCAGGGACAGCTTAGAGGGGGCTGGAAGTGGCCCTGCTGTGTTTCGCTGCAGGTGAGGGTACTGGTGAAGGAGTCAAAAGGGGGACCTGGGGTCTTTCTTTCCTTAGGATAACTCTTTTCCATCCTCCTCCCCCACACGCACAAAAAAAGAAAAGGGCAATTCCTTTATCTCAGCTGTTGAACTTTGAATAAGCAACATTTGCAGTGCAGAGGGGGATTTGCCCAAGGAGCGACCGGCGGGATTCAGCAGGGATTGGAGCACTATAAATGCCAGGGTCGTTGAGAGCACGCTGTGTGCGCTGAGGTGATAAAGGAACAAACATCCTCCGTGCCTGGCTGGCAGCTGCCGTGCCCCTCTGGCAAGGGGTGGCTGTGCTGCTCTCCCATGACAGGCTCATCCGAATTAGCTCCTGCTAACTTCAGCTCTGTTTAGTGCCATCCACTTTTGGGTACCGAAACAGAGAAAAAATTGATGTCTCGAAGGCATCCTGATCATTGCTTCCTTTTGACACACGTGGAGCGATCGCCTCTTACCGACCGTTTTCTATGCATGGCTTTCAAAGTATTTTGTAAATAGCAGAGAATTAAATGCAAACATCTCCCTAGGAGGCAGATAAGTGGGTGTAATTTTCCATTGTAAAGAGAGGGAAACCATTAATGTGTTTGCACGGAGCGTGCTTGTTTCCTCGCTGAGATCAAAGAAAAGCAGCGGGGGCTAAAATAATACTGTCATTATCCTGGCTTTGGATTTGGTCAGTCACCATCTCCCCTTTTTCCCTTCTTGGATCCACAAAGGGGGCTTGGGGGCTCTTCAGGTTGCCAAATCTTCTCCCTCCCAGTTAGGTAAGGTTTGGATCCCATAGCCAAGCAACTGATAAAGCAGATGGATGCTTCTGCTTTCTTTCCAGCTTTTCCAGGAGCAAGGTGAGCCTCACACTGTGCTCCTCTGTTGGAAGCCAGCTCCTTTAATGCAGCTGTAGTCTGCTCTGTCACCTGAGCACCAGGATCATCCATGGATGATTGGATCACCTTTCCCTGCAGCTTTTCATCCAGACAGGATCTCCTGCTGATGCTCCTGCACAGGGGACAGAGGAAAGCCTGGAGCTGTGTGCCTGGGAGAGATGTCAGGCTTTTATTGGAGCACCCAAGGTGTGTGTGTGATCTGTGTGTGGAACAGCAGGACAGAGCCAGAGCCCAAGCCCACTGTGGGCAGTAGTTAGCAGGGCTTTTCCCTGTTATAAAACCCCACCATTTCACTCCCAAATAGCGTTGCTTTTTTCTTTTCAACTATGTCTAAAGAAACTGTTTTGCCTGGTAAGCTCCAGGCTGGCTTTAGCAACAGCCCATCCCTCCTTTCCTGCTCTCCCAGTTGAATTGAGAGGGGCTGATGTCCCAGAATCCCAGGATGGGCCGGGCTGGAAGGGATCACAGTGGGGTCACCTGGTCAAACTTCCCTGCTCAGGCAGGGTCATGGCAGAGCACACGGCACAGGGTGGTGTCCAGATGGTTCTTGACTATCCCCAGTGAGGGAGGTTCCCAGCTTCGTGTCACCAGTGAACTTGCTGAGCAGGCACTCTGTCCCAAAATTCCTTCCCTCTGCTCTCCTCTCTCATCTGCTGTGGGATGAATTAACAGGCAATAAAACAAGACAAATCTGCCGGATCTGTAAATCTGAATTTGGTCAAGCCAGAGACTGACTGGAAGCTCTGCTGCTTCTGACATCCAAAATGAATTTGTCACCTCGCTGTGCAGCGCTCTGCTTGCTCACAGCCCTTGGCCATATGAAGTGACACACTCTGAGGATTTATGGGCCACCACAAATGATTTTTCTCTTTTCAGGAGAAACTGTTCTCTCATGCATTATTGCTGTGTGACTGAGGTGTGTGCAGGGGTTTCAGAGGATCTGGGATTTACTTGGAGATCGGGACATGCCCTAGGAACTGCAGGTGAAGAACAGTATTTGTACATCAGCTGATTATTTTTTTTCTTTTTAAAGACATTTACTAAAGCTGGTTGAACACATTCTCCCCAAATCCTTCAAGTACATCTGTTTTTTTGTTGTTTCTTTTTTTCCCTGGATTTTGAAGCAGGCAGGGCAAACCTCATCTGGCCCCAGAGCACTTGGACATGAACCATCAAGCTAGGGCAGAAAATATGAAGGCAGTTCCTTGTGGGGAGACCCCCTTGTTCTTTTTGCACCCACTTCATCAGAACAGCCAAGAAAATGAGTTTGGTTTTCTCTCCCACAACGAGAAGAGAGCTGGGGAAGGGATGTGGGTGCTCACAGCCCACTGGGACACTGCTCCTGTCTTTTTCCTGCCCAAAACCTTCTGCCAGTGGGTAGAGGCTGGGGTGTTGCTGAGGTCATTGTCATGCTGAGGGAACCTCCAGAGGCTCAGACGTCCTTGTGGGAAATGGATTTAGGAAGTCACCCCAACTGGAGTGAAAATGGGGGAGTGTGCCTTCATGCTGTGGTTTGAATGGCATTAATGTGCAATATAACCACAAACCAGGGACAATCACCCTGGAGAAAGTGGGGTTTGCCACAGTGCAGAGAATTTTAGCAGTGCTTTGTTGACTGGCTCAGTGAGTGACTAAGTGGAGGTAAATCTGCGACAGCCTCAAATTAACGAGGCAGAGCAGAGAAATGAGGCCCAGGGATGGCATTTTTCTTCTGGCCTGGTCTAAAAGCCTGTTCTCCATCCCAGAGGATCTCAGCTGAGGGTTTGATTTCTCTGCTGGAGCTGCTGCCACGCACGCAGTGGTCACCCGCAGGTGTCTGTGCATGCGAGCAGGGGCTCTGCAGAGACATGGAGGATTTTCAGGGGTGAGGAGCACTCCCTAAATAGTCATATTTCCTGGAAGGAGGCAGCACAGGCTGTGAATTGGGTCTGTTCCCAGAGCATCTTAACTCACGAGTGATTAGCTGTTAATTATTATGCAATAAATTACTTGATAAATGAGTATCCTTCGCAGCACCTATCGTGCCGGGTGGCATCAGCTAAACTGTGTGAAATACATGTAATTACTGCCACAGAAATGTAATTATACCTCAGATTCCTGTGTGTCCATCAGCCATGGCCTGGGCACTTGGACCAGACACTTTTTTCCCCACTTCCAAGCCTGCTTTCAGTTTTCCAATCAATGTCAGGATTCAATACACAGGAGGCAAAAAAATCTGTCCTCAGTTGTGCATTAACTGTGTCTCAGTGTGAGGCTTAAAAGCACTCTGAAGGTAATGTTAAGCTCTCACAGTTAGCCTTAAAAGAGAATATTTTTTAAAAAAATCCTGCTGCCCACACTGATTCCACCCCAGTTTTGTTTATAAGTGTTTTTGCTTTATAAGGCTTCAACAGTTAAAACCCCAAGGAAGGGTGAATTCTCCTGCTGGGGTACTTCAGTCCAAAATGTTTTTGCAGTGACCTAACTTTGTTTGTGGCCCTGAAGAGGGGGGAGAGGTGGAGTCTCTTAACTGAGATCACCAAAATACTTGTGCTGGTATGTGCATTTTAGACCTGCCCTTGAAATTATTCAACTCAGCCGTGCCTTAGTTTGTTTTGGGCATTTGAACTTCAATTTTTTTCCCCCTTAGTTCTTGTTGGTGTGACTTGTGCCAGTTGGCTGGCGTGGGGGATTCTGTAATTGTGCATTTGGGTGTTTCCAGCTGCTTTTTGGGAAATGCAGTGGGTCTGGCTTTGCTCAGAGATGGGAGGAAAAATAGGGATGGAGGAAAATATCTGCACGTGACTGAGGAAGTGCAACAGTTTGAATTAATCAGCCCAAACGGCTCTCTTAAGGGTGTGCTGCACATGTGAAAGATACATTGCAGTAAAAGATTATGCCAACAAATGTGGAATAGCAGGAAGCTATCGAGGATAATAACCCCTGGATATTACAATGGGGATTTCTCACATTGCTAGCAAGGGGAAAAGCTGCCCTGCCCCTCTGCTGGCTGAAAACACCACAGAGGATATTTCCAATTATTTTTTTCCCCCTAAAAGGATCCAGGCAACAGCATCCACGTGCGTGCTGCTGTCAGCAAAGCCAGTGCCTCCATTTTTCTTAGTTTACAGCTCCCAGTGCTGCAGCAGCAGGCAAAGCAAACTGTGAACACAGCCCCAAAAAACATCATTTACGTGTCCAACCCATCAAAGCAGAAAGGGAGAGCAGGAACGAGCTCCAGAGTGTTAATGATGTACAGCCAACGGGTGGTAAATAACAGGGCTGTCACTGCAGGGCTGCTGGAGCACGGAGCCAGCAGCTTGTGCCTGCTCTGCATACAAACAGCACCGGGATTCCTGCAGAGCTGAGCCTGGAGAGGTGCCTGATTCCCAGAAAGTGTGGGGAAATCTGTGTTCTGGGTGTCCTTAAAGCACTGCACAGCTCCTCTGAACATCCTGACCCACCCCTAAGCTGAAGAAGAGTAAGAAATTATTATTTTACTTTCACAAGCCCAAATGGTTTGTTCAGCAGGGCAATGGGCAAAGCCTGAAAGAGGTGGGGGTCAGTCCCTTTTCCCAGGTAACAAGTGCTAGGACAAGAGGAAACAGCCTCAAGCTGTGCCAGAGGAGGTTCAGATTTGGATATTGGGGCAAATCTCTTCCCTGAAAAGGTGTTCAGGCAGTGGGACAGGACAGTGGTGGTGTCACTGTCCCTGGCAGGGTACAAAAACTGCCTTGGGACACGGGTCCAAGTGTCTTTTCCAGTGATTTCATCACTCTCTAATTGAAAGTTGCACTGAGAAATGCAAACACGGGCCAGTGTGTCCCACCCCGCTCACACCTGTTGGCTTGCTTTGTTGCAGGTGATGTTTAGAAACAAATTTCTACAAATTTCTCTTTCAGTGCATCCAAAATAAACCCTCAGAGGATTTTCCTCGGTTGGGTTTTTATTCTTATTATCCAATCTCCATTATATAAATAAATAATAATAAAAAAGGAGTCATATTCAAGAACAAAGCAACCCACAGCTTTTCTTCATTTCAGTCCTTTGTGTCCAAAGGGCTGTCCTTACCTCAATAACTGAGTTTTTATTGTGTCACATTTCACTCTCCCTGTCTGCAGCCAGCCTGGCTAATCCTTTTGCTGCTGCCTTATCAGGATGTCCTTAAAAAAAAAAAAAAAGACATTGTCCTTTTATTATCACCTTGACACCCACTCCTGAGTGCCTGGTGGGGTTTGAGGATTTAATTTTATTTATTTTTAATGCAGTTTTACTTAGGAAAAAGGAGCAGCTTCAAAATATTTCCCCACCCCATGTTTTTATACGTTCTTTGCTACCCGTGACAAATCATTTGGAAATTAAAAAAAAAAAGAAAAGGAAAGAAAGAAAGAAAGAATTTAGGTTCTTCCAGGATTTTCAAAATGAAGATGCTCAAAGACTTGCTCTTCACCTACTCCCAGCTGCTTTATAAAAGGAAGATCTGTTGCATTTCTGGTTGTGGTAAGAATTTGCTTCGAATTTGAGGCGTTTTAAAAGCAAACAACAAAAATCAAACACAGAGCCCTTTAGCTATAGATGTTAATTGTTGACTCTTACATTTATATACTGCAGAAGGTACTCAAGCATCTTGCTCTTGTGACAAATTTTGTATTTCCTGTGCAAAAGGCCAAAGAAAAGAGAGGAGAGATGCTAAAATCCTTTCTGGAGCTGAAGCAGGAGCTCAAACACAGGGACTGGGATCCCTCTGGACTGACACAGGCAGGGCTGAAAGGCTCTGTTCAAAGCTCCAGCAGTACAAGTGATTATCAGAACATCTCTGATATCCTTCTCACCTTCATGAATTCAGCTGATTTTCAATTTTTCAATACATTTTTTATTATTAAATCATTATGAAATGATTTTTCAATGCATTTGAGAGTGTGGTAAAACTAAAGAGTGCTCAGGCATTTTTTTGTCCTGATTATTTTCTTTGGGAACAGCGTGGGGCTTGGCAGTATGAATACAGAAGGGTCTTTTCCATCCCTCAAAGAACAGCAGTGCCTGATTTCAGAGTGCAGGAACTCCTGCCCTAAACACTGGATGCTCAAGGCAGCTCAAGGAAGTCATGAATACTTCCCAAATTCACCAGGGAAGCCACAGGCTGTTCTTGCAGCTACCTGCCAGATTTTCATTTCTGTCTGCAGTTTCTCTCTTGTGCTCCTGGCCAGTAAATGCTTCCCAGGGACTATATTACTTTCAAACCTTGGGCCATCCCAAGAAGAAAAAGTCCTTTTTTTCTTTTTCTTTTTTTTTTTTTTAACCATAAGAAAGTGCAAAAGTTGCATGTATTTAATGAAAGTGGAACTGTGTGTTCTAGGCTGCTGCTTGGCTGGGGGAAAAGCATTTCTGCTGAATCCCCAAAGATCTCAAGCTAGTGAATTTCCACATTTATTTTCTTCTAATAAATTCTCTCCTTCCTGTACCCGGGGGCAACTTTGGTGGCACCAATCATCAGCATACACATTTTCTCTCAGCCTTACACTTCCTGAACCTATTTATTCCATTAGAGCTTCAATTCTTCTTGCTCTTATCAGCTGACCCTTCCATACAGCTTTGCCTGCCTCCCAGAGCAAACCTCCATTATCCTTGCTTTATTTGAAGCACTGAACGAAGTTCTTTTTAATTGTTGCCATCTGACCTTTGTCCTGGAGAGCCCAAATTTGCTTTTCCAAACCAATGATCTCTGCAGCCTTTCCCGGCTATCAGCCATCTCATCAGACTGTGCAGTGATGCCAATTCCACCTGCTTCACCAACTGTTTTAAAGATCCAAGCTGAGTGGAGCCCAGTTTATCAGAGACAAAGGCAAGAGTGAAATGCATGATCTCATCCCTCTGGGTGCAATTCTTTCAGCAATTGTAAGGAGAGTGAGCTGTTGATGTGGAAAGGTTAATGCTGTACCTTCTTTTTTTTTTTTATCAGTTGTCTGTTTTCTACCAAATCTCTGTCTTATCTTGTGTCTGCTTAAGTAAGGTACACACTTGAAAGCCTCTTCTAAATTTAATTTCTCCTTCTTGAAAGTCCTGCAACTATTTTAAAAAAAAAGAGAAATCCTTTTACAAAGTCTATTTTAGACAAGGGACACAGGCCAAGGTCAGGTATTACCCATTTGCCCTTGATCACAAAATACTCCTCTCATCTTCAAATTGATCAGTAACCTCAAATGGAGCGTTTTAAGATAATGTGCCCATTCCTAATTTCTTTGATTCAGTTAAAGGAAAACACCTTGGTACAAGTTGCCCTTAAAATTGGCTGATGGCCTTTCCTGACAGTAAACTTCATGAAATAAAAGGAACTGATTTCTGTCCCTGGGCTTTAGCTGCTCAAAAGATCTTGATTGTGAAGGGGGAGAGCTGCTGGTAGCAATCTAGAGCATCAAAAAAAAAACCAAACAACTTTTTGGGGTGTTCTTGGCACAAACTGCAGTGTGGCAGGAAGCCACAGCTTGTGTCCAGAGCTGCCTGGATGCTGCTCAGTGAACTCCCACGTGTTCCCGGTGGTTTTGGGTTTTTTTTTCCTTTCATTTTGGTTTCCATCTATCCTCCAGAGGAGAGGAAAACCGCCAACCCCCCTCGCTGCCCAAATTCTTGCTCTGCTGAATCTCCAATTCTCATGTTCTACTGGTGTATTTTTTGTTTTTTCTGTTTGCTTGATGTCCCACCAGTTCTTGGGAAATTTGGAAACTGAAGGGAAGCTTCATTGTGCAATTAAAGCTGATAATTACAAAATTAAAAACAGACTGGCAGATCTGTTAGGAAGCCTGAGCAGAGGGCAGGTGGAGATCTTGTGTTTATCAAATATTTAACTGAAGATTTACCTCACAGGCTGGTTTTTACCTTTAGCATCTCCAGACAACTCCACTTCTAACAGTGTTTTTCTTAATTCTGTTTCCCTCTCCTCCTCCCCATCCCCAGAGATCTGTGTGTCTTTGGCTCCAGACAGTTGTCTTGCATTGGCAATTTCATCTTCCAAATGCATCATTTCTTCACCACTAAAAGCAAGGATTTTGAGTTATGGATTTAGCCTGGAGGATGGTTGACTTTTTCAGCTTCATGTTGTATTTCATGTATTTAGTGTTAAAAACCTTCCCTCAGCCCTGTTTTTAGCATTCTCCAGTAGTGGAACTGTGGTTGATATTAAAAATATGTCCAATATTCCCCTTGCATCAGTTAAAAATGTTTTGACAGGGATTTTCTAATGCTGGAAAAGTATTTTTGAAATGATGTAACTTATGCTCAAACCTGTTTCCCTCTCAGGCTCTGATTACAGGGCTCTAAATGTTTTATATTAACTGTGAAAAGACACTCTTAGAGAAATCCCCTCTTTCTGTGCAGAAGGCAATCCAAGAAGGTGGTTTGCTTAAAAACAAAGGGGTGTGTGCTCTTTAATAATAATAATAATAATGTTTTATAATAATTAACTGAAGAAGCAAACTTAGTGTAATTCATTGTCCCATTCATTCATGGATTGAAAGGAGAATTAACCATGTTGGTAAAAACAAAAGCTAATGCCTTTTTTCTCACTTGGGGCTCTGTAAACTTTAAATATTCAACAGCTTTGAGCATAATGTGCCTTTTTCATGTTAGACTCCCATCCTTTGAGCAGTTTGCAGGCTTGTGCCAGCTTTCACAACTGACAATTCTTGCCCCGCTCAAAGGACTCAAAGGATTCAGATGAAAAATTTATTTTATCGTTTGATCTCCCTCACTTCTTGACAGAAAAAGTGAACTTTTAGCCATTTCCAAAACTGCAGAAGACAGTCTAGAATTTAATCCACATAACAGGAATGGGAGAATTTTGGTATTTGCCTTGGCTTGGGAAAAACAGGTTCTGCCTGTCAGTGATATAAACCTATTTTTTTAATGGCTGTAATTTTGTTACTGGGAAAATCTGTGTCTGGGAAAATCACACCACACTGACTTGATAGCTAGAGCTGGAGCTAAGCCAAAGGAGATGAGCATTAAGAGTTTTGTGGGATGAATTCCTTTGAAATTACGTGACTAATATAGCAGCAAGGAATTTTTAAGTGCTGGAATTACCTGGAAGACCACGTCTCAAAGTGTAGCCTTTGTTCACTAACTTCTTTTTGAGCCTCAAGATCTCTTGGGGCTTTTGTTTGGGTTGTTTTTTTTCCCAGACATTAAATATGTGCAACCTATCTGGAAGACAGACAAAACCGGTACCAACACACAAAAAAAAAAAGCGTAGAAAAGATTTATTGTAAACAAAAGAAATTTTGTGCAAACAGTGAGGAAGAAAAGGCTTGTTTTCTTTTAAAATGGCACAACCTTGTAACACATAAAACTCTCCAATGGTGTTTGTGCTATAGACAGGAGCGGGGTGAGGAATCTGGATGAGATTTTTCAGTGAGATTGCCAGGAATTTTGTTTTACTGTTGTTGCCTTGGTCCTGACCTGATTGACCACTCTTCAAGTTAGAGAAACTCATCCCATACTCTCAACTACTTAGACACATAGGAATTAAAAGTATGAACTGAAAGTATGAATTTAAACTATGAATTAATAGTATGAATTAAAAGTATGGCAGATTTTGATTAAGCCAGATACTCATGGAAGTCTCAAGGCTTTTTTCAGTGAGAGTCCACAAACAGTNAGAAACTCATCCCATACTCTCAACTACTTAGACACATAGGAATTAAAAGTATGAACTGAAAGTATGAATTTAAACTATGAACTAATAGTATGAATTAAAAGCATGGCAGAGTTTTGATTAAGCCAGACATTCATGGAAGTCTCAAGGTTTTTTTCAGTGAGAGTCCACAAACAGTCCACTCCAGTCCCTTATGGACCTGGCTTTGATTTTCCTTGCAGAAAGGAGCTCCAGCCTGTGAGGTTTAACGTCGCCTCCAGCAAGATCTAGTTTTTAATACCTCTGAGGCAAGAAGGCAAAGAACGACCCAACAAAAGGGTGACAGAAGCGTGGCAACATTGTGCCGGGCTCTGTCCCCTCCCGAAGCCCCTGGGGGCGGGATCCCCGGCGGGGAATGGAGCCCTACCAGCGCCGGGAGCCGCTCCCCGTGGCCAGGCCGGGAACAGCCGGCCCCGGCCGCTGCTCCTCCAGGCGGTGGAACTCCGTCACACGGAATCGAGAGGCCAGGGTGTTCACCATCCTCCTCAGGGTGAAAAAGGCCGCCACCACTTGGAAGGAGAGGAAGGCGGCGAAGATGATGTGGAGGGCTCGCTCCAGGGAGTGGATCCGCAGCCCTTCGTTGAATAACAAGAAGAGAATGACGGGCAGCTGCGGGAGGAGAGTCAGGAGCCAAAACCCAGCCAGCTCAGGCACCTAGAACAGGGGGACATCAGCTATTAAAAACCCGACAGCTGGGAGGAAAAAATCCAGAATCTTGTGAAGAAAACACGTTTCTTATTGATTTTTCAAAAGGCAGCGTGCAATGTGGAAAGGCGAAGCGAGGTGGCTTCATATTTTCATATCCTGTGGTTTTAAACGTGTTTATATTTTCTGACACAACAATCATAGAGCTCTCTTCTGAGGGAAAACTCCTTGGAATACACAAAATTAAGTGGAAGCCAATGCCAAGGGAATAGAAGATGCAGAGTGCAGCTGAAAAGAAATAACCGTCTCTTCAACTTAAATCTCTGAAATAAAATGCCTTCCAGCTAATGTTCAACTCCCAGAAGCAGAAATCCTTGCAGAAATCACCACGTACACCCGGTAACTTACTTTCTCCAGGAGATTGCCCACATATCCCAGGTAGAGCCGGATGAGCTCTGTCAGAGAGACCAGGATCATGATGGTGACCAGGATGAACTTGTAATAATCCGACAAGGCCGGGTACTGGAGGGGAAGAGGAAAGGAAAAGTTTCTGTGGTTAAATGAAGATGCCCTGTGCTCCTGTCAGCTGACAGCAGTGCCATTCAAACACTCCTGAGCCTCCAGTTTCCATGAATTCCCAAATCAGTGTAAAAACCTCTACCTCCAGTGAGCTGTATCCCACACCAGGGACGTGTTTGATGTAATGTGCATTTTACAACCCAGCACTTTGTGAACTTCTCACCTTCAGGTAGAGGATGGCAACTGTGACGAGCCACCAGAACGGGAAGAAATAAACATTGAAATAGAGGGACATCTGCAGTGGCAAACTGGAAAGGATTTCACAATCTGCACAGAGAGAAAAGAAGATTTTTTTATCACGCCTGCTGTAAATATGATTACTGTTGATTACCTGGTGGCTTTTAGCTTACTCCACCATCTCTCACCGAGGTTAGAGCAAGAGAGCTGCTAGAGAGCACGGCCCACTCTTCACTTTCAACCTCTTATTTAAACAAGACACTTGGATGGAAGCCAGCAATTTGTCTGATCCTTAAGAGATAATAATTTCAAACATGTGTCAAACTAAAGCTCATCCTTTCAAGTCTGGAGAGAACAAAATGCATTCACACAATGCAGTGTAGAGAAAAGAACTCCAACATGTGGGCACTAAATTCTGTACTTATGATTTTATAATAGACCTCCAAGGTCAGATTTAAGGAAAAAACTACTTAGAAAAGCCAAGAGTTCCAATTTCAATTGTGATCACAATGTTTAGGTATGTTAAAGGTTTCCTTGACGTGGCAATGCTATTTATAAATTCCGTGCAAGTTCTAAAACTGTGTTTGGATGAATGTTGAAGCAATATAAGCCAATTCTAATTAATTTTTTCCAACCCTAAATGAAATCAATGCCTATTTGCTGGGATTGCTAAAATTAATGGAAAAGCCAGACAGCATTGCAATGGCCAGTTGCTACGGCAACTCACCGAGATACACGCACGTGTAAAACTTAATTTTTGAAATCCTGACGCCCAATAATTTGCAATTGGTTTTGGTGGACTGGATACCAACATAGGAGTATTCTCCAAACAGGAAGAAGACTAAGAAGAAAAAGAAGACTAAAGATAGAAGCTATTTGTGGAATGTTTGGTAAATGAAGATCTACTAAGCGTTAGCAGCGTCACTGCACAAAAGGAAGTGGGAACTCCCGCCTTGAAACAAGAACGTCTTTTTGGATTAATTTGACCGCCTTGGAATGGATTTATCGGCTGAAATCAACACGGCCGTTCTGTGCGGGCTATTATTTCCACGGCTACTCCCGGCTTGAACAGGGCGCGCAGGTTCCGCCGGCCACACGACGGGCGCAGCCACCGCTCCCCACCGCGGGCAGGCTCAACAAATAAAAGACCCAGCCGAATAAAGACAAAGCTCCGGCCTGTCCCGGGCCCGGCCCCGCGCTGTACCTGCGCGGTACCCCGGGAAGCCCGGGGGGGCTCGGGCCGCGTCGCCGAGCGCGGTGCGGGCGCTGTCGCTGAACACGGAGCTGCTGAAGGAGACGAGCCGCCGCCTCAGGGGCTCGGGCAGCGTCGGCGGCCCCTCGGCCCGCGCCATGGCCGCGGCACCGCGCAGGCGCGTTGGGGCCGCCGCGGAGAGCGGCCGGGAGGGGCCGGGGAGATCCCGGGTGTGGGGCCGGGGAGATCCCGGGTGTGGGGCCGGGGAGATCCCGGGTGTGGGGCGGGAGCGATGCCGGGTGTGGGGCCGGGGAGATCCCGGGTGTGGGGCCGGGGAGACCCCGGGTGTGGGGCGGGAGCGATGCCGGGTGTGGGGCCGGGGAGATCCCGGGTGTGGGGCGGGAGCGATGCCGGGTGTGGGGCCGGGGAGATCCCGGGTGTGGGGC
>VXBN01001285.1:665122-697230 GCA_013397395.1 Sinosuthora webbiana
GCTTTGCTTCGTTTCGGGTCAGTCAGAGTCAGAAAAAAGGATTTTTTTTTTTTTCTTTCTTTCCCCTCTTCTACTCTGCGAGGGAGGGTGTGGTTTTTCTGAGAAGGGGACCGGGATGTTTCCCCGAGGAAAGCTGCTGTAAAGCCGCTCTGTTTCCATCTAGATAAACCCCGGGAGAAGGATGGTCCTCGATGACGGCCAGAGTGAGGGGGCAGTGAAAGAATGGTGAGAATTTAAGAAAGAATTCACTCAAAGTGAATATGAACGACTCGTTTGACGAGGGATGCAGGTGTAACTGAGCCAGGAAATACCTTTTCCTCAAGGAAATCTCTGTGTGCTGCTCTGAAGTTAAAAGCTGTGCTGAGACCAGCACAGCCGTCCTAACCAAGTCAGCTTTGTCCCTTACTGGAGGTTTCATAGAATCACAACAAGTTAATAATGTAAACCCAACTTCTTCTTGTGCTTTTCTTATTTGGAAAATATATATTTCAATCACCTTAGGGTCTGATTCTTTCGAGGGAAAAAAAAAAAAAAAAAAGGGATGCCATCCTTAGGCGTGCAGGAAATTATTTTCTGCACCACCAGAATGAAAGAGAGCCTTTTACTGTGAGAAATTTTAATATGAATTATAGGATAATTCGGGTGGGAAGGGAGCCTAAAGACCACAGAGTTCCAAGCCCCCTGCCATGGGCAGGGACATCTTCACATGCCAGCTCACTTCTCCTGCTCCCCCACCTCATAAACCATGTTCAGCTTCTTCCCGGGCTGATCCTGCTCCAGGATGACTTTCCAAACTCAATTATCTCCAACTAAATAATTTAAAGCCTCCTAGTTTAAATTTAATTTCATTCTATCCCGCTGGGAGGACCGCAGAGAAAGATGGCTGAACAGGCAGGAGTTCTGAGAAATCCATTTGGCTTTTGGAAATGATGAATGGTGTGGTACTGACGACAGATATTTTCTTAAGGGCTTCTCCAAACATGGGTATGCCAGCAGGAATCTGCATTAAAAAAAAACAACTGAAATTATAGAAGAGTTTAAGGATCATTTTTTTTTATATTTGAGGGAACTTTATGAAAGCCAGCATTAATGTTGGATGGGTTTCTGAACTTTAAAAAGTGCAGTCTGTATCGGTTATCTTGCTAGTTGCCAGTAGGTGCTGGAAATTATTTCCTTTTGGGCTCAACAACTGGAGTGGTGACTTTTGCACTGTTTAGCCAATATCTTCATAAAGTTCTCTGCTACAGACAAGAGCAGGGGGAGGAATCTGGATGAGATTTTTCAGTGAGATTGCCAGGAATTTTGTTTTACTGTTGTTGCCTTGGTCCTGACCTGATTGACCACTCTTCAAGTTAGGGAAACTCATCCCATGCTCCCAACTACTTAGACACATATGAATTAAAAGTATGAATTAAAGGTATGGCAGAGTTTTGATGAAGTCAGATATTCATGGAAGTCTCAAGGCTTTTTTCATGGTATAAATTGGTGGTGTGTAAAAGTCCTGCCCTTGTAAGAGCTGCAGCAATCCAGCTCAGCAGCCAGGAAAGTGTAAAACTGAGGAGCAGGGAAAGGAAAGGCTGATCTGATGGCAGGCAGACACCACAAGAAGTGCATGGATTTGCCACGTTGGCTCAGCTTCCAGACTCAAGGTGTGATTTCTGTGATATCTGGCAGCCTTCCATTTTCAACAGATGGCCCAGCATCCTGCATGTCCCCACAAAATGAAGTTGTGCACGCTTTTGTTTAATATTTTTCTCTGAGCAGACACCTTCAAATATCCCCTGAAGAGAAACTCTTTGTTTTTACTAATTCTGTTTGATTTTTGTTAGACTACTACTCCCTTGCTCAATGGAGAGGCATTCCCTTCCTGAACCTCTCTCTGTCCACAAATGGATGTTTGTGTAGAAATAACCAGATTTCCAGTTCTCTCTGCTTCAAAATGAGAACCTGAAATACGAAACTGGGAGAAACAGGCTCTCAGTGGCACAGCATTTTAAAGGACTGCTTTATTTCTCTCCACACGTGCTGGCTATAAATAAAACAAAAGCCTCTGAAAAATCTGCCTGAAAGCTTTAAATCAGAGCAGTATTGGATCTTTGTGTAGCCACAGCAGTCCCACTGACCTGGTAGACACTGGCCTGGCTCCCAGACCAGAGCTCCTGGGGCTCTCTGGCCACAGCACAGAGCCATAAACACCAGATGCAGTGGATCTATGGGAATGGAATGTCAGCAGTTTTGTACAATTGGCATTTCAGCAATGCAGGGGTTCATTTCAGTGGTTTTACCTTTGCACCTGAATCACAATTGCTGTGTTTCTGAGGGTGTGGAATCTCACAAAAGCTGTTTTTCCCTGTGCTGCTGTCCCCCCATGTGCGTGAGCAACAGAAATTACTCTCCTCCTTGCTGGCTCCCTAATACCTGCCTGGTATTTTAGCTAAAAGGCTGGAAAAGATGTGAAAAACGCTGCTGAGCCAAGGTATGTGCAGACAGGCAGGGTGCAGGCTTGCTTCCTCCTCGTGTCCTCAGAATGAAGTGGCAGATTGGGAGTTTTAACAAATTACAGATGCCACGAAGGCTCCAACGTGTGTGATTGAAAAAATCATGTTATTAGTTGTGCCAGGGTCTGCCAGAGTGATTTCACACTTGTGCTTCTGCCTTCTGATACCCCAGGACAGTGTTATTATTTTTTTTTTCTCTGTGTCACTTGTGCAGGTTTTCATTTTACACCTGTGGGATATTTGTGTCTAGCAAACAATTATTGTGGCTGATGAGACTTAGCCCAGGCCCTTGGTGTCAAGTATTATCAAGTCCATGTCACTGCAGGGATTCTGTCCATTAAATATGTGTTGGCTCTTTTAGTCTTAAGCATAAAGCCAGCAGGGAATAAAAAAGAAGAAAGAAGGAAGAAGAAGAAAGAAGGAAGAAGAAGAAGAGGAAGAAGAAGAAAAAAAGGGATGTTACTTGCTCCTGCAGATGGAATTTCTTCTTGCTGTAATTGGCATTTAGTTAGAGCCACTCCCTAGCTTGTTTTATTTTGTTGATTCCTAGTTTTGTCAAGCCTGCTGGGAAAGTCTGAAAGCTGCTGTGGCAATTAAACAAGTTTCACTGTTTGTGTTGCAAAAGTGTTCAAGGTTTTCATGGTACAACTGAAGGTTACTGAGAGTGGATGGATTTTGAGCCAGGTTCTCACTAAAGATCCTTGATGGGGCTTCAGCCTTGGTCTCACCTTTTCTCATCATCTTGCCTATGGATAGGCAAAGCTGATCTTTCATGCAGTAATTTTAACGAAGTAATTTAATTTTGACTAAGGAATTTTAACTTGTACAATCCAAACTGGTTGGAGAGGCTTCACCTCTTCCCTCCTGGTGGGTTCCCCCAGAGAGCTGTTCATGGGAAGGAGCAATGTGCTTGCTCAATGTGTCTGTCCTTCTCTGCTGGTTTCTGCTAGAGTCTCACTGTTTTTCCAACTCAAGGTGCACAAAGATTTTAAAATTTGATTCTTCAGGGAGATGTAAGCTCTCCCAGATGTTGCTTTGTGGCTCTGAGCTCCTCCAGATGGTCAGGCTGGTTGTGTTCCCTGGGTACCACACCAGATGCTTCACCTGCACTCTGTGTAACTCCTGCAAAAAAAGCTTTCCTGGGACGTGGACCCTGGCAGTTCCAGTGCCTTCTCTCTTTATTGCAGAATCCAAAGATGGTATTTAAACATTTACCTCCAGTCTGTACCAGCTGTGCAAAGGCAGGATTGATTTTGCTGCTGCACACTGCTGACAGCTCCCTGCAGTACCAATAGCACAAAGTCCCTGTAGTACAAATGATCATTTGGAATTCCCCAGCTGCTCTGTTTGAAATGTAACATTTCTGTGTTTCTTCTGTAGATGGAGTTCCTCATGGTACCAGAAGCTGTAAAGTGGTGCTTAAGACTGGAGAAAGTCTAGAGGAATTCTTACTATCAAGATGTTGCTTAGAATCAAGGAATTCCTTTCCTGCAGGCTGAGTTATTCCCGTTCAGAGTGGAGGACAGGCCTGAAGGATCAAATCCAGCTTGCAGGCTTGTCTTCTTTCTCCCTGAAATGCTTTATTGCAGAACTCAATTAAGAGCAAATTTCCCCCTCAAACTCTGTCTTGCAAGGTCACGCCTGCCTTCATGAAATATTGAATCTGCAGGATTTATTACAACAGTATTTTAAAACACACGATGCTGCTGCAGCAGCAGCAGCTCTAATTAGCTGTGCCCTGAGCTCGCTGTGCAGGCCAAGTGTTGTTTCCAAAGTGCAGCATCCACATCAGGAGGCAAGTTTATACATGTTGGATGGACAAACAGAGATACCTGTGGGAAAAAAAAGCTGGAGTCTGCTGAGAAGTGCTGCTGTGCTGGGGTTTCTTACTTCTTTAATTTGAATTAGCTCAGTTTGAGCCAGGTTTTTGCCTGGGTAGCATTATTACTGAGCTGCAGCAGTTTAGTGGTGAGGGAAGACCAGGGCTAAAAGCTTCAGCTTTGTGTTTCAGTGTGATCAGTGTGCCACTGTGGCCAGCAAGAAGTAATTAAAGTGGACTGATGCTGGCTGTTTCTCACAGTAAGGCTGCCCTGTTTCCCTTGTGAGGAAATCCAGCAGGCACACAGAGGAAAGGATTCAGGAGGTGGATACACCAGAGGAGTTCTGTTGTCCATTACAAATTGCCCACCGTGGTACCAGGCAGCCTGTGCTGATCTCACCTAAAGAACATCTCCTTTCCTTGGATATGGAAACGTGGCAACCCACTGCAGGAGGGCTCAGGAGTGGCACTGGTGTCCTGCAGGGATAATTAGGAATTTACCAAAGCAGAGCAACAGATGCCTTGAGAGATGTAAGTGTGATTAACTCCATAAATACGTATTATGAAATCGTGGGCAGTGTTCTAACTGTAATGAATTCCCCCTGAGGGAAAATATGCCTCAGTAAAGAAATCAGAAAGAACTTGATGCCAAATGCAGAATGGAAGGGAATTACTATGAGCCTGGAGTCTATCCACATTTTTTTTTTTCCCCTCAGCAGTCTTTTCCTTTGAAGACTCACATGAGGAGTTATTTCTCTTCATTTTATTATCCTCTAATCTCCAAAATCTGTATGACTTTCCTAAAATGCACTGGCATGTATCATGTGCATACATAGTGTTCCCTGGGAGCCTTGTTACTGCTTTAAAGTCACTGCAGGTGAATTTGTTTGTAAAAAGGCAAGCACCTACTTGAGACAGCGTGAGTATAAGTCAGTATTTGCTCCTGTGCTGGAAGTGGATTTCTGAGTGTTATAATATAAAGGAGATGATATTTTTTTTTCCCTACAAAACTGTGAGACCAAAGAACCCTGGGAGTGAATTCAAGCAGTCCTCATGAAGGCTGTTTATAATAAAGCCTCACTTGTCAGCCATGGAGAGCCTTTAACATCCCATCTGGGTTAGCTGCTTGAGTTTGCAAATTAGCCTGAGAGCTGCTGGGATTTCCATGGTGTTCAGCCTTGCCTCAAGAAATCCTCGTGTAAAAATTTCCTGGACAGTCCCTTCCTGTTGGGGTGTCCTGGCAGAAGGTGATGAGTTATTCCTGCATCCCTGGGCAGCAGACATGGCACAGAGGAGCTCATGAATTGCCCCAGTGTGAAATCAGGTTGGAGGAGCACAAAGGTGTCTTCCAAGTGCCTTGTGGCAGCAGTGGGTGGCCTCAGAGCCTGCGCTGACAGCACTTTATTCCAGCCCAAAATTATGGGCCAAAATCTCGTTCTGGCAAAGGGTGGAGTCAGTCAGCTGAAACAAACCCTGTCCTTCTGTTATTTCCATTCTGATCTCAATGTTCCTTTACTATTCCACAGTGAACTTCACTGGCAAATATCTTAGAGCAGGTTGGTTTTTTTATTCTGTGTCTTTCAGAGCAGAGAGAAGGACCAGCGCCCAGTAAGACTGAGCTTTAGAATGCCAGCTTACCTGTGAGAGAAGTTTTCAGTGCAATGGGTAAAAAGCTGTAATTCCTTGGTTCTGCTAAGGGTAGACAAGCAGTGTGGGCCTGTCTTCACTCCTGTGTGCAGTCAGGGTCCTGACAGTGCTGGAGTGGATTAAATACATGGTTTGGGGTTTTTTTGGATAAGGAAGAGCTTTAACCTCACGTGTGAAACAAGCCATGGAACTTCACTAGGTCACTTCTGCAGTGAGCTTCATAGAGGCCTAATGGAATGAGAACTTATTTTGTGTCCAGTCTTGATGTGACTGGCTTCAGCATGTGCTTAAAGAGCTCTGCTGAGTCTAGGCTGAAAAATAGCTTTTCATGTGGGAATGCTGCAGAAAGGATGATGATGACAACCAGCAAAGGCTTCACTCAGCCTGCTCCCTGTGAGCCTCAGCTCATGTTGCTTTGACATTAATAAGATGTTGAGATGTAGAATTTGGTTGAAGTAGAGTTTTTCATCAGATTTCTTTAACTTGGGTTTAGTCCCTTTTTGCCTCTGTGTGTTTTTCTAGACTCAAGTACTTCAGAGAAATTGTAATTTAAAAAAAATCCTTTTCTAACTGCCTCTGAATTTTCAGTCGTGACTTCCAGCAGATTTAAATGCTATTTGATTTGTAAATGTTGGCTGATATTTGGGCTGATTGATTTCACACCCTGATCTCTGGAAAGTGCAGTACTCCATTTCACAGCCAAATGCTCCCCCAGCATATGGAAAATGGCAAGTGGTCCAGCTGCTTTGGGGCTCCCAAGTAGAGATGCATTAAAAAGATCTGGCTTTTCTGCATGTTCCCACCTTCTGAAATGTCTTCTCAAATTTCAGATTCTCAGATAGTTGGTGCAGTTGAGAGTTTGTGACATAGTAAGATATCTCCAGAAATCAAGATTGATACATCTAGATCTAACATCTGTAAGGTATCTATGTCTTTTTTTCCCAGGTATCTCTCAGAAGGTGCCTTAACAAGTCTCTGTCACACTCGAGCCAAATTAGGAGCAATTGTTTGTTCTGAGCTGAAATCCTGATCCTGCTGAGAGCGAGGAAAGTTTGGTTGTCAGGTATTTGGCTGGTTTCTTTCAACTGTTATCTGCAACATGCTTCCAGGTATTATTTAAAAATATTGTTTGTTTCAGACAGCTCTGAAGCTCTTCCCTCTTACACAAAACCCTAGGAACTGGATCTAGATGGAGGCTTTATGATTTGTGCAGGTGAAGGTTTCATTGCCAGAGTTCTAAGACTCTTCCAGAATGCTCTGGCCAGTACCAAAACTGGATTCCTCCACTAAAAATTCAGAGTAACTTCACTGACTTACAAGAAAAAAAAAAAAATTACAACTGCAGTTAGCCTGAGGGGTTTTCATTTCAAGCTCCATGACTCTTCTCAGCTGTTTTTTCTTAGGCTGGGCATTTCAGAATTGTTAGGCTCATCCCACAGTGATCCTGGCCCTCTTGGGTCCCTCTGCAGTAGCAGCTGTGTGAAGATGAATTCCATATTCTGTTCAGGACCTCATTTGCTTTGTTGGCCAGTGCATTTAGAAAGCTGCTGTCAGTCTGGCTGATTCAATTCCACAGGACATCTTGATTTTTTTTTTTTTTTTTTTCAGTGCTGCTTTTATTACTTTATTCCTGCGTGTCAGGTGGTGTCTCAGCATAGACAGTGACCTACATAATAGTTATTTTTTTTCTTCTGCCTTTTTCTAACCCCAGCCATCCTTCAGTGTGAATCCTGATTGCAAAGATATTGTTTGGCTTGCTTGTGACCTCCCTATTTGATTGCTTCCTCTGCTTGCTTGGTCCTTCTACTGTTTCTCCCTCCTGGTGTATTTCAGGCACTTTTTAAATATTTCTTCTGGCAATTTATTGTCCTGGATTTTTTCTTTACTATATGTTTCTCATTCTTCCTTTTGTCAAAGTCCATTCCATCTGTTAAAGACAGATGAACTGGATTTACAGTGCCTGAAATATTGTTTTGGCCCTGGAACTCAACTCACCCTCTGCCACACCATCAGAAATTATGGCAACTTTTCTGAGCCTTGAGCTCAGGCAGACGTGTGGCGCTTTTCTAGCAGGAGAATATTTATTTAATCCCCGTGTGGAGGAGCAGAGAGAGAGAAATCCCAAATCCATTGAAATCAGTGGGGCTTTTCCTGAGCTGCAGCTGAGTGGTGGCCTAATGATCAGGTTTGTGGTCTGTAGGCAGCCTTGCAGAGAGAGCAGAGAGGGAGCACAAAGCAGGATTTCCACTCCCACCTTCTGGCAGTGTGCTACAGCGAGAGGTGAAGGACTTGAAGGACCGAGTTCTCTTCTGGTAAGAGATACTTTAAAATTCACCTTCTCCCACTTTGGGTGTAAAATAAGGTGGTTTCTCGGCAGCACAGCACAGTTGGAATGCAGTTTTTTTGCTGGTGTATTGCAGTTGTATGTGAAGTTCTGGAGATGAATCTCTGGGACTTGCTAAGCCCACAAAGCAACAGTTAAATCTAAACTTGAAGGTTTTTTCAGGTGCTCAAATGTGTTGCCTGGAGGGGGCCCTAATTTGTTCCCTGTGAATTGTGATGGTGTGTGCCAGTTAAAGTGCTCTGGTTTGATGGCAAGCCCGGCTTATTCTCCCAGCAGAGAAGTTTGCTGAAATAAATTGGGTTTAAAGAGCTTCCCCCTATTGCTGTCCCTCGCCGAAGAGCGGCTTGAACAGTGCAAACTGTCGAGAACGTTTATTCAAAGAAGCCACGTTGGGAACTGAAGATAAGAGCATTTATCTCCGTGTCAAAACTCCTCAGTGTCTTCACTGGACTCCCAGCACGGCAGGAACAAGGAGCTTAGGCTGGAGATGCAGGAATGCCGCGAGTCCAGGGGGTGATTTTATGATTTTATCCCGCTGAAACGTGGCACACATCAAATCAATTACACGGTGAGAGTGTGTTCCCCCCGTCACCAGCCAGCGCTGAGAGGAAATCTGTTCTCCTGGGCACTCCTCCCTTTGGATGCTGATTTAATTTGAAATGTATATTAGGGGAGAGAGAGAAAGAGAGGGAGAGGAGAGGGAATCTCGTATGTTCTGCAGCAAATTGCCACATCGATCTTGTCACTTGGCAGACACGGTTGGACCTGAGGCTGTGAGGCTGGGATGTGCTGTGTTTCTGTCATGAATTGTCAGCCTCAGAGAAGCTCAGGAGAAAGGGAGATGTGGTATCAGAGTGGAAAACCATTTACAAAGGGACCAGCAAGCTGTTTAATGGCAGATCAGAGCAGTTGCAGTTTTGGACTGTGCCTGCCTTCCACAGCTACAAATGTGCTTTGTCCTCGTCTCCTCCCGCATGGGGCGGTGATGGGGAGAGGTGAGACATCAGGGAAGGGCTGGTGTTCCCATGGAGGCTGCTGTTCTTCATGGCTGATGGCACCTGCAGGTCCCAGAGGAGCCCTCAGCCTGCCCTGTGCCTGTCCTGGTCTCTGGGACAGCTCCTCCCTGTGGGTTTTTCCTCTGGGTTTGCACCCCAAAACAACAACCTGTGTCACACATCACTGCTGGCCAGTTTGGGAGCTGACAGCATCACACTTTGGGTCTGCAGAGACCTAATCCTGAAAAACTTCCCTGGAATAGCTCTGTCAATCAGGAATGTGCCTTAAAATCCTGGTTGTGCTTAGCTGAGGCACTGCAGGTGGAGCAGCATCCAGCAGAAGGTGCAGTCCAACCCAAACAAACCTGAACCTTGGCAAACTCACCCGAATGAAGGGCAGCCCTTGGGCATCCCCTCTGCCCAGATGTTTGTCCCCACGCTCTGTGGAATGATGTCAGTGCCTTGGGACGCTCGAGTTTCTCCCCAAAACACTAGAGAGCGCCATGGATTTGCAGATTTTTGGCTGGCGAAGCGCGGTCTGAGGCTGGCAGTGCTCCCCGAGGGAGAGGACGTAGAGGGAGCTGCGCTCGGGATCCAGCCCGGACTCGCTGCTCGGGAAGACTTGGGGATGGAGAGGTGGCTTCCCTTTGGGTATGAAAAGTCTCAGGAGGTGCCCGTGAGGAGCTTCACGACCTTTGTTTTTGAGCTCACACTTCCCACTCCTCGGGAAGAAAACTTTTAATTGTCAAGTCTTTCAATACAGAAACAATGTTTAATATTTCAGTAGATTGGAATGGCCGAGTCATTTCTTTCAGAGCAGGCTGCTGTCTCTTTATTCCCACCCCTNGTTGGAATGGCCGAGCCATTTCTTTCAAAGCGGGCTGGGTCAGATTGTTTTGCTGTCTCTTTATTCCCACCCCTGCAGAAGTCACAGACCCCTCTCTACCCTCTCCTTCCTTGTGGGAGGGTGAGGAGCTCATGAGCGTTTTAGCAGTGCCCCTGCTGTTACAGCGTGCTCTGTCCTGCATCTTCATCCACCATCCAAGGCCACCTGAAGCTCCTTTCTGCCCTGACTTGGGGAGGCAGTGTGCATGGAATCATGCTCCTCTTAATCACTGATCATGTGATGGTCATGACTAAACCTTCATTACAATGAGCTGTCCTTTTTAAACTCCCCTGCAGAAACTGAAACCTGACTTCTCTTTCAGGAGATGCCCATCTCCATGTATTCAGAAGAATTTTTTCACATAAAAATTTAGGAATTTCTTTAAAGGGAGGCGATCTGTAGATACTTTGGGACTTTAAATTCACTATTTTTCTTCTCTAAATGAAGTCTTGCCATGATTTTTCCTCTCATATTTCTTATTATTTTGCAGATGTTTAATTATCTTGACATTTCTGCAAACATTTCCTGTTGTGAGAGCTCAAAAGTGGAAGAAAACGCTGGAAAAGGGAAAAGGTGGTAGTGAAAAGATGTTTAGGAGGAAAAAGATGAGGGAATACATTTTTGCCCTCCCCTCTCCTGGCCGTGGAAGGGGATATCACCCATCCAGCACAGATCCAGGCTGGTGTTTCCAAGCATGATGGTGTGCCTGGCAGCACAGGAGGATTGTTGCCTGCAGAAATAACTCCTCACTAAGTCCCTTTTGGAGATTTTATCTTTGTTTGTTTGTTTGTTGAATGTTGGAGCTATGCAAATCCCTGAAGAGAGAAACCCTGGACACACAGCTCTTGAAATGAAGAAAAATGAGCACTAAGTTAGAAAAAACGGGGCAAAGCACCCAGAAATACATTAGAATTCAGTGGAGGTGTTGGAAGGAGATAACAGAAAGGCTCTGGAAGGTTTTGTGATGGGAATATTGCCAAGCTGCAAATATGCTATAAATGTCTCAGGGACTGAGGCACACAGGATATAAACTGTCTGAAAAAGAGCAGATTTCATGGCTCTGCTACTCCCAGAACAATGTGTTTACTGGGAACGTTGGGTTAAAACTGAATTTCTCCATCAACAACTGTCACCAGCGTGTGCTGTGTTGGAAGTGGGCAGGGCACTTCTGCCTGCATGGAATTAAGGAGTGCAGAGTTAGGAATAGTTTCCTGGCTTGGGGATGGCGTCACTCCAAGCCTCAAGGTAATTTATATCTCAGGTAGGCATGCTGCAGTTTACCAAGGCTAAATATGGATAAATGGGAGCCTGATGTGGGAGCAGATGCACTGCAAGCAGCAGCAGAGTTTGTGGAGAGTAGCTGAATATCCTTCATATTGTAGGAACAAGCATGAGCAATAATTTCTTTTTTTGTTTTTAATTTGATTTTTGGACAAAGCACAGCTGGTACGGAGCTTTAGCACGAATTGAAATGCTGCTTATTAATGCAGTAAATGATTATTTACAAGTCCTAGTTTTTTTTCTTTGCTGTTTAATACTCTTGACAGAGTTTTAGAGCCACAGAGCTAGGTAGCGTGCTGCAAACATAAGGTTTTTTAGGAAAAAATCAGCTGCTTGTTCTTACAGTATTTGGCAAGGCAGGAGAACTTAGTCACAACTTGCTGGAGGTAATCTTGGATCTTGGGAAGAAAGAGGGTGTCAGTATCCTTCTGGTCAGTGTAAAAATAGCAACTTGGAAAAAAAAAAAAGTCCCACAGATGATTTAACCATTTTTCATCTCTCTGCTCAGAGAACCAGGGAAAAGTGTGTTTGACAAATGAATTATCACATCAGCCCCTCTGCAAAAGAAAACCTTTCTGAGCAGGAAAAGAACTATCCCAGTTACTTTGTAGTTCTTCCTTTAGTCTTTTGGGAAAAATGGTCATTTGGGGACGTCTTTTAAAGTGTGAGCTTGGTTTTGGTTTGGTTTTTTTTTTTCCTTACAAAGAAGAAAGAAGTCAGCCTGTAGAGACATTAATTGCTTGTGCCCTCCTTGCTCCAGGAGTGCTGATGGAAAAAGAAGCCCAGTGATCATCCTCAGTGCACGTGGGCTTCGTAACATTTGGCACTAGGCAGCAGGCAAGATGAAAGGCTGTCTCTTGACAGCCAGCTTGGTACTGGCAGCCTTTACTCCAGGCAACAAATTAATCCACTCCACTGTGTTCTGCATAATTGTTGATCCTGTCTTAATTGGTGCCATACGTTTTTCCCCGTGTCTTCGTGTTAATGTCTGGGGACTGTTGTTTCCTGCCAGCCCAGCAGCAGCAGCACAGCCTGCTCCATCCCTGCTCCATCCCTGCTCCATCAACTCCTACCTGGAATGCCTTAGTGAGGAATGGGATGTTGTGGCAAAGTCAAAGGCCACCTTGGGGGCATGACTCAAAATTCCTGGGGAAAAGAAGTGGGGCTGCTGATTTCAGTGGTGGCTGGAGATGAGCCAGCCCTTCCAGGGCTCTCTAAAGGCAGTCTGGTTCAGCTGAAGTCAAGGCTGAGGGCAAAGGAGCTTATTCTCCTGCTCCCAGGAAATCTGTGGCAGGGGCAGGCAAATGTTTTCTGAGCTCTGGGGCATCTGGGTCAAAGCAGCTGCAGAGCTGATTGACCCCAGAGCAGTGGCTTTGTGGATTGAGATTATCACTCTGAATTTCATCCATTAATAACCCGGCAGCCGAGGCAGAGCCTGCAGTGCAAGTGCAGCCTGCTCTGCTGTCCCTCCTCTGTGTGCTGTGCCAACAGGGGTGGCCAGGCTGAGGTGACCATGTAGGGGCACTCAGCTCCTGAGAGGGAACAGCCACCTCAGCACCAGGCAAAAGAAAAAGAATAGAAATAAAAACTCTGCAAACTGTGAAATCCCTCCCATTTAGCAGCTTTTCCCCTAGCTGCACTCATGGGCTTATCAGCTTCTTTAGGGTACTGTTTAAGGATGCCTCTTCTAGTATAAAACAAAGGTTCTAATCCTCTATCTCCAAAATCATCTTCACCTCAAGAAACAGAGGTCTCCTTTTCCCTGGGAGCAAAGGCCTTCATATCACTTTCTATCATCCCCTGTTAAAAATTCTCCATTAAATCTCAGTTCTATCAGTCCACAGCTCTGACTAGAGCCCTGCACCCCCCTAAAAAGCATTCTAGCTGTTACAGGGAAAGTTTAATCAGTTTAATAAGCATTTTATTCAGTAGGTGACACCCCTGCTGAGCACTGAACGATCTGGTTTGGGAAAAAGGGCACAGAGTTTGGGATGTAAATGTGCAAGGAGGGCAAATAGTGTTTGCCCAGGTGACCCTGCCTTGGACATCACTTTACTCCTGCAATGGAATTGTTCACTGTAACACTGCCTATGCACAAAAACATGCACACACACACTCTCTCTTTCCCCTCTCTCTGCTCCTGAGGTTAATTGATATCATTATTTTCATCATTCCATGTGCCATCATTTCTTGTTCAAGCTTTTGGCTGGTTTAAGCCAAAAATGTGTTTGTGGAGATGAGAGAAAAGTTTTTTCCCTATCCTTCTGTAAAGCCATCAGGGTGTATTTAGGCCAGTGCATGGTTGAGAAGCTCATTTAAGAGAGCAGCAAAACACTGGGAAACACTTGTTCTGCAAAGGTTGTAAATTCTAATGCTGGCATTTGGGTGTGGAACAGAGAGGAGCAGGAGGAGAAGAAATGCCAAAATATTTGTCTTAGGGTAATTTTCAGGGGAATAGGGTTGTATGGGTTTTTTCAAGTGTGGCTAGAAAATGTAAGTCTGCTGAGCCACAGTGTTTTATTTAAAAGTCTTCACGTTCTCAGAAACCTCTTCTTGCATGTGGAATGCAGTGGCAGTATTGGTAATCAAAATACCAAGAGAAATGTTTGTTTTTTGGGTTTTTTTTTCTTTTTGAAAGCTGTGGACTCCCTCACAGCTTTGTAGTTTCCAGGAACTGGTATTGGGGGAAAAAAAACCCCAAAAGTTGCTTCAGAAGGTTCATGTGAGAGACAGATGCAATGGCTGAACTAAAGGAAAACCTTTATGGCAAAGAAAAAGAAAGGTAAGTGAGCCCTCTGAAGGGGAAAAAACCTTATACATTACTTCAGCCTGTTAAGAAATCATCTCAGCCAAGCTTTCTGGAGAGCTCTGAAACATCTCCCCACGCTTCCACTGTAGCAAGAAGTCCTTAAAGAGTCCTGAAGTGTGTTTTGTCAGCACTTGAAGTCGGGATTACATCACCTTGTAACATAATATATAATAATGTCTGTAAAATCGAGGCGTAGCAGCGTTCCCTTTCAGAAAGTGAGCTGCTGTGAAGGAGACTTGAACACGCTGCATCTGCTGCTCAGAGTGCAGCACTGCCTCCTTCCCCTGCTGCTTTCATTGCCTCCAGCAGCCTTGTCTGGCCCGGGAAGTTTATGTTATCTTCTCCAATTGAAACTTTATTAACGTCCAGTAAGGAGCTGGACTTTGGATACTTTGTGTAATGGAGTGACTTGAGCACTTGGAACTTAGGGAGCTAAAATGATAACAAACTGGGCTGCCTAGTGCTTCAAAATTACGTGTTATTTTTCATGAGAATTCTATTTTGGAATATAGTTCTATTATACAGGCATCAGGTGCTGTTTTTTCATGTGATTCATGTTTAATCAAGATGCCATTGTTTACTCCTTCTGTGTTTCTAGTAGTATTTTTTGGGGGGAGGAAGAGGTCACAAACAGATTTGGCTCAAATGCTGCAGTGCCTTCAGGTTGCTTCTGCTTTTGACCAAGCCTAAACATTTCTTATCCCCAAAAAATGTCACTTGTGGAAGTGGGGATGCTTTGCTGGGGCTCCTGGCAGCTCAGGCAGGAGTGGTTTGTCATCCCTTCTCAGAGGCTGCAGCAGTGCCACTGAGCCTTCAACACCCCCCTGTGAGCTCCCACAAACACCTCCAGCCACTTCACCCTTGCCCAGCTCCTCGGGGGAACAATTCCAGCCCCAAACAGAGCCCTGGTAAATCACATTTTAAAAGCGTTTTACAAGCCTGTGCACGGAGTGGGGAAGGTGCACACAGGGTGCATTGTTCACACGTGGCTGTCACTGAAGCCAGAAAGGGCAAGAAAAGGGGACCTAAATTCTCTCTACTTGATTTTTCTTTTCTCAAGGATGCAGGCAAGACCGAGGGAGAAATAGCCTTACATTTCACATAACTGTAGTATTTATATTTGAGAGAACAATCTGAAATAGTTGTAATGTTTAGCTGTAAAAATGGCTTTAATATTTTAGATGGGCTTTAATCCATCCTCCTAAGTCTTCCCTTTTTCCCCCCCGGGTTAAACTTGAACTTGGAAAGCACTGATGGTTTGAAAAGATGTAATTAAATAAAGAAATGAAGTGCATTAGGATTCTGCCAGGGCTTACCTCTCTCACCTCTTGTTTGCTGGTATATCTGGGCTCTCTTCCAAACCTTTGTGTGGCTTTCTTGGCCTCACTGAGGCTGATCCCTGAGTGTACAGTGCTCCTGATGTATCCATGGGGGTTGAATGGGTGAATTCCCCGTGCCAGAGGTGTGCTGGGAGCTCCTGAAAAGACAAGGAGGTGCAGCATTAAATTGTAATTAAATTCCAGCTTTCAGAGCTGATGTGAACATCCCATTTAAAGCCAGAGCAGGGTGAGGCAGGTCTGGGCTGCCTTGGGTGTTTTTATCAGCTGCTGGTGGTGATGTTTCTGCTGGAGGGATGCAAGATCTCTGATGAATCACAGCAAGCAGTGATTCTTCTGCCACCTTGGTAGCTCTCATCTCGGGGCTGCACTTCCCACTGGGATGGGTCTGGTTAAAAATTGTGCTGGGAGAGGTGTAACCTGCAACTCTCAGTGGTGACAGCCTCTGCTCAGGACTGTTATTTCATGAAAGGTGTTTTTTTCTGGTTGTTACTGCCCTTTGTCCTTCCCCTGCTCACCTCCAAAGGAGCTCTGTCGCCACCAAAACTCTGCAGCAGCACAGAGAGAGAACTGGGCACTTGGCCTGTTTCTCAAGAGCAGGAGATGATGAGAGAACAGCTCAGTATTCTGTCCGTGAGGAGAGTGAGGTCATGGTGATGGTGACAGTGCTTTGTGTTGGAGAGTTCATTATTAATTGTGTTATCTCAACTTTCATGCTGTCTTTGTGATGATCACCCTTCAGCAATGCAAAAACACTCCATCTCTGGGTTACAGAACGCCTCTGGCTCCTGCCTTTCATTAAACTTGTGCTGCTGTGTGTGTGCACAGCATTCCTTTCCCCTTAAGACAGGCTTTTAAGCAAGCCAGGCCATAAAAATATTTACATTTTTCTGTAGCATTTGCTCTGTAGGCAGTCAAACAAGCATGGCACTGACTAAGAAGTTGTGGGACTGGGATTCAGTGGGAATGTGGCATCCTAAGCTGCCACAGGCTGGCTGGCCTTGCTCCCATCCCTGCCCTGAGGAGACAATGTCACACAGAAATGTCTCTGGGGCCATCCAACTCCTTTGCAGGCGCCAGAAAGAGGCAGGGTGTTGTGCCTATCCAGACATAACTCCAAGCAGCAGGTTGTTAACATTATTTTCCACACAGGAAAAGCTCTTCTCTGCTTTAAAGAAAGATCTGGTGTTTGTTCAGGACGTGTTTGATGCATTTAAAACCCCAGACACAGCAAGGAGAATGTTGTAGATGCCCTCAGCACTGCTGAAGAGTTTTAGTCAGAGGAGTCCTCTCCTGAGTCAGTGTTGATCCCTCACCTCCTTCCCTGCCTGCTGCTGACATCAGCTCTGTGACTGACGGTGCAGGATCTGGGTTTGGGGGCTTATCTTGCAGGGCAAAGGTTTGTTACGTGTTCCTTGTTCCCTGGTCTTTGTACCCCTGTTGTGGAGCAGCTGTGGCAGCTGGAGGCAGGCTTAGAGAGGGACAAGGACATGTGGTGATAGGAGAGAATGGCTTTAAACTGGCAGAGGGCAGGCTTAGGTCGGTACTGGGTAGGGTGGAATAGGTTGCCCAGAGAAGCTGTGGATGCCCCATCCCTGGAACAGTCCAAGGCCAGGTGGAATGGGGCCTTAGTGGGGGGTGTCCCTGCCCAGGGGAGGGGGTTAGAGGTGAGCTTTAAGGTCCCTTCCAACCCAAACCAGTGGGACCAACCAGGCTGGGGCAGGGATAGAGCCCAGGACAGATGCTCCAGCATCACAATGAGTGCTTGGTGCTGCAGGGGTTTGCTGGAACTTCCTGGAGCCAGGTGTGCCAGTTCCACTGAAATTCAGTGGGATTCTGGCTACAGGCAATCTGTCACATGTCCCCATGCTGGTACAGGTCAGCCTTAAGTAGCTACAGAGACTTCACAGCATGCCTGGTCAGTGAAAGGCAGCAGCTTTGGCATGTTTGAAAATGCCACTAAACATTTACTGCAGCCCTCCTTGGGCAAACCCCTCAGGCTTCCTTTCCTTTTGGGTGTGCTGGAATAGCCCCGGAGATGGAGGCAACAGAAATGCAGGAATCAGGCCCTTGACTGTCCTGAAAGACATCTTTTTCTCATGTTAAGGCAATTTTCTGTCTTCCTCTGTTATGAGAAAAAACCCTGGACTGGATTTATATCAATTTATGTATTTTTATATTAAAAAAAAATTATATATATATGGATATTGTTGTGGGATGTATCCACTGAAAAGTTGAGAAACAGTTTCTGTAAGAGCCACAATGTATTTCCCTGTACTGGAATACAGGAAATCGTGGATATGATTTTATGTATCCTTTCACATATAAATGTCTGCATACATACAAAAATATGGCTCTGTATCTAGCATTCCATGACTCTCCTCTGCCATTTCTCTCTGGACTGTATATCTGATCTATCTATCTTGGTTTAACCCTATTTTCATCTTGGACATATCACAACAAAATATTTGTGGGTTTTTTTTTTTTTTTCAGAAATAACTTCTTTTTGCTTTGACACAGGAATCATCTTTGCAGTTTGATGCCCTGAGGAGTCACTGAAGAGCTGGGAGGTGGCAGGTACAGGGGTGGCACACCTGGACTGCTCTTGGTTTCCCTTTCACATCCCCCTGAATCCCAGACTTAAGGTAAATACTTCCTGCTGATGGCATCATTGCAGGAAATACTAAATGGCTCTGATGTTCAGCACTTAGTCTTACCCTTCCTGATAACTCTATGTTAATGTAACATTAATTATTCCTGATTTACAATGCTGGTGAATGTTGATAAAGGCTGAATTGCTGCTTGAAATGCTGATCCTGACAGTCTTGTGGCAGACACTGAAATGTGCTTTCCCAGTCTTAGGGGGAAAAAAAAAAAGAGGGAATACATTACTGCTCTGATGATAGCACTTCAGAGGAAATATATTCCAGTCACATCTCATGGAACACTCACCTGAATCCCTCTTGCCTTCAGTAGCCAGTCCCATTGCACATGACATAAAAGGAATACACATTTCCCTTTCCTTTATTGAAATTTTTAGAGCAGTTGCTGATGTGGGTTTAGTTCAGTGTGTGGGAACAGATCCTGCCAGAAGGATTCTGTGTGTCCTTGGAGCAGTGGGCATTTCCTTCACAGCTGGCACGTGGGAGTAAAACTTGTGAAACACCAATTCCCACCAGCATCACCTTCCCTACAATTTTCAGTCTGAGTTTTTTGCCTCCCAGCTCTGTCATTGCCCATTTCTGAGCCCCCTCTGTTTATCTCTTGTGTAACACTGCCATTTTCATGGTATAAAGAACATGGGAACTGTAGCAAAGTTGAGGACTGGGAAACCACAGGGATTGATTTCCCACTGAGCTATGTTCATTCCTGTCAGCTGTGTTCAGCTCTTGTCCTCCAAAGTCCTCTCCTCCTCAGTGCTGTAGGAGAAAATAATGTCCATCCTTCCCCAAAGTGCCCACCCTGTGTGGCAGAAGGGCTGAGGAAGGCAGAAATGCTTATAAAGTAGGATTTTGAGGAACCTTCTTCCACTGTCCTTCACAAGCAGCCACTTGTGGCCTTCACTGTAGGAAAAAAAAAAAAGTTCCATCTCTCAGAGGGTGTTTGAGGTTTCTGTTTGCTTATTTGTTTATTTATTTAAAAAGAAAGCATCTGGCATTTGTGTGCAAACATCAATGAGTCATTTAAAACAGACTCAGCATTGCACTTCTTGTGAGGCTGGGACCTTCCAGCTACAGGGGAAGAGAAGAGATGAGATGAGAGGGAGCTGGCACACCCTGAAGGTCTGCTTTTCAAGGATGAGGAGAGGACACAAATTTAATTTTTACCTCCCTCCTCTTCCCACCTCACCACGACTCTTGAGAGCACTTCCAGCCTTCTGAAACCCCTTGGTGAGCACTTAAATCAGGGCTAAAATGGGTCTCTTGGAGGCTGCTGTGCCCTGTGTGGAGAGCCCAGCACTTGGCTGTGGGTCTCTCCAAGGAAAGCAGTTTATTTCTGGCACTGCACAAATGGAGCTGGTGGTGGGGAGGGACAAGTGTGGGTTGGTGTGGCTCTGTCCTTTCCACAGTGTCAGCTGGCAGCTGGGACCACTTGAGACCATTAAAATTCAGAAATATAGGAGAAGTGAGGCTCTAAGGAGACTCAGCCATGTTCTCAGAGGTTCCTGAGCAGCACAGGAAGCCCTGGCTGGAGCAACATTTGATTCCAGCAACGTTCCAGCAGATGGGGATCCATGGCAATGCTGGGAACTTCTGGAGTTTCTTCACAGGAGGAAATTTCCCCAGTATAAATAAAACATTTAAATCTCCAGCAGTGTAACACTCAGAGAATTCCAGTTTTGGGAGCAAAAAAAACCTTCCTGCTTTAGATTTATCTCTCTGGGAAGGAGCAGTAAGGTAAATCTCCCAACAGAAAAGGTACTTTTGTGTCAGGTTACACTTCCACCATCTGTTCTGTCACTGGCAGAATGATGACGCTGTGCTGGCTGTGCCAAGGATTTTCATTCTGTAAGGCCTACACACTCCAAGATTATTAGAAAGAAGCTACTGCATCACATACTTGGTTTTGTTTCCTGCTTGGTTTTGTCTGTTTCTGCTTCTCAGGCCTTTCCTATAGAGAGGAAAACAAGAACTGAAACAACTCCAGCACCTGGGATGTGTTTGAGAAATGGGGAGATCTGTGTGATGCAAGCACCTGCTGAAACTTCCTCCATGCACCCAGAGAGATGCTCTCTTGTGTTCCTCCCCTCTGTCATAGAGAACTCATTCATCTTCCAAACTTTTTTGTAGATGGCTGCTGAATCCTGCACAGGAACTCACCTGGAAGGAAGAGCCAAGACTTGCTCAGCACTGAAGAGTGGTCAGATGGACTTTCCTGGCTGCTGCTGCTGCAGAGGAGGCTCAGGACATGCAGGTACAACACTCCTGTTCATGGAAGTAGTTTGCATTTGAAGAAAAGCTATAATTAAAAAAAAAAAAAGGCCTGAAAGTGTAGCTTAATTCCTTTTGCCTTTGGAAGCAGCTGGAGCAGCTTTACTGTGTCAAACTACCCCAGCTCCAGAGGCTCTTTGCACTGCCCCAACGTTCATCAACCCTGACAGCTTCCATGTGGAGATGAGCCCTTGCTGTCCCTGCATCTCCTGGGGCTGTCACTTCCTGTGCACAGCTGGGCCCAGGCTCTTGAGATGTGAAAGGGGAGCGTTTCTCAGTCTGCCAGGCTCTTTTGAGGAAGTGATGCAGCTGCTCTGTCTGCTGAGGTGGAGCTTGGATGCCTCCCAGAGATTGCTCCGGTGTTTGGTCATCATCCCACAGGCTTTTCACTGAATTACCACTCCTGGATGCTGCAGAGTGCTGTGGGGATGGAAGGTTTGGGGGGAACCACGTGAAAGTGGGTATGAAGGAGAGGGCAGGCACCTTTCATGGTTAAATGAATTGGGAACCAGGGTGCCCAAACAGGGACAACGCTGCAGGGAAGGATTTTGGTGATCTCTCTTTTAGTGCTGCTTGTGAGGCTGAAAAAGGACCCCAGCTTGCAGATATCCAGGGCCAGAAATGTGAGTGGTGAGTGAAGGAGGGGAAAGACAGGTGAAGTGGTTGCTGAAGGAATCACAAAACATCCACGAGTGTCTGCAGAGGGGCTGAGCTTCTGTACCCAGGCTGGTGCCATAATTAATCCTTTGTGATCCTGACAGATGCCTGCAGAGAAGCAGAAACAAAAGATCCTGGTCTGACAGTGATTAATGCATCATTAGTTGTCAGATTAAGACTTTTGGAAGCGGGCAGATAAGCCCTAGGCCAGGTTGTTGATTGAGTTTGGGAAAACTGCACAGGCTGACAGTGTGGGGGGAGCTGGGCTTCAGCAGCCACTTACCACTTACTGTGCTTTGTCTGAAACCAGGCTGTTCACAGGGCAGGAGGAGAAATGGGTGTGCAGTTTATCAAAAAAAGCTTTGCTGAAAAAAGCCACTGAGAAAGTGACAAAAGCCAGAATCGACCCCGGGCTGTGTTACCCTGGCATCTTTGCAGGGTGTGGAAGAGGCTGGGCGATGGCTGCAGTTAATTTCTGTCATCCAGGGCGCTGTGAAGGAGGGAAATGCAGCTCCTGCTGTCTGTGCTCACGGCTGGGAGGCTGCAGGAGCTGCTGGGGAGCTCCTGGTGCCCCACAGGATGGGCAGCACAGGGGTATTCCCAGAGAGAGCCCAGCCTCTTGTGCTGCTGCAGCTCCCTGGCTGCTTCCTGCTGGGGCTGGGGACAGCACCGCCAGGGCACGGCAGGACTCACCTGAGAGCTGCAGGGGAGCTGTTTGCATGGCAGCAACAGGTTCACAGCCGTCCAGCGAGGCTGTGAGTCAAAGCAGGAGGCAGCAGGCAAGTTCAGGCACCTCCAGGGCCAGGCAGAGTGGGAATACGGAGCTCCCAGATCTCAGTTTTCAACCAGAGCGCCTGAATTCTGCCAAAATCTTCCTCGAGGTGCCTGTGGTACTTGCCTGTGTTTTGTTGTAACAGCAGCAGCCTTTAATCTCCGTGCTTCGTGCTCTCCTGCTGTAAGTTGTGGTTACTTCTGCTGAACCCTCTTTTGCAAAGGGTGCTGCTTGTCCCTGTGTGAATGTTCCTGCAGACAATCACAATATTTAACACACACCAAAAGGCATGAGGAGATGGAGGCACTGCAGACCTGGGCTCTCCCTGGGGCTGCCCACGTGTGAAATCACAGGATTTTTGCAAGGTGAAAGGCACCAGCAGCTGTGCTGGCTGATGGAGCAGGAGCCAGCCCTACAAAGCTGCGCCCTGGAAAGAGCTGCCGGGATGGGCAAGCGGAGTTTATTAACTCCAGATTTTTACACTGAGGCTGGCACGCCGACAATAGGGTCTGAACACAAAGGATCCCTTGCAGATATAAATCAGGAGAAGGCATCTCCAGAGGCTCCTGCCAGCCTGAGTCACACAGCCCCTGTGCCAAGTGCCAGCTGCAGAGAGTGGCAGCAGGCCCACAGCTGAGTCACAGCTCAGGGGGCATCTCTGGTGTCCTGATTAGCAAAGCCCCCTGAGAATGTGCTGAGTGCAGGGCACAGGTGGCCCAAACACAGGCCTGGTCCCTCTCTGATGGGCAAAGGGAGCTTGGGGCAGCTGGTCACTCTCTAGGGGAAAAGGAGGAGGTGAGTTTTGGGGTCCTGTGGTGGCTCTGTTGAGGAGAAGCTTTAGGGAATGGCTAAATGATGAAGGGAGTAGGGCCACGGCTATCACTGTCCCAACTTCATAACCCTCCACCTGCTTGGAGGTGGTTAGAAATGTCTTTATTGTGCCATTTTTGTCTGCAGGAACAGATGGAAAGGCTGGAAAGGTTATCTCCTACTGTGCTTGCTACAGCTCCTCAGCTGGAAATGAGCATCCCTGGAGCTGAGCCAGGACAGAGGACACGTGTGTGCACCCTGTGTGTGTGTCACCCCTTGGCTCCCCTTCACAGGCTGGTGGAGTTCACTGACAAGGGAAAGGTTTCTAGTGGGTAAGTGAGTAATTGCTCCTTTTTTGTTGGGTTTGTTTGGGCTTGTTTGTTTGTTTTGTAATTACCATATTTGGGGCCTGATGCTAGGTCAGAGAATTGGAACTGGAACTTTAACTACAAAGCCCCAAAAGGCCCTGTGGGCTGGTCTCTCAGCCTTGGACTCACATCTAAGATACCTGAGCACTGAACAGTTTTCTTGCTGCTGCTGAACACAGTGGGACACTGGGGAATGTGTTTTGCTCTTCAAATCTGTCCTGAACTTGCTCCTTCTCATTTCCTTTTTAATAACTGATCATCTTGAACCTTCCCATTTTGCTTGGAGGATAAACTTTTCATGGGGATGCTTTCCTGTCTGCACCCACCCTGCAGATCTTGATGTTAATCTGTGATTGGGACCTTGTTGGTATTTCTGCAGAGTAAACAGAGTTATCATGTGTATCCAGAACTTCAAATTCAGGTGAGAGCAGCTTGTGTGGGTGCAGGGATGAGCACTGCAGGGAGAGGCAGAATAAAGTTCAGTTATTTTTCTTTCCTTTTTGCGCCGCAGGACAAACCTTCCCCAAAAATGGAGGCTTTGCCACATGTTTTCTCTAACCAGCCAAATAAAATATTATGTCTGTTAGCAGTCAGGGTCAGGGAAATAACTCAGGCTCTGGGCTTAGCATTTTTCCTTCCTCACAGTGGCTTCTGCTGAGTGATAATCTTTAAAACTGTGCATGTAGGGGATCAGATCCTGACCCCCCCTGCATCTGCTCTGCACTGCTGCAAAGACTGCCCAGCAAGAACAAAGTGAGCTGAGTTGGTTGCTCCAAGCCCTGGAAACTTTTTCTGCACTGAAACAAGGGAAAATCAAGCTGGAGTGGGCTGGGGTTATTCATAGAGCTCACTGGGTTGAGTAACCCAGGAGTTTTTCTTTAAAGACTCTCAGTAGCTTGGTTTATACAGCTTCTGTTTTCACTGTTTAAAAATTGATATTTTGTTTTAACAATAATTCAGTCTTGGCTAGTTTATTTATATAAAAAAAGTCTGCATTGAGTTTATCCATAACCTCTGGAATTCCGATTTTGCCTATTCTCCATTTTCTCCCAACTTGACAGTAGTCTGAGCTTTCCTCAGAGGGATGGATCAATGGCTCGTGGAACAGAGAACAAGGAGGAGGTTTCAGTTTTCATTACAGTGTAATATTAAAAAGCACCAATTTTTTGGGGGGAGGGGGAGGATTTTGGTTTTGTTTTCCATTGAAACTTGCCCTTTGCTCGTGTTTTTCTGTTTTTAAACCAACGAGGGGATTTCAGAGGCTCCATTTGCACGTTTATCCTGAGGAATGATAATGCTGGGATCCTGCTGAATGCTGCAGAACAGCTGCTCCAAACTGCACTGCACTTCCCCTGATCATTAGTCCCTCCATCCTTCCAAAGTCCTTCTCTTTCTACCCCACAGTGTAGGGTAGAGGAAAATCCCAGGGAAGGAGGGTAAAAGCACAGGCACTTTCCAGCTGCACCTTCAGGAAGGTTTTGCTGCTAGTTAAGGGAATTGTGATTTTATTTTAAATCCCTCTTTTCTCCCAGGTTCCCACAAGGTTCTGTGAATGCTCCCCAGTGGTTCTGTGAACCCTGCTGTGCCCCCCACCCAAAGGCCCACTGAGGAGGGTCACTGCTGATGTGGGAGGGTCACTCCTGTGCTCCTGAGCACCTTCTGCTGCTGCCTTGGCTCCTCTACCTGCTGTTTATCGTAAGCACTGGTCACAGATGTGACCCCAAGCCGTGCTTCCCTCGTTCATTTATAGCTCCATTCCCTCTCTGCTCCTTTTCGCAGCCCCCACCTCAGTCACCACTCGCTTCTTGGCACCTGGGCTTTGCTTTTATTTAAGCTTGGAGTGGATGAAGCATGAAAAAAAAGAGGAAAATTTGGACAGGCAGACTAATATCACAACAAAGTGTATGTGGGATACATTTAATGTTAGACTTCTTGGCCTAAAGTGTACCAGCAGTGTACTGGCAGCAAAGCTATTGCATTAAGTGAAATAGAGACCATTTACCCTCAGAGGTTAATAGGCACAGGACAGACAAACAGGAGCCCTGTCATCCTCTCGGGATTTCTTGTGTCCTGCCAGCAGCTGGGATTGCTTTCCTGCCCTTAGCACTGGTCAGTGCAGTGTGACCTTGGCCACCAGCCTGGCTGGGAGTCTCAGGGGCAGCCCACAGGAGGAGGGGAAGGGTCACAAAATATAAAACTCTCTGCAGAGGTATTTGGGTGCCCAAACATGCAGAGAGGAACTTCTTGGCCTTTCAAAGGTGTGGTGGACTGAGCACACCTTCCCCCTCCTTCTCCACTGACCTTGGTGTCTGTTCCTCTCCCTCCTCTCTTGTCTGGCTGCACTTACGTCTGCCCAATAACTGTTTTTCTTTCCCTCTCACAAATGTTGTCACAGAGGCCCTACTCTCACTCTTGATTGTCCCAGCTTTGGCCAGCAGCAGGTCTGGCATTGGCCCTGTCAGATGTTGGAGAAGCTTCCAGAAGCTTCCTACAGAAACCAGCCCTGCAGCCCCCCCATCCTATCAGCACCTTGCCATGCAAACCAGACACACTGAGTTCTTTGGGGGATTGGAGGGGGACAGGAGGAAAATTCCCATTTCAGGGATGGAAAGAGAAGAGCCTGACCCACTTGGGAGACATCATGGGTCACCTCTCTTCACGTCTAGGTTCCTAAACACCTCGGCAAATCTGCCTCAAAGTAGTTCTGAACTTGTGTTGAGCAGTTCCTGCCTGCCCAAGGCTGGAGACAGAGTCCCAGCAGGGCCCTCCTGGCTGTGTGAGGGCACTGCAGATCCCAGGGATGGCAAATGCCTCCTCCAGCAGCGTGTTCCTGGCTGACAGGGCTTTGCAACAGGCCTGTCAGCAGCAGCTGGAGAGAGCTCTGCTGCTGGCAAACAATGTGTCAGCTACCTGGGCTGGGCTGAATTCTTTAATGCTTTGTGTGAACCTCATGGGGTACAGAATTGCCTGGGGATGAGCTGTGCTGCCACCAGGGCTGCAGTCCTGCTGCTTTGGAGCCTGGGATGTGCCTGCCCAGGCCCAGGAGGGGCTGCCAAAGATGGGCTGGCTTGCAGCGCTGCTCAAAAGCTGCACAGACCTGCAAGTCTCTTGTATTTATATAATTTTGTCAGTCTCTTTCTACATCTGAATGTTAAACATCTGTTACGAGGCGATGCTGCTTTAGTGGTGAGCCAAGTTTTTCTTCCAAAACACATGTTCCCTAAAGCCTCCATCCTTTATTCCCTTTGTCCTGATTTACTGCCCTTGCCTTACCACATGTGTGAAGCACAGTGCAGGGAAAACTAGAGAACTCAACAAAGCAGTCCTCTCTTCTCAGCCCACATGCATCAGGATTAACAGCCTGAATAATTCACACCAAGTGATTCAACAGTGAGCTGACTTATCTCTAAGTTCTTACCTGCCTTCAAGTAAATATGCTGATGTTGATAATGTGAGGATTATGGTAAATTGAGAAAAAAGCTGCTGTGGAGAGCTGAAAAAAATGGAGTAGACACTAGATCTAGGGAATGGTAGTGAGATTAAAAAATAAAAATTGTTGATTGCCTTTTCCAAATAGGCATTTTGTGGGTATACATTTTTATGTGCCTTTTATCAATGCCTAAAATGGCCTAATTTGTCAAAAAGTCTCTCCCACTTTTTGGTATCCCAGGGTAAGCATCAAGCACCTGAGGCAGGCAATTGCTAGTTTAAAAAAGAACTGTGGAAAACTAAAATTAAAAAAAATAATGAAGCTTGTATGGCTCTATGAGATATAAAAGTTCTACTGAAGTTTTTGTTTGGGATGCTCTTGCTGGAAGCTTGTTGTCATATTCAGGCCTGTTAGCTGTATTAGTTAACAAAGGACAGCATTCAAAAGCCTGCTCAGAGGCATTTTTGCCTTCTTTCTCTTTCTTCTTTGTCTTTTCAATTATTTTTTTTTCTCCTTTCTAAATGGAAACCAGCTTTCCTAGCAGAATGTTTTACAGAATCTGCTTCCTCAAAAACCAAAATGAGGCAACAGCTTGTGCTTGCAGCAAGTTGCAACATCTCCTTGCTGGATGGAGGCACGTCTTGTCACAAGTGATACTGGTGGCAAACCCTCAGTGAGAGAACCTGCCTGGCTGGGGGCTGCTCACACCTCTGAGCTGAGCTGCAGACACAGTTTCACTTGGTTTCTCTGAAGAAAGAGCTGTACTCCACCCAAATTCAGTGAACTGGAGCTCTAGGAAACCTAGATCTGAATTTGTGAGAATTTGGGCCAAAGAGGTGGGTCCTAGTGAAAACTAAGTCAGGCTTTGAGCCCAAAGCAGCAAAGCTTTCTGATTTTCTCTCCAGGATTCAGGGAGTCAGGTATGGTGAGGAGGAAGGAACTCAGTGCTGGTGGATGAGTTTCATCTAAATCCTAAAGTCAAGACGAAACCCCAGTATGAAATGATCAGACTGCTGCTCTGAGGAAACTCAGAGCACAAGTGTTGTAAAATATGCATCACTGAGCATCTTTAAAATCATAATGCAGCCACTTGAGCCTGCTTTCAGGTCCAGCTGAGCCATGCTGAAATAATTTACTGGTACCAAAGTCCAGTAAATTATTTGTATTCCTGTGTCTTGTGTGGTTCTTGGGAGCTTTCTGAACGTGCTCAAACTCTGGTTTGTTTAAGGGAAAAAAGGCAAACCACACTTGCCTGCTTGAAAACTGCTCCTGAGAAGGTCTTTCTCAGAAAGACTTAAGAGCCTTGGGCCCTTTTTTTGTTTTCTTAGAGAACAGGAAATGAATCTTAGTTCTGCAGTTGATTTCTTAAGTGACTTTCTGCTATCACTTCTGAGTTCTGGAATGCTGCAGAAATTATCTGAGGGCATTTTCAACACTTCAAAATTAAAATCAAATTGCTTGAAACCGTGCCAGCATTTTAATGAAAATTATTTTCTTTGAACAAACACTTGAGGACTTTCAATATATATATATATATATTTTTTTTTTTTAATCACAAGAGTATTCTTAACCTAAACACCTTTTCTTTGTGGTTTTTCAAGGACCCTGCCTGCAGTGCTACCACCAGATGTGTTTTAGGATGCAACCAAATCCAAGATCTTTTCAGCTGGAAACCAGATGAGCCAGGAACACTCCATTTCACACAGCACAGAGCTGTAAGTAGGTGTGACTGCAAACAGCATCTCTGCCTCTGTGCCCACAGAAATGTCTGGGCAGAAATAGCAGCAGGGGCTGTTGCTGCATGGGGAGGGTCAGGCACAGACTCTGCAGCTCCCAGGTTGCCCTCAGTCCATCAAGTTTTTTGTTAAAATGTTTTTACCAAGTGCTGTCACTCCTTTGCTGACAAGGACATGTGTAAGCAAAGGTGACCAAGGATCCCAAGGCTCCCAGGTGTTTCTCCACCATATTTTCTGATATTCACTGGGAGATTAACCAAATTAGATTAATTCCCTAATAAAAATATTGCAACATCCCCAACTTTCCTGGCCTTTTCGTGCAGCAATAAGTAAACTCCTTAAAGAGCTGGTAGCCAGGATCTCCCCACATGTGACCATTAAAGTTACAACACTGTGACCTAGAGATGCTACAAACAAACAAAAAAAGAGCTACATAAACCCCTTTCAGCCCTATGGACACGGCAGCCCTTCAGATCATGACTTCAGGATATTCTTCTTTGACACAGATTTCCATATATTCTGAAGATAAATGCTGTTACCCTCAGCTTGCTTCTGCTTCTCTGGCTGGGGCTGGAGCTGCAGAGGTGTCAGTGCAGGACCTCCCAGGGGCTTATGCTGGCCAGGAAAAGGCTGGCTGGGAATGGAGTGTGTCCAAATAAGAAGAGTCTGGAAGGAGTCTGTGACAGTCTGGTATTTCACCATTAGCTAGGAGATGTGAAATTTCCTTTTCCACACGAGCACACTCCGTGTTTTGCCTAAGAGAGCAATTGCTTCTTGTAAGACTTAGCATTTCTGCTAATTGAGTGAGCTCTCTGTACAAATGGACTGCATTAGTCATTGGAAAGACCTTTTTCAAGTCCCACAAGCACGTTTGAGACCTCCTGATAAAGCCAGTAGCATGCTGGACTTTCACAAGCAGAAAGACCTCCCAAAGTATGCAAGTTATTCCTGGCATGTTGTATTCTCAACATGTCAAGGAAACATGGATTATTTTTACACAAACAGGCAAATCAAAATGGTTCCTTAGCAAGCTCCCATGGACATTCCTGGACCCTGAGAAGGAAAAGAAGAAAGAAGAGTAAGTAAAAGAATTGCTTGTGATTTAGGTTTCTTCATGGATGGTGTTGTCACACCTTCAGAAGTTCATTTGCACCAGTTTGGACCTGTGATGAGTGGTGGAGGGAGTGAAGGATAAAACAGAAAGAACAAACAAGGAGCATGAGTTAATCTGGATATTTTATACTTGAGTGGATATTTTTTTTTTCCAATACTGTGAATTTATCTTCAAATGCAGACCGTGATGAACTGCAAACACTTCTGGAAGTTCTTTTAATAGCTGTTGATTGAAAGATGACGTGAAGGTGTTGAGAGGGAAAGGATCTCTGGAGCTGAGCTGGCCAGAGTGGAAAGGACACACCAACATCTTGCTGGAAACCACAAAGCAGCACAGCAGCAAAAATCCCTGGAGTGTCCTCAGCTCCCCTGACGCTGCAGCCACACAAATTCAGCCTCAGGTTTCACAAACATTGGAGGCTGTTTGGAAACTCCCTGGTAAGGATTACAAATGCTGACTGCAGTCTGTAGGCAAAGGCAATTCGGTTTCACAGCTCTGGCCTCAGTTTTGTGTCTGAGCTCCTGTTACCCTGCAGGGTCCCTGTGTGTTACTGCCATGGCCAAAACCCAGTTCTGACAGCCACCAAATAACCCTGTGGTTTCCCATAATCCTGTGATTATGGTAAAGCAATAAAAAGGCACTGCCTGACCTCAGCATTTTTTCCATTTCAGTGTAAAGAACAACACTTCTGCTCCACGCTTCTTTCCACGCAGCGAAGGGGTTTTTAACAAAAAAGAGGTGTAAATATTGCATAAACAGTGACATTTAATGTGCATCCTCATCTGTAGTTCTCTCTCTGTGTAGTGTGTTTGCTGGTTCCATGCTCATGTTCAAATTCAGGAGCAGCTCCTGCTGCTTGGGCTTGCCTTGAGCTTCATCTTGGCCCAGCTGCTGTCATGAATGCTTACACAGATGGCTATCAATAACTGTCAACAATTACACCTTTACTTAGTGGGAGGGTGCTTTTATTGCAATACTTTATCCCAGGAAAAACAAAAAAAAACAAAAAAGGGGGAAGAGGGAACTTCTGTGCAGCCAAAACCTGCATTAACTGCTGTTGGGTTTGGTGCTGTGCAGGGCTGGGAGCTGGACCTGGTGATCCCTGTGGGTCCCTTCCAGCTCAGCTCATTCTGTGACCTCAGGGATGGTGCTGCTGTGTGAGGTGCATTGTGTCTGCACGAAATCAAAGTTCACACTTGCCTTCTCCACATTCCTTTTATTTCTCTAACCTTGCACCTAAAATCTGCCCTCTCTCCTCTGACAGGCCTCAAGAAGAAGCTTGGAATGTGGTGCCAGCACAACAGCACTGAGAGAAAACAAGACAAGGTGCCTCCAAGGTGTAATAAATACTAATGTTATTTCCTATTATTTGAATCTCCGCTCCCAAGAACTTGAGTTCAATCCTAAATTTCCCTTTTATTTTTAGGCAGAATATCCAGCAAGTTAAAAAACGGCATCACAAGGAGGTCCTAAGATGGGGCTTGCTCCAGTTTTCCTGCTGAGCATGTGTTTAGGAATTGCTGCTAAAAAAAAAAAAAAAGTCAGAGAGGATGGTAAGTTGCTGTGCTGTCACATGGCCTGATACAGCACAGAATCTGCTTAGCATTCTTGAAGGGAAATTATCCAGTGCTGCAACTCACAATTTATAATTGGTTGCGTATTAACAGCTAAAAAAGGCAATAAAATCCACTGTGTGTTTAAAAAAAATAGTAAGTAGGAGTATTCCAAGCTGAGCAGTGAAAATCTGGGAGACTTCTTGGCTAGAGCAGGGCTGTGTGCAGTGTTGTTTCTCCTTTATTAATTACAGGCAATTTTAAATCATCTCCTTCCTTCAAGGAAGGATTTTGTTCAGCTCTTTTTTTTTTTTTTTTTGTTCATTTTAATCTTGCTAAAACGCGATACTCTCTTGGAACCTCTCCCTCGTGTCACAACAGTGAGACATGCTGCCTCTTTTGTCCCTGCCCTTTGGGAAACACAGTTACTGCTGCTCCTTGCCTAACCCTGCTGTCCTGACTATCAGTGCACCTCCCTTGAAAGGAAAAGAAACCAAAACTCAACAGCAGAATTGTTCTTTCCCCCCACCCTCCGTGAGTTCACTTTTATTTGTGGTCTTTCAGCTCGACTGTGCCTCGTGAAAATTGGGGGTTTTAAAATGTGTGCTGCTGTATTAGGGTGGAGAGCTCGTTATTCAGCACACTAATTATTTCTGAGTCACTGTATTTATGAAATGTCACGTAATAACCGCTTCACCGCCGCGAAAAAATAAATAGCGCAAAGGCAGGCGCTTTATGAGTCTGACATTTTAGTGTATAAACACATTCCCCAGTCCCTCTGGGGGGTACTGGGAATCAGATAATGGTTTTATGGCTTCTAAAAAAGTGACATTGAATTCCATCAGCTGTAACACTCCGTATTTATTGTTGGTGTGGAGCATTTTATTGTGGCCTCGGTGGCTTCTGTTGCGAGTGTCAGCTGCAAAGAGAGAACGTGCAAAGGTGGGGTTGTGGAACTGGGGGGGAACAAGAGGGTGCACACCACAAAGCCCTTGGACCAGCTGGAATGGCAGATCCCAGGCCATGCTGGGACACCAGGATTCACCCTCAGCTTTTCTTCATTTCAGGGTGGATCACAAAGCCCTTGCTGAAGGAGGCTTCCTGCTCTAGGGAGGGTAAGT
>VXBN01001288.1:0-76211 GCA_013397395.1 Sinosuthora webbiana
TGGGGGTTGGTAGCTCTGACAGGTGGAGCAGCCTCTGCAGGGGCACAGTGGGTGTACATGAGGGCTCTGTGATTGAGTGTTGGGGTTTTATGTGCAGTTGCTGCTGTCCTTGAGCAATCTCTCCACTTCCAGAAGAGAATCCGGAGTGTTTTGTGGTCTGTGTGGTCTGGCAGTGCTGGTCTCGCTGTTCTGGACTGCAGCAGTGGCTTCAGATGGGCTCCCTGGAAGCCACAGATTGGTCTGAAAGCAAAATCTGCTTTGTCCCTGGAGCAAGTACTTGATCCCTGAAGGTTACTACCACTGCTTTTGAGGGGCAATAATGCCCCAGGGCAGAAAACAGCAAGCCAGGCATCAAGGAGATGAATTTTTGACCCAGAACACATCAAGTGTGCTGAGCACCCTGTGAGGCAGAGCTTGTGGGCAGTGGAGTTCAGTGCACTGGAGGGGTGACAACTGCAGGGACAGTGCCCCAGTTCTAGGGGATCAGGCATGTGCTGGGAATGCTGCTTTTGTCCTTGCTGACACTTGCTGACAAATGTCCTGAACAGGCAAATGACTTTTGCTGAGGGGAGCCCAGTGCCACCCCCTCTCCGTGGTGGCATGGCAGCAGCCTCAGCCAGGAGCTCTGCCCAAGCCTGATGGTCTTGGCACCACTGTGTTCCCAAAGCCCAGGTGCCCAGATCTGGCCTTGCTGTGCCGCTTGAACTCAGCCTGGATGTTGTTTTCATGGCAGTTGCCTTCAGCAACCCCTGTGGATTCCAGCTTCCCCCAGGAGACATGATTTGCCTGAGGCTGTGGGATCAGAGGCTGTGTTGACCTGGCAGTAAAATCTCAGGTTATGCTGTTTTCCCACTTTTCATTGGAGACTCAGGAATTCGAACTTTCTTTGGGAAAGAAAGCAAGTGTTGGAGTTTATTTGAGTTTTATGGTTAATGGACTGTTCTGTATCCCCCTGTTTTCTCTGAGTTAATGGGTTTGTCCCAAAAGTTGTTTTCACCCCCTGAGCTGTCAATTGTATCTACCCCAACCCCTTTTCCCTGAATGTTCTAAGTCAGTCTTTCACTGGACCAATCCCTTTCACCACCTGTTCCGGGGATTCCCCTAATACACGATGCTCCACTGGTCCGTGTAACTCGTTTTCTTTCCACCGGTTTCCTGTTAGTTCCTAAAGTATGAAACTCTCCCTCGTTCTCCTCCCACACCCTCTCCTTATTGGTCAAAAGTTGCTACCTGCCCCTTGAATTCCCCTCCGTTTACAAGCTGCTGTGCCCCGTGCTCGGGGTCTGCCTGTCACTGGCTGTTCAGGAGAAAAAACCCTTCTGGATCACATACAGAGAGCCTCCCTCTCATTCCGTGTCCCCAGCCTGGCGATCCAAGACCGCCGTGCCGCGGAGCAAAGCGCTCCGAGCCGCGTCCCGCTCCCGGCGCTGCGCCGGGCAACTATCAGCTACAGATGTGAGCCTGCTCTTTGCTCCTTCGCTGTCCCTGCACCCCTTCCTGTGCCTGGTTTCCAATCTGAAACGTGCTCAAATCTCTGCTCTTTCCCCTTTCTTGCCTGGTTTTAAAAGCAGAAACCATCAGGAAACCATCACGAGCTCCCCTGGCTGCTGGCGAAGTCATGGGGCCGCCAGCTAGAGGAGATGGGCAGTGGCAGAACTGGGAGGCCGGTGCCAGGTTTGGAGATCGGGGCTGGGAGCCCAGCAGTGCCGTGCAGGCTGCACAGTTACAAGGTCAAGTGAGGGTTATGTCCTCTTCTGTTTGGAAATCTTAATGCGTACCCAAAATAAAACCCCATGTGAAGGTAGTTTACAATGTTTTGTAATGAAAATAAATTCGTTCCTAATTTTGTTGTTAAAGGGGAAAAAAAGTCTGCTCTTTTCCTGGCCTGCCCACTTCATCAAAATGTTGCCACTAAATAGATTTTGTGGCTGTAACTCCCAGGATATCAGTGCTGCTGCTTTGCTGGTGTCAATGACTCACTTGGACACGCACAATTAAAAATGTATGTGGATGCAGAGGCTCCAAAGCTATTAATTGGCAGAAGAGATACAAATTGTGAACTGAGAGCCCAAAGTGTGTTTATACCCAGCTCCCAGAGCTGGTGCAGAGCATGGCACTTGTTTGTTCCTTTTAAAGATACCAAAATGTAAGGCAGGAAAAGCTCCTGTTTGCTTCAGGGCATTGTCAGGCTGGATGACAACAGTGGAGTTTAAAATAAACTCCTGCTGGTAATGACTCTTGAATTCCAGGGTATCTTCTGTCAGAAGAAGTAAAAAGCATCGTCATCTTCACCTCTCTGAAGTGTTTCCCACCCTGAGGAACACTGATGCATCTCATACCCCAACTGCGTGTGCAGGCATCGGTACAGAGGAAGGGTTTGCCAAACAAGTGTTCCACTGGCCCTGCAGGGTGTAAAACAGGTCTCTGGTGTAACAGCAGCACGTCTTCTGGCCATCCTGTAGGAAGGTTGTACCTGTGTCTTGTGCCTGCTGACCCACTGCAAAACTCTTATCATGGTTTTGAGGTGCTGCATTCACCCTGGTGCTGTTTGTGGGCACCCCAGTTTCAAATGGTAAAAGCCAATGCATGAAGGGAATCAAAGTTTTTTTCCACTGAGGGCATCTGGACCAATGTTTGATACGGGAAGTTTTCAGGATGTGTAGTCTTGAGTTTTCTTGACAGCGGTGGTTTTCTGGCTGGGTCAGCTTTCAGACTTTCTCCCACTTTCCTCATAAAGGTTAATTGTGTTTTAAATGCTTTTGGCTACACCAAAACCAAAGACATGGCAATTTCTGCCCTTGGTGTGTATAAACAGGAGGAATCAACTTTCAGGTACTACCAGACCATGGCATCTGTATAGGAGGCACGTACACTGGATTTATGTGTATCCATTGTCTCAGAGCAGGATCCAAGTGTGGCATCGCTCCACACAGAAAGGAAATCACAGCTTATAATATTCAACTGGTTACTATAACCCCCCACCCACCCCAGGTTTAATATTAGAACTATTTTTCACGTTGAAAACTAAATAGTACAAAATATAGGCTTGCTGTAATTGTTGTTAGATTATGTGTCACCCTGATAAGATGTAACAAATATTTTCCTATACAGCAGGACCCGTTTCCCTGCGAGTAATGGATGGAGAAACTTCTCATAGTGTGTAGGCAATCGGTCGTAAAAACTTCGCTGAGGAGATTAATTCATCAAGTGCAACCTTTGTGGAAAACAGAAGGAGAAGAATTAAAATAATAGTTTGTTCTTTCATGTTTAATATTAATAACCAAACTTATTTGGCGGGGATATTCCTTGCTGTCCGTGCCTTCCCCCTTCAAGGGGCAGCTTTGTGTCAGAAGTATTTCTATTTTTCCTGAAGGTCTTTCAGCAGCGCCTGTTGTATGTGGTGCAGTGATTCTTTCAACAGAACTATTTTTAACAGTAATATGAAAGACTTTTTTTTTCATGGGCAGAGCTTTGACACTACCAAGTCGGCTGGACGTCACTTAATAGGCTAGATAAACATCGGCTCACCATTTAGAGTGGAAGGATTTTCCCTTTGTACCACAGCTCTACACCTTCCCATGGCACTTAATGGCCATCCTGGGGCAGGCTCCTACAGGGCAAGGGCTTGTTTGCTGTACAGACATGAAGGTGCAGAAGGGAAAAGTGGGGCCCTTCTAGGAGCAAAACCTGCAGGTAACAGCAGCCCCTCCTGAGCACACTCTGCACCAAGTTCTGCCCCTTAGAAGGGTCCTTGCTCCTTTCTGGGGATTCTTTGGGACTGGCCACTGCTCTGCCACAGACTTGGCAGATGTAAGGATGGTCTTACATGATGATGTAATGATTTTATTTTTTTTTTATTTGCTCAAGGTTTGGGAAAACCCATTTAGTTTGATTGCTGCTGCTTTCCCGCCGTGTGTATTTTGAGATCTTGTTTTCTTCCCAAAGTACACTCGTACCTGCAGTCAGTGTCAAGTGACAGCTATCTTCAGCCATGAAGTCTGCTGTGAAACCGGGGTTGGATGGAGATGCTCATTTGCAGCGTGTGGCACAGTTCACTTCTTCCCAGGTCTTTGCTTTGTATCTGAGGTCTGGGAGGCTACCCATCTTGAGTTTTACAGAGAATCACTTTGTTTTATGGTTGTGAGAACAGGTATTTCTCCCCAGTTTTATAGAGCTTGAATTTTTATAAAGAACATTTTGTAAGCAAAGAAACAACGGGCTTGCTAAAGTAGAAACAAGAGTTTCTGTTCCTTCCTGCTGATGGTAAGTAGGAACAGAGGTTTTAAGATGTCAGTATTCCAGGAGGTACCACCCTTCACTGCCCCAGTAGGTCTTTTGCTGCCAAGGGAACAGAGACAAATTTATCACTAAAAAGCCAATGCCATCAAACATTGATTGGGCCTTTGAACTGCTCTGGCATTCAGAATTATTTAGGGCTTATTCAAACTTTCTAAATTGATCAGTTAGATATTTCAGAAAACTCAAAGAAAAATGGTACTTATATTCTTAAATAACTACATTCATCATTGCCAAGAAGGACTTTCAAACTGCAAAAGAAAAAAAAAGGTTCAATTTTGATCATGCAGCAGTTTAATTCACTGTGTCTCTTTCTATGCTGCCATAGCACTAAAACAGAACATGCCATCCAGCCATAGCAAAAAGAGATTTTAGAAGCACTGTGAAAATTATTCTGATGGTGTAACTGCAATCTTTATTCATTTGGAGTTAGTATGAGAGAAGAATTTTAGGTTTGAAAGCAGGAATGCTCCTTGGCCAAAAATATTCACAGATAAACTAAAAATCATTCATTAAATCTGTCTGCCACTATTGTTTATTTGCAGATGTAGAGAAATGAGTAGATAGGTTATTTAAAGTACAAAAGCTAATTAGGACTGGCTGACAAGAGTACTGAATTTTACTTTGAAGAATAGGGCAGGTTTTTACATGACTGAGATGGTAGAATATAATCAAAACATTATTTAATCCAAACCACCCAGCGTCCTTCCAGCTCTATTTTTTTCTCCCCAGCAGTCTCTGCTGTCCAGTCCATAGTTACTGGAGCTGAAAAATCATTAGCAATTTCCACTAACAACACTTCAGTAGAAGGAAGAGACAAGCCCCTAGAGCATAAAGGGGTGAGGACAGAGATTTTTAGCAGTTGCACTCCTTCCCCAAGATGATGACTGAGCTCCTGCATGTTTTAGAAGGCAGAATTCCCTGATTTAACAAGGGAGCTTTGTTACATTTGATATGTATCAATTAACCGATGTAAATTATTTTATACAAATGTGCATGCTATGGCTTTGTGATAATTTTAGCTTCTTTAACTACCACAGAGTCTCAGAAGAAAACCTCTTAGGAAAGCAAAATGAGCAACAGAGGTAGGTTTCCCCTTTAAGAACAAAACAAAACTAGACAACAAAAGACCCCTCAAAAAGGCAATTGCCTGTAATTTGCCATTACTGAGATTCTCCCCACACGAAGAACCACTGAGTTCCTGTGAAGGATTCATGGAAGGCTAACTATGTCTGGTATTTATGAAGCAGTGTCTCATTCAGGAACACAGATTAAAATTTTTGATGAGTTGAAAGTATTAATTGAAAACTCATCCTCTTTACTTTGCAGATGCTAAAAGGGAGGTTTAAAACTGGCCCCCTTGACAAGTTACTATTTTTTCCCACCCTACCCCAAGAAATGCTTATTTAAGTAGTGTACATAGAGAGTTTTAAATCCCTAAAGGTTCTAATAAGGAATGTGAGGTTAGTCACTTGATAAGGCTTCTACATTTTTTCTCCATTTCTCCATACATCCATTTCTGTGGTTACAGAGGTTTGTACTTCAGTGTTACAAGAATCTAAATCATTAATCATTTAACCTCGAAGTGCTGTGAAGTAATCAAGTATCCATGCTTCACAAAACAAGGAAGTACACTGTGAATATGAGACTAAGGCAAAGTTCATCCAAAGTCTGTGCAGAGTGGGATTTCAGTCTAAGTTTGAAATTTTTTCCTGATTCTGAGTGATCAAGAAAGTAGGGATAGTGCAAAAAAATAGCTAATCATGATGGAAACCATTTTTTTCTGCTTTAGGGAAACCCAAAGAAAATTTAATTTACTCTGGGGGAAAGGCTTTAAATTGGGCTATTATGTATTTCTGCATTCTCCAAGGAAGTCTTCAGAAAATAAAACCCAAACTCCACACAGTAAACACTTTCAAAAGGTCCCACTCTATCTTTGCTACAACCTCTTTTTGTGTTGCAAATCCATTTCACTCATACTTGGCTTTGTTAATTCCAATTTATTTTGACTGTTTCTCAGGTCAGAGCGATCACACGCACACTTCCGGTATTCTTGACGTGTTTTATTATAAAGCACTTCAGACAAACTTCGATTCAAAACCAAAAATTCTCATCTGTAAAAGGAAACTATTTTAAAACAGGATTCATGAAGAAAATAGACTGTTCTTAAGCATCAACTTCAGTTGGAGCTCTTCTGTAACGAAATCTAAAGACAAAACTGATGGGTCAAGAGCTACCACTTTCACATATACTGATAAAAGGGAGACTTAAGATGTTACACACACACCACGGAGCATCTTATTGTTGATAATGAAATAGGAACACTCAACAGTTAATTCTGGCCTGACAAAGCAGTCCAACATTTAAATATTCTTCAGTCCCAAAAGAGACAAACCATTAACATTTCTCATTCAATAACTAAGCCAGCCCTCCCTAAGGGTTAAAGCTACTTCAAAGCATCTAACATGATAAGCTTTTCATTTCATGTACTTCTCCTGTTGATCAGCCAAGATTTTTGCTGAAGATTTAGCATCATAGAAAAGTTCATTTATTTCTTCAATATGCTCTTTCTCAATGCTGTCTTTCCCATTAATCTTGGCAAGCAGGTTAGCTGGGGTCAGCAACTGCACAGCATACCTGTGATCAAAGAGAGGCAGATGAATAATTACAATTCAGTGCATCCCAGGGAACTGATGATACAGAGAGGTGGGACATTTGCTAGGAAACACAGCTCTACCAGCAGTATGAAGAAGTCAGCAAGGACTCCAGCACATACATTCTTTAAAGAAGAAAAGAGGAGCATTACCACTGTTTTTTTAATGACTGTAAAGAAGAGATTTGTCTCGCTTCCAACAGTGAGTTATCCTACAGCGAGTGGCTTTAGACCCAGTCATGCTGAATAGAGAACTGTACCCAACTTACCTTAGGGTTGTCTTGGTACCAATTTCCCCTAAGTGGTTTAGAGCTTCTTCACTGATATTAATCCCTTCTGTCTGAGCACGAAGCTTTGTGATCTGTTGGGAAGAGTAAGCAGTGAGGTATGTGCCCAAACAATTAACATGCTTAATTACTTAATTTAGTATCTGTAAACTGTCAGCTTAGAGATGAGACATGCTACAAAACAAGATGGTGTGGAAAGCTGCCCTGGTGTAACTGATCACTAAACCAGAATTTGTAGAATTCTAAGTCTTTGAACAGGCAAATATAATGTTAAAAAAAACTATTATCACAAAAGGAAAGTAACACATCTGGACTGCTAATCCTTCAGGGTAACTCTGCATGGTTAGCAAAGCTGACCTACTAATAAAGAGCAGAATATGAGAACTTATACAAGAAAATAGAAAATGTATGTTAGAAGACAGTGGCAGCTGAAGGCTTCTGGATAGCCAGAGCAGTTACTGAATTCTGCAGTTTATCACTGATGCTGTAGAGCAGAGCCCTCCAAAAAGCCCTATAGAAAGTTACACCCTTTCCTTAGCAGCTCACAGCACACTTTTTATTCAACTGACAAGAAGATAGTAAAATAAATCAAAAAGTTACTTTCTATGATTCACCTATTCCTTCAAGAAGAAAAAAAAAATCACTAAGAAGAATCTAATCTTTCAAGAACAGTCTCAGGCTTGTACCAGTTTGAAGATCTTTACAAAGTTGGAGAGGAAGATACCACCAATAAGCCTGAGCATATAAAGCTGTAACAAAATTGGAACAAGTCCCTCAGTAGTCTGTATTACCAGCTGAGTGATAAGGGGCAGACTGGATAATGATGTTGTGTTGTAGTGCAGAGATAACTCCGGAACTGCAAGCCTCATATAATACAGGTATTTTTCACTTTGGCAGCTTTGTAAACAAGATATCAAGAAGCACTCGTTTAAATTAAAGCCATAAAAATGCGCTCAGGGAGCCAGGGTAGGGAGCAGAGTAAGAGAGAGGCTTGAAATGGCAGAAAGTTGGTGCTAAGACATGTGCACCGAATATTAGCAATGCTGCTGACAATTGCAACTTCAGGCTGAAGATGTTTTACCTGCAGACCACCTAGACATCCCCTTCCCTTCATTCAAGCACTGCCACTTTGTTCTTGCTCTGCTACAAACAATGTTTTGAGTGCCACATCTTTAACAATGTTTCTTAAAGTAACTTTTTATCTAGCAACCTGGTAGAACCTTGCTGAAGGGCTAAGGCTCAAGCCATTAATCTATCACTTGCTTACGTATGCATTTACTATGGAATAGGAAAACAAGTGTTTATCAGGTGAAATACATTAGGAACAAAACATCTCAGTTATAACCTCTAATATCCAACAGGAGGCACACATGCAAAAAAGTTTGATTACAACAACCCCTGACTAGAAGAAGCATAAAAGTGATTTTTTTCCCTATTCTGGTTGCACTAAGGTTACTGTGTGTCTTGTCTCAGAGCAGCTCTTCACAATGGGATTTCTATTTTATCAACATGCTCATAAAACAAGGCTTTGAACTTGTTATGAACAAACTTTAAATTGATATATGACCAGATTCTGTGCTGATAAAAGAATCAATTGTGAAGGTAAAGAGTCTCACACGAAAACAATCACCAGCAGAAACTTCTTCCTAACATGAAAGACAAATGAGAACAAAAACAGAGAACTAACTTATGTGTGCCTTGTTTTTACCCCCATCACAACTGTACTTAGTTAGAAGCCGAAGTGTAGTTGCTCCTCCTCTTTTCCCATGAGAAGTTGCTATTCAAAAGCCTTAAAATTTAAGGGAAGATGAGATTATCTGACTATGGGAACATGATTTATGGGGCCGAATGTCTGGACTGTTTTCAGCTGTAGGAAGTGCTACTGTGAACGCTTCCTTTCCTTCAGCCCTGGGGACGGTGGAAGTCACAGCACTCACCCAGCTCTTCTGAACATCAGCATTCAGAAAGTGCCTTACCTGCACGGTAATACAGCACTAACTACACAGAATTCACTTTAGAGGGAAATCCAGACAGTCTTTAATACCTCCAGGCTGAGTAAAAGTCACACATGAAAATTTGTTTTGTACAGAGGCTAAACCTAATTGTATTATTAAATCACTGGACTGCTTCTACTTCAATCTACACCACAATGCTTCAAAGTGTCAAAAAAAAAATCATCCTGAGAACGGCTCAGGACAGCATCAGTGAAAAGCTCCTCAAACCAAGTGAAATGAAGCTTTGCCTCTATGTTTACATTCGATAAATGTGTCCACATCACCTTGGCACTTATCCAGCAGCAGGAGACCATTATCTGGTGACAATGCTCTCCTTCGTTGACACTATCTCTTAAATAATACAAAGAATTGACATGGTAAACCCTAATGTCTTCTGCACTGTGTCACTTCCCAGCATTGAGACGCTAATGAGGAGGGATCTTTGACACAATGCATCATAATGGCACCAAGGGTTATAATCAATACACAATACATTGTGATGGCCCCACAGGAAAACTTCCAGGCATTTGGAAGGATATCTCTGCAACACTTTCTGTGCTTACATTTCCAAACTTGACCAGGAGCATGAAAATTCTCCCGGTTTCAGGAGACAGCCCCAGTAGGCTACAGTACAGGGCATAAAGGCAAAAATGCAGCACATGAGGTTGTATTCTCCAATCCCTCTCATGTCTCATGTGAGGGGAAAAGCCTGAGGTCTGGGACTAAAGATCCCATGATGTGACACTTCATCTTACACCAACTGAAAAAGCACTACCTGCTGAAGTCTGCAAACTATGGGAAGCACATCTGTGCAAGATATTGCTTCAGCTAACACTTCATGCCTTCCTGCAAGTGAGGTGCCACTTTCAGCTACCCATGTGCTTAGCAACTTCTCAGTGGCTGGGAGTCAGTGAAGTTTATGCACAGTTTTAACCAGCTCACTGTATTGACTCCTAGAGAAGCAGGCTTTTAAAACAAGCAGGAAGCTTTCTGGCACAAGCCCTGGTGACCACAGAGACAAACAGCTCTACAGTAACAGAACAGGCAGAAGCTGTGCACAACTTTGGGAACTTCTTACAAGTTCCTTAAAATCCTGTGCATACCTGCTTCATTTCTTGGGGTGTATAGAGCATGGTCCGGATAATCATGACTCGATCAAGCAGGTCCAATGGTATTCCATGAGGAGACACGATATCCTCTGTGCCTCTAGAGGAGAAACCAGACAGAAAGAAATCAGACACTACTGTGAGTTCAGTACATTGATTTGGTTAAAATCAGTAGAAAGTGACAACACTAGTTACAACTGTTGTGTGTCCAGAGAGGCACATATCCCCTGGGTCAGAGACAGGAAACATTCTGCTCTAACGTTCATTCTAGACAGCCCCAGGGAAACAAACGCTATTGCTGGAGCTTTTAAACATGGCTCTCAAAAACAGGGAGAGGTGCTCTCTTGCACTGTATCTCACAATACAGCCTTGTCTAATGTCCCAAGGTATCTTCCAGCAGGGAACAAATCATTCTTACTAAGTTGTTTAGCAGTGTCAGCAGAAATTATATATACTATCATCCATTTGGAGAAGATCCCCTGTTGCTGAGCAAGCCATTCTCTTCCCAGTCCCTCCAGTGAATACTTCAGTGGTTTAGAGCCCATGCTTGCAATCCAGCAAACGGAGAAGTTTAGGTCTCTGTATGAAGGACAGGGCAGGATCTAGATCCCCAACCATTTTATTTGTTTGACATACAACACCTAACAACAAAGCCTGCAGACACATGTACTCTAGGTTTCCCAAGACCACTATAATTTGCTGTGAAGTCAAAAGATACTCAGATTTAATTTATGAGAATTACAGACTTCAGTAAAAACAGTGAAGTGCTGCAAAGAACTACACTTTTAAATTCAGTGCTAGTATTTAGGTACTGCAGCTCTGGCCATGGTTCTCCAGTATTAGATGCCACTATTATATGGAAAAATTCCTTTCTTAAATCACAGCTTTTTCGTAACAAGATCTGCAGTGAATCCATCTCTCCTTCCTTTACTTCTACAAGACAGCCTCTTTATATCTTTGCAAAGAAAAGTGCAGTAATGTCCACCTTAAACGTTTTTGAAGGGCTTATTGTTCTCACTTCTAAGCAATGCAAATAGAGAAAGATTAATACCAAATGAGCCGGTATGAGGGAAAGCAAAAGTTAGTTATACAGCTGAATTAAATCAATTCAAAGAGTAGCAATCATTGCTAATGACAGCTTGTTTAGACATAATTAGACCTCGACCACAAACTAGCAGAACTTACAGGAAACTCTGAACAGGAGAGCACCTTTACTGAACATGCAAAGAATGCATTTTGTGGGTGCAAAATATCAAAGTGAAGGCACACAGCGAAGTGGAGATGAAAAACAAGTTGGTTGGCAAGACTGAAGAATCACAAAAAGCCAGACCAAGAGCAGGAAAAGGGAGAGGGCTGAACTGTGACACTCTTTACCAGTAAGAACAAGAAGCTGAAATCTGATGGAATTGGGATAGCAAACAGCAAAATAAACCAGAAGCAGGAAACAGTAATACTAGAGGTTTGTTGCTCTGGTGCTTTTGATGTCCCTAATGTGCAGGCAGCAGATGTACTGAGGCATACAATGAGAATGGTAACTGTCACATATCACCCAGGAAGTGAAACAATTCAGAGCCTGTTAGAGCAGGAGAGAGATGTGTTAGGGGAAAGGAGGAACTCTTGTCCTATTGTAAAGCTCATGAGCAGTCCTTGAATACCAGTGCAGCTTGCAACTCATGCAGAGGACTATCACAGGTGTCAGTGTCAGAGACAAAAGCCTTTGAAGATTGTAACTCTACTGACACAGATAATTCCAAGGTTTATGGACCAATGCAAACTGGAAAATCCAAGTTTAGACACCATACCTGATAATGCAGTTTCCTCGGTTGGAAGCAAAGATGACAATGGGGGAAATAGAAGATTCCAGTGCTCGGTGCAGGTATGTGAAACACTCAATATCCAGCATGTGAACCTCATCCACAAAGAGCACACCTGGCACTAGCTCTGCAATGCCTTGATCGATGTATTTGTTCACCACCTTATTTATCTCTCCTCGGAGTTTATCTGAGAACAAAAAGAAACTGCTGGTTGTTCTGCTAGTGAACTATAGGTCAGAGGGTAAAGCTTGAAGCAAGGAAAATTCTCCTTGAACTTTTCCATGGTTTGATATCTTACTGCCACAAGGAAAATATCTGACACACTAAAATTTTGTGACATTTCATACTGCGTTGGGGAGATGTCTGTGTAACAAAGTATTTCTAAATGAAATACCCACACATGTGAAAAACTGATTGTTGTAGGTTTGTAGGGTTTGGTAGGGGGTGGAGAAGTCAAGCCAAACCTCATTTTAAGCGTGAAACTTACTGAAGTTTCCAAGCATGGCTGAAAAGAACATCACTGAAAGAATGAAATCTTGCTACTCTATTTCAGCAAAGAAGTTGTGTTTAACCAAAAAAAAAAAAGGGGGGGGGAAAGGCTATATAAGTTTCTGTGAACCTACTGCTCTCAAAGATATGCCAGATGTTACATCAACACATCTGATATTAGAATAAGCAAAGCAATCCCTGAGACAGACAAAATACCTCAAAAGATGACCATTCAGTTAGGTATTGAAACAGATTTTGATTTAAATTTAGACAGCATTTTAGTGAAGCATCATTTCTTTCAAAACAAAAAGGAGAGTAGATCTGTCTGTAGACACTGCTTTCTCCAAAGACCTGCAGGCAGGAAGAGCAGCAGTGCATGTGGAACATCAGGTCCTTAGACGGCTGTTACAGAGGTGCCGTTTTTCTTCTCCACCACAATTCAGTATGACTGGTACAACAGTTTTTAGAATTTGTGTATTACTGCTGTTCAGTTTGGCTCTTTGTTGAAAGCCTGAACCTCACACTGTGGCAGGAATGTTGTGGGATGGGCACTGGCATTCTGACGTCTCCCCCGGAAGATGGGTGCAGAGCACTGAATACATTTTACCACTGCATGCATGAACCAGTAACTTGTACTGTCTCCAGCCATTGCAATTCTAGCAACTGTATCACTGCTTTTTGAAATCTGAATATTTATTAGTATGTATTATGTAGGTATTCATTTAAATATAGTGACTCTATTTTTAATCCCTTTCTAACTAGAAAACACATGGACTAATCATCTCCCAATACCAGACAGGTTTCGCACCGGTAATTTCAGTTTTCTTAGGTTTCATCAACTGTCCCATCATAGAAAGGATGTCTTGTCCTCCCTGGGAAAAGAAAGTGACAGATCAGCTTTGAAGTCATGTAGTCAGCACACACCTTAGGAATTTTATAGATCAGGAATTGGTTAAAGAAGTTGTTTCTTACAGTTAACCTGATACTTTATATCAGCAGTCTTTGATAATCTGTCAAAGTTTAGGTCACCTCACCACGGGAGTATTCTGAACATAAATCACCAAGCTACCCCTTCGTCCTTGCTCATTTGGAGACCATAAAAAATCAAAATGAGAGATCCTCTTTTGAAAAAACTGTAACAGAGGAACTCTTAAGGAATGAAATTGTCAGGGAACACAGATACTTGGACTGCCTGCATGCACAATAGGTGTTCAGCCTGTCAACAAAGGAAGAATTATTCTAAATTTTATGACTTTTAAATACCATGATTTTTATCAAATAAATGATTTCTTTGTAAATAAGGAGCTTTATTTTGAAATTGAGTAAGTTAAAGAGTAGTATTGTTTTACTGTAGGGATTCCGGCCTTTAAACTTGTTAATGACTTCCATTTTTCGACACAGATAGAATTCCCTCAAGAGTGGATTTATGTTAATACACAGCAAGGAGTAATTCTTCTATTTTCTGTTTTTTTTTTTTCTGTAATACATGCAGAGCTCTACTGAAATTCACAAACAAGTTTAACAAGTGGCTAGGAAACACTTCTGAAGTAAGCAAGAACATCAACAGAATCCACAGCAGTCAAAAATACTTAAGACACCTTTTATCACAGTCCTTGCAGTTTCCATTTCATGGTTACAAAACCATGAACACAGATCAGAATATATTAAACTGCACTCAGAACTTCCAGTAAATGAAATGATGCAGGTCTGGCTGCTGCTACCTCACACCTGTAAGCAGCTTTTCTTCTGGAGAGAAAGCAATAATCTCTTTTTCTGGTCAGAGGCAACAGCCTACAATGCTCTTTATCTGCAAGTGATGGGGCACAGTGGTGGAGAGGACAACAGGGTCTAGATTATGCATTAACTGTGAAAGCAGTGGATCCCAAATACCGGTGTGGAAGCTGTTTGACAACTGCCAGACCATTCTCTGTAGTGCTAGGAGTGTTATGCTGACCGGTACTCCAAGACCAGGTGCATGAATCATGAGGAAGCAACTGCCTCTTTAACCTCCATGGCAGGGCCCTGAGGCATGACCAGCTGCAGCATGACCTTCCTGAGGAGAGAGCTAGACTGGCCTTCAAGGTGTAACACCTACTACTTTTCCTACAGTGGAATCTTTGAGGGTGAGTAAGTTAGCTCAACTTCCTACACCTCAATTATTCTAGTAACATCACATAATTTTTCTGTAAAGATTTAATCTGTGAAGTCAGATACCTGAGGTCGAGCATTGGCCACATCCAAGTCATGCAGGGTGACATCTTGAATAATTTCCTTTTTCTTGTGCACATCACCTTTTGGCAAGGGAACATACTCTTCAGCTTCAAGGTCAAATTCTGTAGCATAGATATCACACCTGCCCTGCCTCTGAGGAACAGCAAAGAGAAACACACATATATAATTAATTTCAGTGCCAAAACCTTGAATGACACGAATTTGGTAACAGGGTTAGTTCACAATTCCAGTTCTGACAAGCTTCAGCTGACAATTCAGACATCCCACTCCCTGCTTAGCAACAGGTATACCCTATCTACTGATCAAAGCTCAAAAACTCTGTTGAAAAACACCTGATATTTTCAGTGGCAAGAATATTCCATTCCTCTCCCCTTCTTTTACCATACACAATTCTTGCTAAAGGACAAATCCAGCAGATTAACCAGAGATTGGGAGAACCTCCTCTGTAGGTGGGTGATTTATTATATGATAGAAAACATTATGCTCATCCATTAAACAGCAAGTATCACTACACACTACTTTCTGAATCAGATATGAAAAGAATGCTAACTAATGCAGTATTCCCTTCTACATGTATATATCTTGTGGAGAAAATACCAGAGCGATAAAAGAAAGATTAAATACGCTGCACATGTCAGCCTGAAAATGACTAAAGTTGTTTGGTTCTTCCCCTCTTCCCTTAGAGATGCCTTGATCTTACAGAAAAGAAAACTCATCCAGACAGCATCAGTGATAGCTTCCTTGCCAGATGACCTTAATTGTGAACCAGACCACCACTTTCTTTGGGTGCAAAAGAGACTTTTCTCTCCAGATAAGGAAAGCACTGGGCTCTTTTCAAAATTTCCATGTAACCATATCATGTCAGTTAAGGTTAATAAATCAGAGAGCCTTCTGAAAAAGTCAGAGAAAGGTCTGCAAAAAATATACACCTGCATAAAAGCACAGAACTTTTCTTTTACCTTGACAGCTCCACTGTTTGCTTCAATATAAATAACGTCGCCCGTTTCCACTCGCTCCTTCTGCAAGCTTTCAAAAATGCTCGGGTCCAGCTGGAGACAAGCAAACAGCACAGTTGATCTAAACAGCTCCATATTGTTATGGTAATCAAGGTAAAGAAATTCAGTTTGAGGCTGACTCCCATCAGATGAAATTAAACTGCAGCTCGCCCTGACAATACCCCCAGGATTTTATAAAGCTGTAACATTTGGAGTGGGGATGGTGAATAAATCTGGATGATGCACAGGACTTACTGTTTTACAAAAAAACCTGCTATCCAAAAGGAAGTGACAGTGCCAGAAACATGATGGTACCACTACAAAACATACCTCTGAGTAATGTGACCATGTATTTATACCTAAGAAAGGGTAGTTCTCTAGCTTTCTAGGGAAACTTTTATAAAAAAATCTGGCTATAGCATTGAATTATGTTCCTTGATTTCTTGAGTCCTTATCCTCTGTGGAGCTCTGTGTGGGAGAGTGGCTGTGGAATATATTAGATGCCTTTGTTTCTCTTGATACATGTTTATTCACTTTTGCTCTTCATTTCCTTGTTTTCAGAGTGAACAAATGAAAGATGATACTTAACAACAGAGACAGCTTTCAGTTCTCTCAAAGTCTGACAGGGAAATTGAATGGAGACAAGAAAACAAAAGGAAAGTGGGCCTGAGCTGGCAACACACCAGCTCAATTTCCAGTTCTCTATCAAATATTCACTAGAGCATGACACTCCATGTAGAAAAGATGACAGAAAGAACAATTTATATTTAAACAGGCAATATTTCCCAAGCCATCCTCAAAAATTTGGTTCCTGACAATCACGAAAACAAAACCAAACAAGGCCTTTCTTGTTTATTACCATGAACACTAATTTATAGCCAGGGTCAGTGTATCACAGACTACAAAACTTCATCAGGATCTCTTCCTACTAAAACTCACTTTTAACTCATCGAAGACATACAGGTGTGTGCTGCCAAACAGAGAAATAACAGCAGCTGCTAACCAAGTGACGATGGGGTTATCTCCTATTTCAATTAGCAGGACACAAGACCAATATCTAAATATTCTACATAAAGCAGATTAACAGGATAAAGTTGTCTAGCCGAAGAAAGCAGCCTTCTGGCAGCACCACTTGACAGAGATGGCGATCAGGAGCTTGAAATGGAAGTACAAAGTGCTAAAAACAGAAGCTGCAAACCCGAAATATTTTAAGAAATCTCTGAGACTACCACACATACCTTCAACTGTTTGGTTCCCTTTGCAGTTTTGAGTCCTATAATTACGTGGCTGATGGTTTTGCCATATCCCCCCATAGGATTCTCAGTTTCACAAGGAGTTAGTTCTGTGACTTCTCCTTCATAAACTTCCTTGGTCTCTTTAATCCTCAACCCTGAAAGAAATTGTTTAAAATTGTTTCAGTATACACGTAGGAGTCTGCTGCTTTACTGCAGAAATGTAACACATTGTTAGGGTGCCTTACGTTTCATGGTAATGTTTTAAAGGCAGAAAGATGAATTAGTGTTCTCTTCTTCAATATTAAGTGAGAATATTCATCCTGTGCATCAGAATGAAAGCTCAATCCAAGTTCTGACCTGCTAAGAAGTTTATTAAACTTTTAGAAATTACTTTCTTCAATTCATTATTAGTTCTTGAAGCAAATGTTAGGATCTTCTGTCTCTTTTCCCTCCCACAAAGAGGAAATTTGCTTGATTTGTTCTCCTGTGCTAACGCCAGAAACACAGATCATCTTCTGAAACCAGTGACATTAATAGAACAATGAGTTTTACACAATTTTTGGATCATCAAAAAAGCCCCATAAAGTTAACAAAAAGATAGGAGAAAAAAAGCAACTTCATTAAAAACTACACTTCAGCAACTGAGTTAAAAATATAACATAAATTGATTAACAGGTATTGCACTAGAAACCCATAAAATTACCAAAGGGTTAATGTATAATTTAAAATATTTTTCAAATTAATAGCAAAAGGTGAGCTAGATGAAGTTTAGCAGAAATTGTGACAATGGAAATTTAAAACTATTTCAAAATAGCTGAAAATTACATCCTCAATTTGTTGTTTCTCAGACAGCCAAGCAATCATCAGAATATCTGGCTATCTTCTGTTCTAGCCACAATTTCTGTAATTAACTGGTTTATTTTAAATTGATAAATAATTTAGAGCTGAAGATATTTACGGGCAGGCTGTTTCAAAGCAAACCTACTATCACCACCACCACCACTACTCTACCTCACATTCTAACTACACAGAAGTTCAAAGAATCCACATCTGAAGAAACTCCATGAAGTATGTTATGAGACACACATGCCATACCAAAAATAATGAATGGGCTGTAACAAGATATAAGGAAGTCATCCTGCCCGGTCTGAGGGTATTGTGACTTTATAAACCTTTCCTTGTTCTGTAACTTTTCATTTTGCTTTGAAAGAGATCAGATACTTCACCAGTAATTTTGAGCTGCTGATAGGGGCTAAAAAGAACTGACAAGTATGAGTCTGTCTCCCTCTACTGGGCCCAAATTCAGACCAGGATCTGAAATGCCAGAAACAGCCTAACTGTGGATAACATGACAAACTCATGGTAAGAAAAGTTTGCTTTCTCTTACTTAAGATGACATAAGTTGTGTACAAAGTTAATTTCAGTAGTTTTTGAAATGTTTTTCAGGTATGCCAAAACACCAGACAGAAATTAATGAACTTCTGAGTTATAAAACTGACCTGGACAAGGCTGCATCACACTGGCTCATATAAAATGAGTGTGAAGCAATATGGGAACCTGCACATTGAAACTGCTATTGTCACAAACTGGACCAGGTTTGCTTGTTCTCTTTGCTTTGCTTTTAAACTTGAAGCACAAGTTCTACTCTGCTATTAAATGTGGCAGCCTGTTTGTGTTTGGGGTATGAGTTGTATGCTGCTGAAGCATGCAATGGATCTTCCAGTTCCATTTCATTGGGAAAGAATCCAGTTCATGTGCTCATTCTGTTCCACAACAGAAGTCAAAGCCAAGTCAGTAAGGGCAAACCCAGGGATTTGCTTCAGAAGCCTTCTTCTAATCCAGACTAATGTGCTGTTAGAGATGTGTCTGTAGAAAATATTCACAGATGAACATGATCTGAACAAAAGTAATTGATGCTTTGAACTTGCTGCTGATTATCCTTTGATTTCAAATTCATATGTACGTGTAAACTACGAATTTTATTCTCAGAAGGTTCTTAGAGATCTACCTCCAAATCAGACACAAATCCAAGGCAGCAAGTGTGGGCTATTTTGGTTCAAGAGCCCTCCATGGAGCTAAACAGTGCTTGCTTGACTCACTGGCAGGTACTATTTGGCAACACAAGGAACAGTTACACCACTGAAGTGGCTAATGCAGCAGTTATTTTTACTGCAACTGAGCTCCTAACATTAGCTGCTATTATCACCCTCAACAGCAGCTAATGAGCTCTATACTGGATTAATCTGTCCCAGGTTAAAGTTCTTTTAACCCATACAACAATTCCATCTCCTCATTTCCCACTCTGTCCTTTTATGTTTCTTGCATATTATAACCTCTCTACTGCATCTGAAACACTACTTGGCCATGAGACTATGTCAAGTCTGTTATTAAAAGACTCACAACAATAAAAGTTCTGTAAACTCAGAGTAACTCCCCCTTTCTTATACAGTAATGGGTCCAAACCATTCAGGTTCTCTAGTTTCCAAGAAAAAAAACCCCAACCATTAAGTAAAAAATTTGATGTTAACATCTCTGCAAATTTTTAAAAATGTGGCTAAACCCCTTGAAAGCAAAATGCATGATGTAAGCAATGATGATGTACACAGAACCTGCTACCAAGGAGACATACAAACAAAATTCAATAAAACCTAAATGAATACTTTAAGTACTGATAGGAATGTGAGCTAAGGCTTCCCTTGCACCCAGACCCAACTACACTGCACAGAATCTTTTTTTTAAATGCACCCTTGTAAAATATTTTTTTACCAGGCAGGGAACCTAAAACCTACAGGAGATTAAAACCCAACAGGAAAGTGTTTCACTACAAGAAATGGTGGTTACTAGTCCTTTAAAGTAATTCAGAGAAATTTTTTACACCCATAAAAATATTCAATAAAGGCTGTGTTATGAAAATGTGACATGAAATTCAACAGAAACAAATAAAAGAAGCTCCATCCTTCATTAACACTAATTATTTGTTTAGAAGTGTCTCTCTATTGATGTTCAGGGAATGCAGAGAACTAACAATGTAGCTGGCTGTTAAATCTCTGCTATCTCTAGAACTGACAACATGGATGTTGTTCTCTTGGTTCAGGTTTCTACATCTCTGACAGGGAACTTCATCACCTCAAGGAAATTTTGCAGACTACTGAGGCTTCCCTCCCCCAGGCCCTGCCAGCTTCATGGTAACCAGAAGACCAGAGACTACTGAAAGCTGCTTTCTTAACAAGTCAGTGGAATACTTTTGTTTCACTGAAGAACTGAGAGACTTCTTCACCCTGCTGCTGCCAGATGAAGTCCAAGAGGAAACCTGGTACTGACACAGGAAAATTACTATTAACACAGTAAAATCAACTGGGCTCACTTTAGCCAATCCTCATACAAACAAGGGCCACTTCTGTTTGCATTTATCAACTGTCAGCAGCAGTTGTGTAAGAGATTTTATATAATCACTGAGGCTGTGTTGGAAATTAGGCCAATTTATGTCAAACTTGTAAATGCACCATAGAATTGAGGGAGACATAAACTTAAAATGTTTGTTTAGTTGGCGTGGAGCTTTCTCTGTGCTCGCTGGAACAGTTAGTCAGCCTAATGCTGCCATTTGGGAGCCCCTCATTAAGACTGCTCAGTAGGGTGAAATCACTAAAACAAAAAACAGGAGGAACATTTTTCTGTCTACAAGTATTTCTGCTAATGTAAGAAACTAAAAATTAATTTTTCTTTCAGCTTTATTCAGTCACAGGCAAAATGGAGAGGTGAATGTGGAGGATGAAAGAAGAACTCGGTGAAGTATAAACCAAAAATACAATAATTAAATTACAGTTTGTAAACAGAATATCTGGCTCCACTAAGTGTGAAAGAGATTCACTAAAGTAGGATCAGCACTTTAGGAAGAAAATAAGCACACAAAAAGCTGAGAATGTCATGACCACTGAAAATTTCTTCCTTTTCAGATGGCTGGGAAAAAGCAAATAAGTATCACACAAACACTTCATTCTTCTTTTCCTGAAACTTACCAATCGCACGTCGGAAGTTTTCCATTAGAACTTCTGTTTTCTTGATCTCAGTGGAATACACCTCACTTCCAACCATAGGACAAAAGGGAACTTTGCTGCCCAGCTCCTGAGCAATGGCTAAAGCCAAAGCAGTCTTTAAAAAGAAAACAAAACCAAATACAAAACCCAGACATTAATTTTGAAGAGAATTAAGGAAGGATTCTTTTTGTACAAAGTTAACTTTCCTCATTATATCACCTTGTATATATCAACTATCTATTTAATGGTAAGACTATTCTGTCTGACATGTATTTCTACATGTAACAACCCTCCTCCAACACAGGTGACCTTAGCCAAAGACTTTTAAAAAACCTTGAAGACACAATACTGGGCATTTGAATTTGACAGCTGATACAGATGCAAAGAGCCTGAAATAGCATGGGGAGGGGGGGAAAAGTAAACCAAGCAAAAACTAGTCCGGCTTTTAATATAAAAGTAACTTCTAAAACTCTTTCAGACCCCTTGTTACCTGTGTGTTTAGTAACCTACAAGAGGGGGTTTCACATTAAAGATGCTGAGCACACCACTCACTGGGCACTGCCAGTGTCGATTACATGGCAAAAGTAAAAACATGAAGTAGGAAACTACATCAACACATTAACTGAAAAAAAATTCTGGTGTATGGAAACATTTTGTAACTACTACCCTAAAACAGTTTTGACAACAAACTAAAATAGATTTGGAAAGACTTTATTTTGTAAAGAAATAAAAAGATCGTACCTTGCCAGTTCCAGGAGGTCCTGCCAAGAGCACTGCTCTGCCAGCCATTTTTTTGCTTTTGATTAGCTCCACTATAACCCCACATGCCTGTAAGTTAAATAAGTATTTATACTGTTAGCAGAAGTATTGCTATGGTATCTTTTGTTCCAACATTACTTAAAGTATATAGAAATAACAGGTTTTACAAAAAGTAAAGATTTCAATTTCATGCACACAAAAAGAATGCCAAGTTCAGAAAAACGTACTTTCTACAATCAATCTATCACAGACATTAAAAACCACAGACAACAAAACTCAGTCTGTGAGCTCCGACTCCTTTTCCCTCCCGCAGTCCCACGCACAGAGAAAGGTTTGAAAGTAAAGCAAGAAATTAATCTTGGCTGCCTGGGCCGCAGATCCTCTACAGACCGTTCACGGCCAGGCTGGATGGGGCTCCCAACAACCTGCTCCAGTGGAAGGTGTCCTTGCCCACGGCAGGGAGGTTGGAACGAGAGACGATCCTTAAGGTCCCTTCCAAACCAGACCAATCTATGATTCTGTGATGGTTTTATCCGGCCATCGCATTGAAACGGATGCACTGGATGTTCCAATCCCTATTTGTATCAAATCCGTACACTTTCGGTGGGTTCCGCTGCCTGTAACACCCCAATTTCCACGCCCGACACCCGGGAGACCGCCACCGTCGCAGCGCGAAGCAGGAGCAGAGCAAATAGAGCCCCGACCGCCCCCATCGCGTCCCACACCGCAGCAGGGACACGAAGGGACCCAGGCCCGACCCTCACTCGCTGTCGGGGACTTGTCAGACGCCCCGGCCCGGCCCCGCGCTCACCTCCCGCGCGTTCTCCTGCCCCACGAGCCCGGCCCCCGCCGGCTTGGCGGCGCCGCTGTCGTCCAGCCCCAGCCCCTTGACATGGCTGTGGGCGGCGATGCGCTGGGTCTTGGAGGTGCTCTTCACCTCCTCGATCTTCATGGCGGGGCAGGGCAGGGGAGGCTCCGGCCCGGCCGCCCCGCGCTCCTCGCACGCGGCCCGCGCGTTACCGGGGCTCCCAGCGCGCGCCGACGCGCCCCACCCCCGCCCCGTCATTGGCCCCCACCACGGGACTCTGGGCGCCCATTGGCTGCGGGGCCTGCCCGTCAGCGGCGGGAGCGCAGCGTTTTAGGGTCCTCCCGCCCGTTTCCGCGTGCGGCGCGCGCGGACGGTCCGGGCGGGCGCGGGCGCTGCGGAGGAGTAGGGCCGGGAAGGAGGGAGGCGGCGGAGTCAGGGTCCTCGGCGGTGCTCGGGGAAACGCTGGACGTGGCTCTCGGTGTCACGGTCTGGTTCAGAAGGTGGTGACCCGTCATGGGCTGGACTCGGTGATCTCGGAGGTCTTTTCCAACTTGAGTGGTTCTGCTATTCTCTGAGTCGGCAGGGGCGGTTTGGGGAGAGGCGAGCGGAGCCCTCCTGAGGGGAGAACCAGCTCGTTCTTGTTCGCAGGTTTCTTGCCCCTGCAGCACCACAAGCACTTTCTTCCTTACTACAATCCGATTTGGCGCTGGAGGCAGCGTTTGTCCCCGCTGCGGGGGCCGGGGCAGTCCTGGGTGTCCCTGGCTCGGTGTCTTGTCGCTTGCCCACCCACAGCCGCTGACTGCGCCAGGAACCCAGAGCCTTATCAAAACCTCGGCTGGCTTTAGCTCACAAAAATAAGCTGAGGCTTTCCAAGGGTGTTATCTAAAACTTTGTCAAAAATTCACAGAATCGTTAAGGTTGGAAGGGACCACTGGAGACCACCTAGTCCAAGTCCCCTGCCAAGGAAAGTAAGGGCGGTCTCTTACGTGCTCGGTGTTGCTCACTAGCTTTTAGTGTTCAGTGAAAATGCAGAATAATTCTGTTCCGCGTCTTGAAAGCCTTCCTGTAAGCATTTAAGGCTGTGACATGTGCTGCACCTACACCTCGTATTCCTTATGAGCTTTGAGCATTTGAAATGGGTAAAAACACTCCAGCTTTTCAGCAGGTGGTTTCATGGCCCCACAGAAACATCCATGAGCTCTGTGATGCTGCAGCTTCTGGGCTGTTACAGCTCCAAACTGTGGTTTACTGCTAATTCTGCTGCACCTTCTGTGAGGGGTTTAAAGACGTAATATGGAGATCACTCACAATGAAATTTTATTTACTCACACAGAAATGGAATCTGGGAACCTGAAGTTCCAGTGAGTTCTCTGTAGACACTGTCATCTCTCCCACAGCAGAGACAGGGGATTCTTCCCATGGATATATAGAGTTTTCTGTGATTATAAAATCATTGCTGTATCTGCAGTGTTTAAAGCCAGTGGATTACTGTGGTATGGGGCAGGACTAATGTCTGGTGCCAACTTGGCTTTCCTGTGCACTGCCAGGGGAATTGCAAAAGCAGTCTTGTGACAGCGCTAGCTCAGAGAGCAGTTTTAGGGAGGATGGGAGTTCAGTTTGCAAAAGCCCAGTAAACCACATACATGCTATTCATTCTTTCTTTGTTCAAGAGCTTCCATTAGTTTTGTTGTAAATGTAATTTGGCAAAGAAAAAAGATTGCTTATTGTTGCTTTCTTTTTCTGTTAATTGCTCTGTCAGCTTATATTTACATACTCTAGTTTAAAATTGTAATTACAATATAATTGCACACATGTGTGCTTCAACACCTTTCTAAGGGTATCCTGCTATATAACTGTTCAGCTAAGAATTTTTGACTAACAAATATGAGCTATTCTTTAAGTAATTAGAAAAGTGTGTATGCCATTAGACTGTGTACATCTTCTCAGGGTCGTATTAGTCACAGAATACAAACGGCTAATAAGTACTGAGCTGCAGACTTCTTCCTTTGTAAAAGAGCAAATATACAACTTTGATTTCTCCAGTGCATTAAACTGCCGCAAGTGCTGTGGGCAAGTCTGGTCAGAGTTCAATTATTCTGCCAGTTCTGGAAGAATAATTAGCAAGTCTGGTAAGAGCTCTGAAGGCAGTGATGTTGCTATCAAGGGGTTCAGGCTAGGTATGACCCTCCTTTTCAAAAGGGTGAAATGCATAATAATTTGTTAACTTGGATTTAAACCTGTCCATATGGTCCATGTTATTTTGTTTGATGTTGCAACAAGACCTGTTTTTGAGATTATGGCATTTCAAAGTCTATTTAGTAGTATGTGCTTATTTATTTTTGGTTAAATTCAATATACAGGAATGTAGATGGTGGGAATAGAGAATTGCTGTTAATCTTCACTGTAACTTGGAGGAAGGATAGAAATGTTCTATGTCCATAAAAATCAGATATGCTACATAAGGTTCTTTAACTTTGGAAATATTAATTAGGGATTTTTCCTGCTTGAAGTGGATATGAAACAGTGTTAAGTGTTTGTGTACAGTAATAAGGTGTCTCAAACTGGGAATTTAGAGCCTAAAACTTCTGTCTGCTACTGACCATTGCTGTTCAGTAAATAAAATCTGCTGCCATAATGAAGGTACAAACTTAATACTGACCAGAAAACATGATTAAAATTATTTGGGTTTCTGTTTGCAGTAGAAGAGGATACCTCAATAGAAATAAAAGTAAAAAATAGTTTGCTGGATAAATGTAAGGCTGACTTCTCCCTCTTATTTGCTCACAGGTATTACTTAACTGTGCCAGGTCTGGCATTGCTTATTGTATTGATTGTTTTATGCATTCCATATGTTCTTTGAGCGTTGTCCTGAAGTTGTAGTTAAAGAGGGGCAAAAGAGGACATTCAGATGAGGGAAAATAAACAATAATCCTTCAGACCACACAGGATTAATTATTTATTCCCCAGGAAGAGCAGAGTACAGGTGGAACTACTGGGGAGTTTAGAACTGAACTTCCATGTTGTATATCATCTTTTATAGCTGGTGTCTTGTGTTGTGATGCATCAGTATGAGGAAATATAAAACCTCAACTTTTACATTATTTTCTGTGATTTTTTGGACTAGTTAACATAATAGAGAGGGAGGATAAAATAATTCAGTTTCAAATCATTACTTCTTTCTTCTTTTTCCAGGCCACCAAATGGAACATAATGGTTGTGTGACCATTCTGCCCAGCTCATTCTATGGATGCTTTGAGTATAATTTAATATTTCACTAGCCAGCTAATCAGAAAAAATAATACCTGTCACTAACAGTCTGAACTGTTATTCCCCAGGTTTAATCAACTCATTTTACCAACATTTCTTTTGCCCCCTGGTTTGAGGTCTTCTATTTGGCACAGATGTCATGCGATACCCGATGTGGGAGCTGGAGACTTGAGAGCTGTTTTCCTAGACTAAATGTTTGAGGTTACAGGACGTAGCCTAGTTTCACATAAGCTTTCAAATTTCAGTGGGACATGCTGAATCCTGAAACTGTCAAATAGTGTATTATTTTTGGAGTGAGAGAGAGTATGTGTGTGTGAGTGTGTGAATGACCTTTACATTTTTACCCTATCCCAAAAGTCTGACTTCCTGCCCTTTCTCCCATGAGTCCACAAACTTTAGCAATTAAAGTGAACATGTTTTAAGGAAGAAATTCCATACAGGAGAGAACAACTGGGATGGAGAATGGTTAGTTTAGGGGAAAACAAGGAAAACAGCTAAATGCTACAAATTTTGTGAGGGATGTAGACAAATCTGGAGAAGTTGGGATTCTCTCATTTTGCCAGGTTCCCCTCTCCCTCTCAGTAATACCAAGACCTTCATGCAGGGGTAGGGAGTGGTGGGGCTAGTGGTCATGTCTTGCTTTGTTTCCTGCAAAAGAAGCTGATTATTTTTCTATTCTTCAAAGCAATAGGAGTGATGTGTCCTACTGAATGCTACACCTCAATCTCCAAATTTGTAATTAATTCTAAGAATTTGTAAGCTAACAGAATGGACCTTTCTAAATGCTGAATAAAAGTGCCTGTGTCTATCTTTATCAGATTTCTTCTTTGATAATGGTGATTGAAGTTATTAATTTCACAGATACTATGTGCATACTAAGATTTCCTCAAGTAATATGTGGCAAAATCAGATCCACAGGCTCTAAAACCCTGGAGACAGAAGTATGATCTCAGTGGTAACAACAAAGCTGTAGGCATTGAGTTGTTTCCTTCCCTCTACAGAGAAGCAACTGCTTCCCTGTCTAGAAAGTTGCAAATCTTTTCTAAGATTTTCTAAGTGTCTAAAGGGACTGGAGTTTGCCTCCATTTCCACCTGATACTCCTCCTTCTTGCAGGTCACTCAGGAGTAAAAGCAGGGCCACTATTGTTACGTGAGGAGTGGAATGAAATCCATCTTCCTGCAGATTTTTATCTTCCTTCCTTAGCTATCCTTAACAGAAAGAATTGTATTTTTTTCATCCTCTAAGTTCTATCCAGTATCCCTCTAAATTCTGGCTGAGCAAAATGCATCTCTTTGTTAAGCTGGCAGACCAAAGTGGATCTCACGTGAGCCCTGCTGTGGCCTCTTACACTGTGAGTATTGAAATGGGACCTCCTTGACTTCATTGCCAGTTTTCTCAAGAGTTGTACAAAGTTTTAGACCTTTCTACATTGTCAAGGCTTGTTGAAAAATAGCTGTTATTTTAGATGTTTTGGGAGGACTTCTGGATACCACCTTTGCTGGTTGAGAATCAGACCTTTTCCCACCTCTTCTTTCTGAACTCATTTAATAAAGCTAAAAGAAAAGAAATATAGGGTATATAAGGTTATATGATACAGGGATATCTGTGAGGATTCTGACTTTTTAGGGCCTTATGGGAATTGGTGTAAACTTTCCCTTCCCTTTGCAAGTGCCTATTGATTTAACAGATTCAGCACAAGGAAGTGTGTATGGGCCTTATGATTTAACAGGAAACTATTCAAAGCCTGGGAACTTGGTCTGAAAAGTGACATTATGCTTAATTTGGCTCCCATGACAGAGCTCCCATCAGGTTGAACTATTCTGTTTGAGAAGCTGATTAGCTAGGCTAGCTCAGTGTTCCTTGTGAGTTCACATCTTTCCTTTAGGGAGACAGGTGTCTCTCAAGTAACACTGAGTGCTAGGAAGAAATGCAATTTTTCCCCTTTTTCATTTGAGTCATTGATTTTGTCATCTTGACTTCCATATGTTTGGGAAGGAGGAGTAATTTGCATCAGCTTTAAACCAAACTCTTTTATATTGAAAGTGTTGGTATATAAAGCAGATTTCTTTGTAAGAAAAAAAACTGGAGTTTGGAGTCAAAGCCTAAAAACCAAATCCATGATTTTGATGATAGCCTTAGGCAAGTAATTTTACACTTCTGGCTCATTCATTAGTTATTCAGATGTGAATGTTATTACTATGAGCAATATGTATTACTGCAGAGTGAGCAGAAAAGCAACTGCACTGCTCCCAAAGGAAAAAAAAAATAGAATATAGAACAAGTCTAGTCTACTTTTGACACTTGTGGGAAGTCCATGACACAGTGTTGGTTTCTTGGCTTGTAAAGAGTTGTAATCATTAGAAGAGGTACTTTGGGCTCCTTAGTCGCTATTGAAATGCCGAGCACAAGTGTTAAGCTTTATCCAGTAGAGCATTTACCTCCCTGGGTTATCAGTAAAGCAAAGTGACTTAAATCAGTGAAGGAATCATGCCCTTAGCCTCTGAAGTGCCCTCAGACCTCTCCGATGTTCACCTGCTTGTGGTCGGTTTTGGTGGTGGTAGTGGTGGTTTCCAGGAGAGCTGTTCATCACTGTTAATGATCTTGGATTCTTAATTCATTAAGGATATGATTTTTAAAGCAGCTTCTTACCTAACTTAAACATCCCTTTACAGCAAAATGAATGATGCAAGTCTAGAATTTATTAAGTGTAAGGAGAATAAATGATCCAAACGCGACCTGCTTTTTTACGTGGGTTTGCAATGCCCATGTCACTTCGAAATCAAAGCTGGCCACCACAGTTCCAGCAGCACCGGGGTTTGCTTGGGGGGGAGGCAGAATGGAGGGGGTGATGTGACGGTGAGCGGGTTTGAGCAGCCCTGCAGTGCGTGATTAGCGTCGGCGAGATGCGAGCCAAGGTGCGGATGCTCAGGGCAAACACGGTGCCCCTTACCCCGGGCTGCTGGCTCCCAGCCCTGCCTCAGCCCGGGCACACAGCTGCTGGGCATGTGCCCATTAAAGCAATCCACTGAAATCGCCTCTCCTGGCAGGGGCAGCGCAGGGCACAGGTGAGCTGGGTAGTTCTCATGCCGGCCGCGGAGCTGCCAGCAGCCCGCCGCCCGCTCTGCCCGGCGCCGTCCCCGCCGCCTCTCCTCGCACGGGCCCCCGGCGGGCGGAACGGCGGCGGCGGGGCCCGCGTTGCCGCAGGGGCGCTGTGGGGACGGACCGGGCGGGCGCAGCGCCGCCATGGCCGCCCGCGTCCTGAACGTGAACGTGGGAGTGCTGGGCCACATCGACAGCGGCAAGACGGCGCTGGCGCGGGCGCTCAGCACCACCGGCTCCACCGCCGCCTTCGACCGGGCGCCGCAGAGCCGCGCGCGGGGCATCACGCTGGACCTGGGCTTCTCCTGCCTGCGCACCGCGCTGCCGCCGCAGCTGGGCCCGGGGCCCGGCGAGCTCCAGTTCACGCTGGTCGACTGCCCGGGGCACGCCTCCCTCATCCGCACCATCATCGGCGGTAAGGGGGGCGCAGGGGGCCCGCCCCGGGGCTGCCGTGCCTCCCGGGGTGCCCCGGCCTTCCTCGGGGTCCGTGCCCGGGGTGGGAGCGGGGCCGCGGGCAGTCGGGGGGTCCGGCTGTGCCCAAACCGAGAGCACGGGGGGTGTCAGGTTTTTCATGGACCTGTGACTTTGCTACGCTTGCTCTTCAAATAAAAATCAGCGCTCGTAGAAAAGCACTTTTTACAGTGTGAGTTCTTGGGATGCTGTTTGGACGGTCAGGTGTGCTCAGGTTTCTTGCACTTATCAGAAAAAAAAGTTCTATTTGTTGTGTATGGAGGCCTTACTAATGGCACAAAAGAGCCTTATAAATTTCTATTTTCTTGCCTCTTAAAGCTGTCAGAGTTTGACGTTGCCTGTAAGCTGAGAGCTGTGATATAGTTGCTGGACATGCCCGTGTTGTTTGGGAGGACTAGGGAGTTGTAGCATGATAATTTTAGGCTCAGAAATAATTTCGTGGATTTTGGTAACTCTTCATTTTAGTCTTCATAGGTGATATCAGAAGGTTAATTTGGTTTGCATTAGGGCTCATTTTAAATTAGTTCACTTTGTTCTGTCTCCCCCTTCCATCTCTTCTAAAGAGCGTAAGAGGTGGTCGGTGCTTGACTGAGGATGTGATGGAGTCACAGCTGCAGGAGTTTAAAGTGGTCACAGGTTGATGCAACAGAGGGGACCAGCCTGCAAGTTCAGTTCCTCTGCGCTTCCTCTGCCGATGTCTATTTAATGACAACTTGGTTGTAGTTTCGTAAGACAACGTTTCTTGGCTAGACTGAGGTTCAGCTGAGTTACTTGTCATCATGTAGGAATATAACCCCCTTTTGAGCAGTTGTGTTATTTGTAAGTTGCAGTTCCTGTGGGTAGGATAATAAATATTTACTTATTTGTCGGTTTCACCAGCAGTAAAATGCCCTGTACCATCAACGTGTGCTCCACAGCTGCAAGGGAGGAGTGGCCGTGTGCTTAATTCCAGAAACCTGCGGTCTTGTAGTCATCTCTTGTACTTGACAATCCCTTATCCTTCTTTAGTAATTGTAACCACCTGATTATCTTCTGAAGAGCAAAGTTGACTTTGGCAGCTCTTTCTTGAGTGTACTGAAGGGTCATTTGTAGTCAGACATTCCTTTCTGCCAGAAGCAACAAATTGAATGGAGTAAACTTTCTCATGAAGGGGACATGGGAAAACTTAGAAATCCGCTTTAACCAGTTTTGTTTTTCAATAACTTTAATACTTATTTGGGGTAGTTGTTTGATACACAGACTTCTCATTGCTTTCTGTTGTTTTTATGAAGATCTTCAAACTATTTAGTCACAATTGTCAGCTGAATAAGTTATTCAGATTTGCTTATTGAGAGGCCTTGCAGGGCAAAGGGAGGCATGAATGGGATGAGATGACGATAGAGTTTTCTTCCTAGGAAAAATAATTCTTTACAGATGGTAATTCAGACACAGAATCACAGAATCATTAGGTTGGAAGAGACCTCCAAGATCATCAAGTCCAGCCCAACCCTAACCTCAACTAAACCATGGCACCAAGTGCCACATCCAGTCTTTTCTTAAACACATCCAGGGATGGTGAATCCACCACCTCCCCAGGTGGATATTCCAGTACTTTATTACCCTTTCTGTAAAAGACTTTTTCCTGATATCCAGCCTGCATAAGCACATCAAACTCACTTAGTTCCAGTTATAGCAGGTTATGTATCTTAGTGAAGTAAAACAGTTGATTAGTGTGACTTACTACAATTCTGTGTGTTAAGAAAGGGTTGTAGAGAAAATGCAGTATTGTGTTAATAGTTTAAAGGATTAGGAACTTCAGGTTTTTGGTTGATAACATCGATGTATCTTGATAGTGGATGGGTTTTTTACTACCAAGTTTGAAAGGTGAAACCTTGATGATAAAACCTGATCTGTGTCTGTGGGACTGTTGAGGTGCTTACAGGTTTGGTGTGGTTTGGTGAAACTCAGACTGAAGTGTAGCATGTCTTGTGTAACAGGGTACATTCTTTGGTGTTCGTGGGCATTTCAGTAATGCCAACTTTTTCACCACTTCAGGAATGGAAAGTGAGTCCTCCCAGATAATGCTACGTGAAACATTTAGGTTATTTTCATCTACTTCCTCATCACTAAGCATTAAGGGTTCACTTTTCCAAACATTTTCTCTGCAACCAGGAATGCCACTGCCCTTTTCTTTTTGATGGAATCTGTGATTTCCATGTTACTACACGTTTTCTCTATATATGGTTTTTCAGTAAGATGTAAGTGCAAAGTACTTTATCTTCCTGTGTTTATTCTGCACCTCAGATTTCCCATACCTGTTTAAAATATCAATGTTCTGAATTCAAATCCTGGGGTAGCTGTAGGTGGAAGTTGCTCTTCAGAAAAACTAGAAGTAGGATGCCTGTGGGCAAGGGAGCTGGGTGTGAGGATTTGGAAGCTGGACTGACAGCAGAGATGAGGGGGCTGCTTCAGAACTCTGTTAGTCATGTGCATGCAGGGTTTGCAGAAGCTACTGCTGTGAAAATGTTATTGTGTCTTGTTGTTTGCACTTCCCTTTTTCACTGAACGTGGGATAAACTAGTTGGCTTCCCCTTGAGTGATCCCAGCTCACGGAAACACCATCTGCTGTGGCTGGGTAGCACCAGCATTGTTCACTCAGGTCTCCCATGAAATGAGGAGCTCAAGGATTTCCTTCTGAGGAGTCACTTTCTGGCTCTTCTCTTCCCAAGTGCCATTTTCACCAGTGGTGTCTCAGGTTATCTCTCTCTTGTAGCTGTCATCTTTTCTGTACTCCTGGAGTGCTTCTAAGGGTTAATTCCTTTGCTGTACAAAGCTGATAAATCCACTCACAGATTAAATGTTACTGTTTACCACTCTTTAACATATTTCTGTATGTAGCTAATTCCTGAAGTGGATTTTTTCATGTCAGAATCTAGTGTTGCATTTTTGTCATGCTGTGCCAGGTAGTGCTTGACCTTGTGAATACTTTTCACAGTCACTCACAAGATGCTTGTTCAGACACAATACCTTAGGATTAAATGAATGCAGAATATTTGAGCAGTAACCAAATGGAATGAAAAATAGAAATCATATTTCATTCTGTGTGGCTACACTTTTCTTATAAAGCTTGTCCTTGAAAACAAAACATATCAAATGTTAAATCAAAAGTGTTTTGTTTTGGGTGGTTTTTTTTTTATCCTGCATGCTGGGAATTGGAAATGTTGCAGGCAGTTTCACCCAAGATGTTTTGTTTAAGTTTTAGCTGGAAGGTGATAGTCAAGGTTGGAATGGAATAAGTAATAGTCACTTGGTGTATAGTTCATCATGCCTCTCACTTGTATTCAAACCATATGGGTTTGTATTCTTCTGAGGCTCTTGTGTGTCTCTGGCAGGAAGGCATTAAGTTATTGTGGGTAGCTGTGTGGCTTGGACTGTGCTGTGTATTTCTGTCTTACTCTTTCGAACAATAAGAACAGAACTCTTTATTTTAAAACACAATTTCAGACTTTTCCTATGCTTTAGCAGGATCTTGTCTCAAGCAAGGCAACAAAACCAATATTTACAGCCATTTGTGTCTGACTTTCTAAGGAGAGCAAACAAACCTGAGTAACTGAACCTCAAGAGCCAATTCTTGTCTTGTCCCAAGCAGTAAGAAGCACCCACATCAGCCTTACACTTGGTTTGTACACTGAAGGAATGACTGCAAGATGCAGGACTGATATTTTTGTCATTACTGCATTCTTCTGTTGCTGTAGAGATTTAGGGGTGGTATTTTTGATAAAATTCCACACTGAGATGGGGTAGTTTCTGTCACAGCACTGTGGGGTCTTTTAGGCTTCTGTTCTTTTGTTAGTGTCGAGCTCCTGATCTTCCACAAAGCTGATGTTAATGTCATTGAAATAAAATAAGAGTTGCTTTTACATTTGTTCGTCACAGACCTGTGCACCAATAGGGTCTGGAATAGTTTCTCAAATGAGTTCAGCAGGAAGGGATGCCTGCAGAGAGGTTAGACAAGTTAATCTGCCAGACGAAATTCAATCCCCATATTTCATTTTAAGACCACTTTGCGTAGCAAAGTAGTTTAAGCAGTAGCAGATTTTTTCCTTGCTGATGGTTAATTTCATGCCCTACAAAGGGTCAGCACACTAATACAGGAGAACATGATTACCTCATCCCAACTTCCCCCACACAGGCAGCCAAGGGATACCGAGTGTTTACTTTAGGTGAGCTGTTGTCACATGCCCTTTATCTCTTTGATTTCAAGATGGGTCCTCAAAAGACCTTCTAAATCAGAAAATTGTCTCTTTTTTTTTTTTTTCCCTATGAAGTTCAAAGGACAGAGTATCCATTTATAGGGTTTTAATTGGAAAGCTACTGCTTGACCCTGGTCGTTTAAACCTGGGCTGGGGGGAACTCTGACAAACTTGTAGTTTTGTAATCCTTATGCCTGTATGAACCTTTGACCTTTTTACTTTATAACTAGAACTTCATTGTCACCGTTTGTCCCTGCAGTTCCTTTCAAAGAAGACTGCCTTGCATGTGTCTGTTTCCACTTTGCTTCTGTGTTCGGCTAAGGAAGGGTATTAATTCATACCTGATACATTGGAGGGGCCAAGACTTTTGAACTTTCACTGGAGCTTGGAGAGGGGGAAATGAGCATAGCAAAAGCGAGTCTTGCTGATGCAAATGAGTACAATGAAAACAGGCTTGTGAGATCAAGGGAAACGTGGTCTTGCTACCAGCATTCAAATTCAGTCAGATGCAGATTATTTGTAAGATTAACATATCACCCCCCTCCCACACACACCTTTTATCACAGATTAGTTGTTTTGCTGAGTTTGTTATAAGCTTTTAAGAGGATTTGTAAACTTAGAGTTACCTTTGCATTCCTGCAATGAAAACACACTTCTATTGATGTGAGCTTTTGTTTGTTGAGACCTTTGTGAAGATGTGACAGTTCTTGTTTGTTTTTTTTTCTATTCTAGGTGAGTGAGCAAGTAGAGTTTTATAGTTGTAGATGTATATGTGGATGACTTGCTGTTGAGTACAGATGTTGAATGGAGGGAAAAGGTGCCTTGTATTTAGTGGATGTCATTCTAGTCAGAGAGAAGTCACTACAGGGTCTTGAGATCTCTGGCTGCCAGCTTGAAGTGAGAGTAATATAATGAAAAAAATGTAACATAATGGTGGAAAAAAACCCCAAACCCATACAACTCTTGTGTAATTGTGTAATTCCTATCCACAAACCTTGATGTAGTGGCTGATGTTATGGAAGTACTCATGGGTTAAGGGACTTCAGCTAGCATTAGTGGGAATGTTTTCTAAAACCTGTTAGACTCTTTGGGTTCTCTTTGAGAATTGCTGACACTGCTTTATATTAAAATTTCAAATAAACTTTATTTCCGTAAATGAAATTGAATCAGTGTCTTTTTTTTTTTTTTTTAGTCGTTGTAATTTGGCTGGTGCCAGATACTTGTCTTACAACACAAAGGAGTATTTTTATTGACCTTTTAAAATGAAAGCCACTTCTTTAAATTGAGGAGATACGCATGAAGAAAGGCAACCAGTATAAAAATTTTGTTGCGTGGTCTCCACAACCCCCGAAGTGGAACTTTGTCTCCTGGACGTTGCAGTGCACAAGAGGGCAGTGTTTGCTTACAATGTAGGATCGTAGGGATAAGTGCTCGGGGTAACAGGTCAGCCTGGGGGGAGTGACCTCACTCTGAATCGAAACAGAATTAAGTAGACGATTTGGAATACAACTCTGGGTTAATTTTTCTCGTTCTTAAAGAAAACATCCTCTGTGTTTTAAGGAAGGTTAGTCTTATTTCATCTATAATTTGGATTGTGCTTTTTGTACCTTAAGCAATAAAAACGTATGGGATGTTGTCTTACACATGTCATGAGACACAGGTAACAGGTGAGAAAAAACAACTGGTTTGATGTGGGAACCATGGAATTTAGTGGCACAAGTCTTTTACTTCCTTCCCCATTTCCCCATGTCTTTTAATAACTGGGTAAAAGGAGGCTAGTTGTACTAAATCTGCTTTGAACCACTGCTGTGTGAAATAGGATTTGTTGTGCGATACCGGGTAGAATGCAACTTGGGGGGGTGTGTCAGGGTACTTTAAAATATGGGTCTTGTGAAGTTTTTACCTGTCTATATCATAACTTTAATGGCTGTAACTTTCTATGTATTGCATTGCTTCTTGTTTCTGTGGGTTTTGTGAGTGATGCAGCAGTGGGACTGCTGCTGTTATTTCTGTTCTGTGCCCTTTTCCGCGATTTTGGCTTGAAGCTGATTTCCCTGTTAAAGTTACGCATTCTGCAACTTTCTAAACTTAAACAGCAACTCTTAGGCAATATTAGAGACCGAAGCAGGAGGAGGCTTCTGTTCATTTTCTGGGTTGAGAAGTTTACAAGGAGCAAGAGACCCTCCTTGATATCTCCTGATATCAAAAGTTATAGTGAATAAACACTTTCTCTTCTGCTGCTTCTTAGAATCTTGTCAGAAATGTACTGGTTTCTGTGTGGGGTTTAAAAAATAAAAATAATAGCGCATTTCTTGTTTGGAAGATGTGATTTATAATGGAATTCTCAATCTTAAGTGTAGATTTTAACCAGGAATGGTTTTACTGAAACTTGTTTGAATGTGAAATTGTCCCTTGCTAATATATGACAATTTTTCTACAAAGCTTCTGAGTGGTTGTGTTTTTTTGCTTGCATACAACAAAACTGTGTTATTTGACACAAAACCATGACAGCATCTCAGGAAAGCTTAATAACCAAGCGCTGTAGTGGTGCTGTTCAAATATGTTTGATCATTTTTCCTGTTGGTTTAAAAACAGAATTTCTTTGTTCCAGCATACTGTGTGCAAACATTCATCAAGTAACCACTTTTCACTTTGTCTTCATGTTTATTCTTGCTTTAAATTAATTTGTAAGCTGTTTGGAAGAGCAGGGAAGCTTTGTTAATCAATTTTAGATGCTTTAGAATATCAGCTAATGTAGTGAAGTATTATAAATAACTGCATAAAATCTGGAACAACTTACTGTAAAATATGAAGCGTATTTATAATTAAAATCACCCCTTATCAAAGTAAATTTAAAGCACATTTTTCAAAGTAGCATTTTTACTCATGATGGATATGCCCACTTGCTAAATAGTACAATTTGGCAAGTCGGTGGTCTGCTAATTGACAAACCAACCTTACAAGGTTCTACTGTATTTTCTTGCATCTTGGTGTAGAAATTGTCTGCAATTAGTAGATTCTGCATACAAGCAGAATGGTATGTTGCTTATGTATAAACTAATTTTTAATAGCTAGTTAGCTTGATGGAGCCATGAACTGAATTTCCTTAATATATTTGGTTTGGGTTCCTTGTACTTAAAATAAAACCTGTTTTTGCATGGCTGTTGTAAAGTACTATTTATGAAAACCCCTAGAAGAACAAAATGCAGGTAGAAAACCCAAGGCTATAATTGTAAAGCAGACGTGCAGCAGATCTCACTAAGTGAGCAAACCAAACCTGCACGCCGTCATTGCTGAACTCCGTTAAGTGTAATAAAAAGTTGTTTTTCTTTGTGGCAGTGAGTTGTTTTCTGTCTTGGAGCCCTAAGTTTGGCCTGGAAAGCTGAAGAGCAAGGACAGATGTTTTGCAGTGGTGATTTCCAGCTGGATTCTTGAACATGTTGTGTTCTGTGGGTCACGGCTCATAATGGGGTAAAACTGAGTGCAGGCTTCAGCAGGGAGACTTGAACAGCTTGTACCATAGCTGGGATTGCAGAGATCGTGTGCACTCTGTGAGAAAATACTGCTTGTGCTATCTGTAACATTTAGATTAGGTAGCTGTTCTGTAGTGCTTCCTTTAAACTATTTGCTTCCAGAAAGTGTTGCAGGCTAAGTAAATACCAATAATTCTTATTTCCCATCTCATCAATTATTTTACCAAAGTGCTCTCGTGCAGTCTATCTGCTCTCTTCAAGTGAACATGAAATGGTTAGTGTTGGCTTCCAAACTGAATTACGATCTCTGTTTCAGATTTAGGTTGATTAATCCTATGTTGGATTGTAATTATCAGCATTACCAGCTTTAGGGGTAGTTGGTACCAGACAAACAATAATAAATATATATTTATGTTTAATGTAAGAGCAGAAGGAGAGGAAATGGAATAGACAGGGTAGCTTAAATAAAAATGAAGAAATTGTGTTCAGGAGCATCATGGAGGTAAAGGATGATAAGGGGGAATTAAAATTGAGGTTTGAATTTTGAGACTTGTACAAGTTGTTCTGGGTAAGAATCCAGGCTGCCTCACCTCAGGCTCTAGAGAAGATATGATTCATTTGGGCTTATGGTATTGTTGAAAATCTCCTTTTTTGCTTCATGTTATAGGAGGGGTGATGATGATGACTCTTGTCCATGGCAGATCTGTTTTTTTCTGCAGTACTGCAAAAATTATTTTAATACAGTTACCTGTAGCACTTTCTTGTCTTTTGTGCTTACGTTTTCCTTTGTTTTCTGTCTTATTTGGGATGCAATGTGTGATTGGCATAGGAGAGTAAGCTGGTATTCTTGGATCCCAGGAGCTCTTCCTAGTTGTTAAACTTTGCCTTAATTTTTTTTTGGCCAAGTTTTACCTGTCTTGCTTCCGTTAAATGCATTGTAGAGCAGGTGAATGTACTTTAGGTATGATTCTCCTCTATACGTAAAATTTGAAATGGTCATGAAGAACCTGTTGGGTAAGAAAAAAAGCTATAGAAGTGTTTGAGAGTTAGTATCCTATGATACTTACAAGGATAGGCATAGGAAATTTTTTTTTGTCATAGATGTTTATTCATGCTTAAATCTACTTCTCTTATATTAAAAAGTAGCGTTTCAGCAGTATTGCTGTGGGGAAGAAAGCCTTCCAAAGTATGCAAAAACTGCGTTTCAGAGAGAAAAACAAAATTGTAGTTTTCTTTTTTAGGATCAAGGAGAGGGGGAGGGAAAATGGTTTCCTTGTATTTGACTGTGCTGTTGGATGGAAGACAAAGCTCAGTCTCTCTTGCTGACTAATGTCATCATCAAGGCATTTTTTTTCTCCCACAGAGCAATTTTGTCTCCATTGAGACCCCCACAGCCATTGGCAAGACCATGGCCTGAGATTAAATCTCACGCTTGGGTGAAATTCTAATGACAGTAATTGTTTCCTCTTTTTAAGTCTGTGGTCCCCTCATCAAAGAGTGGTGCGGAAATTATGCATTTATGTTGTAAAAAGAGAGGTCATGATTACCTGGAGCTGTGGTTGACTTGGGGGTATTCTGTGTCGTGTTCTGGCAGTGGTTATCCACGCTGACATTCCAGGGTGAGGTGATTTAAAGAGGGGCTTAGAGTGCACATGCAAAGTCCCCGTGTGGCACAGCATGGTCCTCTCTGGCCCTGTGCTGTCACTATGAGGTGAGCGCAGCAGCAGCTCTTGTGTGCTCATCACCTGCTGAACGGGAGGGAAGAGGTAATAAATGTGGGCTGAGGGAGGTTTCTGTGAATGATCCCGTGCAGAGGGCTTAGGGCTCATCAGCAATTGTTAACCTATTGTTAACCCTCAGTGCTTATTGGAGGTGTTCAGCATCTTGAAAGATGGCACCAGTGTGATGGTGCTGGTTGTGGAGGAACCCAGCATAAGTTGGACTCCTCACACTGGATATGCAAAGATTTAGATGAATTTGTAGAAGGAGATTGCCTCATCCTGCAAAATTGCAATGTGCATGTGCAGCAGTGTTGCTGTGTGATGGAAAGATTCAGATAAATATTTTGTGTTATTTGGCTTCAGTGTGCAGTTCTGTGTGTGCACAACTTTGGGATTGTACTGTCCCCTAACTCTGAAGATTTATGGAAAGAAAGATGAACTGTGCGTTAGGTAGAAAACATTTTGAGTTTGTACTCTGATTTAGGAAGTATCCTTTAAAGGCATCAAAAGAACTGACCAAGGCACATTTCATCAGAAAATAAGGAAAATGGTTCAAATAGTATCTAATTTTAGGTGTCTAGATTGCATTTAGAGACTAAAGAAATTCCATAACATCATCATTTGTAAAAGCATTCAGCACTAGAATCTTGCCCTGATCTCTGAAATGATGATGAGTATTCAGTTTAGAGTATTAAAAAGTTTATAACAAGAAGCCACCAAGTGTCAGCAGTGCTGTTCACCTAAGGGACTAGCTTTGGGCATTTGATGGTGAAGCTGGCCTCTGTCTGGCTATATTAGAGCTTCAAATCATATGATAATATGCCCAATTTAAAAAATTCCTTAAAGCCTGAAAAGCCACTTTTTACACTGAAATTACATCTGTTTGTTTATATATGTATAAATGAAGCAAATAATAAAAGCATTGAAATAAATATTTATTCTTGTGTGTGTCTAAAGTTTCAAAAGTCACAGGTCAGGCACCCCCGATAATTTTTTTTTTTAAGGAAGTAATTTTGTCCTTTGGATTTGCTTTCTGTTTGATACGTTTTCACCCTGTGGGATGGACCATCATGAATATTTTTTTTTCTGAGTGGACATTTCACCTGACTAACAACTGAGATTCTCCCATTATTTCAAGTGCTATAATTAAAAAAAAAAGTTGTGGTGCTGGTGGTGTTGGTCCATGTGTTTGTATTTGAGCTCTCTGTTTAGTCTCTCTGGTGTGTTTTGCCATATCCAGCAATGGTGGTTTTTCTGTCTAAAACTGGTGTTGAACTGGAGTCTCTTGTGGGAAGAGATTCACCTGTCTGTGGTGCTGCATAGTGCTTTTAGGGGAAATTTAAAAAAACCCAAACAAACATGTATTTGGTTAAATTGAACTGTACCAAACTTGTGTAGAGAAAATATTTTTCTGGTTAAGGGAACGAAAGAGTTTTGAACTGAAGCTAAATTCTATTTTAAAAAAATGCCAAAAACCAAAACAAGGGACTGAAAATTCAGTCTTTACAGAAAGTTTGTCTCAGAGGTGTTTTCATTACTGAACTGTGTTCACTAACAAATTATGTGGAAGCAGGTGTTTGGGAGTTCTTTCACTGTACGTCCCTTAATGTGCTTTCTTTTTTTCTTTTTTTTTTTTAACTTTATTTACATTATAAAATAGTTCATTATTCTAGTAACAGCTAATGCTGCTTTTGTGGGATTTAATGTTTTCTTTATTGTGATTTAAAGCCAAACAAATCAAAGTGAAGATAAATTTAGCTGTTTCTTTACTTACCTTGCATGAAGAAATGAATCAGTCCTAAAATTCCTCTGTAAAAGAATGCTGGGCTTTTTTAAGACTTACAGTCAAATAGATGCAGTGGATGAAAACTATTTTGGTCACTGTACTTGTTTCTTTCTCCTTTGCATTGTAAAGATATTTATTTTTGTCCCATTAAGAAAGTGGTGGAGTGGGGCTAGGAAGAGAATAGATCACATAGAAAGTGATGTCAGGTTTATGGAATGTCTTGTTCTGTTCTTGCATGTAATTGAGTCAATCCTAGGTAAAACCAGAAATGACTAATGTGAAATTCAAATTAGTTGACAGTATCCTTTCAGGGCTTGTGTACTGTTTTAAATTTTTTTGCAGTAACTTATGAGCTCTTTCAAGAACAGTTGGAACGAAATAGTTACAAAAATATTTGAGGTGAAACTGTCTAATATTTATTTTAGTAGCATATGATAGTTTCTCTTTCTGTTGGAGAGCTAACAATTTTGTAGCATCTCAAGTGCACCTGTATTAACTGTTGTTACTGGATGCTGAAAATTTTCAGGATGACACGATGAAATCATCAAAATGCACTCATTTTGGGATGTTGTTATTCTAAATAAAGTTTTATGTAAAAGTGTTGTACTTTTTGTCCCAGTTCCTCTTTATGCACTGTTCAGAAGTAGATTAAATAAGTTCTGTGAATGAAAAATATGTTTCTGCTAAGAGGGTGCTAAAGTGGAGCCCGATGTTCTCTAACAATAACAAATTAATTTCTGGGTCAGAAGCATTGTACAGTTTGGATGCAGTAAAAGCAGCCAAGGTGAGCTCAGCTGCAAGAAGCCATTTATAAGAACCTACCATAAGATTAGAGTGGTGTAGTTAAGTCATGATGGAAATATGGGATACTTGGGCATAGTCTATTGGTGGCAAGTGTGATTTTGTAATAGGTCAGCAAAATATCAAGCCAGTTTTTCAAAATTAAATACATTTTGGAAAATATGTTTTCCCACTAAGTGGTAATGATCCTTGTAAAATACTTTAAATGCATGAGTTGTAATCTCGCTTTCTATTTCTGTTAGCTCTGAGCACCCCAAAAAATTTAATCACCAAGGCTGTATTCCTTCCTGGTGATTACAGCATTTCATTAAGGAGTGATTAGTACTCTTCAATTATGCATTCATTTACCTTAGTGATGCATTTGCAGTTAGATAGTGTTGATTTATTGAATTTGGCTGATGCCGAGCAATCTCAGCAGATTTTTTTCCTTGCTGTATAAGAACACGAAAGAAAGCAGCAGAGAGGCGTTTATAGCCTTGGCATAATTTTAAATGAAAATCTTATCTGATTTTTATGGGGAAAAAAAAGGAAAAAACGAGTCTTGTTTGAGCTCCTTTTGTTGGTGGTTGGTTTTGCTGTTGTTGTTTTCTTTCCCACCGCTTTGGACTTTTAGAATTCCTTTCTGAAGTCCATCTCCACAGGCTTTGTCTGCAGAACATCAGTGGCTCATGGTGTGCCTCTTTCAGCTGCAGGGTAGTAAGTTCTGCAGCAGGCTACTGTGGAAGCTTGTCCTTAGAATAAATTTTTCTCCATGTTCATAACCTGGCAGTTCCAGAAATGAGTTAGAAGATCTTATTTACCTAAAGGGATGTCAAGGAAGAAGGAAAAGAAGAGGGACAATGTAGTGTGAAATGGGATTGAAAACCAATTTGTGGATGTTTTTATGGTGTCCTTGCCTGTGTGAATAAGAGGGAGAAGAAAAGGATCTTGATACTTCTAAAAACTGCCCTTGTTGGTTTTGTGTCGTAACTCGGGTTACATTTAAGTGGGCACTGTTGGACTGAGAGTTACAGTGGTTTGTGGCAGGAGGAGTTGCTTTGCTGATAGCCCACGTTGCTTCACTTCTGTTTGTTTCATGTTTTCTGTTTACGTGTGTTTAAGTTATCTGATGGGTTTGCTTCCAGATTTAACAGTATCCAAGCCTGAGTTCCAGTGTATTAACACAGCTGCAGTGAAATAGGCTTCTCTGCCTGCTCAATGCTGCTGCAGGGGGAAGAGATTGATGCTGCTCTCTTGGGACTGACAACTTCAAAGCTTTCGTTTTGCTGGTAAAGCCCTTCCTAAAACTTGTGTAGTTGGAGATGTTGTGATTCATTTTTTCATAGACCAACAGAATCGAGGTCCTGGAGAGAGGCAACTCTCATTGTACACTGAATTCTTGTTTTTCTGAGTAACAGAAAACATTAGGTATGTTTAAAACATGGTGACTACAGATGAAAAAAACTGTTTTAAAAACTTTTTTCCCCTCTTGTGGTGTCTCAGGTCTCTCTCCAGCCCCAATGAGTACCTTGCTTTTAATAGGACACTAGAGGTAAAAAGCATCAACACAGATGCTATTATTACTTTATTAAGGGAGGAAAAAAATTAAATATCAATTTCTGTGATTATTTGATTTTTTTTCCTTCTGTGTACACCAGTCATTAGATGGTTTCATTTTATGTATCTACATACCTTTTTTCATCTTTATATGCTTTATTTCAATGTTACATTTTTACAAAATGGCAAGATAATTTTTTTCCTCAAAAGCAAATTAACTATGGCATTTTAAACATAATTAATAAAAATAATTTATTGGAAGTACTTTAAGGACATCTTCTAACCAAATTTAAGTCTACAGTAAATTGTCAGTAAGAATACACTTAATAAAGTTCCATTGTATTTCTCTTCCATTATTATTATATGATTCTTCAACAGCAGTTGTCTCCATCGTTTGAGGCGAAGGCCAAAGTGGTTAGATAACAAATTAAGTATATTTACTTAAGTTCATTTGAAATTAAATTCTCATTCTGAGTTTTCCATCTCTTGTTCTGTAATTCTAGTTCTTGCTGTCAGGAAGTTCAATTTAGAATCCATTGTGCTCTCTTAGTCTACAAGATATGAATGGGAAGGAAGACCTAAAAGAATGTGAAAAGCAATAATTAAAAATATAAAAAAGGCTCGTACAAGGCAAGAGCATCCAAGAAAGGGTTTTGTGAAAGAGTGAGGTGTGTAATCTTTAAATATTCTTTGTATACTTGATATGTTTTTGATCCTGTTTTGTATTCATGCTTAGGAATTTCTTCTGTTAGCCACAGAGGTTGGATTAGCAAGGGCAGATGACTTTACTGGACTTCTGGGCACTTCTTTTCCAGAGCCCCATCCCAGCTATAGAGTGCTGGCTCAGTGCCTGCACTTGCTGCTCTGAATTTTTGCTGGGACTGGTGTTCTCTTGCAGTGTGCAGTTAAATGCAAAAATACTGCTATGGCTTTGGAGTTGCAGCATTAGTGCCTTGCACTCCATGTTATTTTCTTGTTTATTCAGGATTTTTGTTTGTTGTTTATTTCGAGTGAATAAGTTGAGCAGTGCGAGCATTCCTGAGAGCTGGTCACATGAGCCTGGCAGAGCAATGTGTGTTCTGAGCAGACTTTGTTTTCTGTAGGCGTTCTTCCCACTTCCCTGGGGATGCTGTCGGCCTTTGTTTTAACTTGAAAATTAAATTTTCAATTTGTGAAAAGAAAACCTGATTTTTAATGATTAAATGACACAGGAGGGTGGGGATGCAAAACTGGGGGACCTGCTTTACTTTGCTTATGATGATCCTCCTTTGTCACAGTTCTGTTCTTGTGGAAGGTTTTGATCTTGAGTGATGTTTTGCTTAACCTACAGGTGTTAACTGCTCACAAACAGCATACACAAACTGCCACTGCTGCATGTAAAATGCTTGTTCCTTTGTGTCAACACTTGTATTTTGTTGTTCGCTCATCTTAGAGAAGATGCTGGAAGGACTTGCTGTGAATTATACTATGAAATATCTATGATTAGATAATCATGTTCTGGTTTATATAGCATTTGAGCTGTCTTATGAAATTTCTGTGTCGAGTTGTGTTGAACAACTTCACTTTTGGAAATTCTTCAAAATACATAATTGAAAACTTTTTCCTATATTTATGAGGGCTTGTAGAGATAAAGGGCCTGGTTTTATATGTTGATGGTTTCTATGTGCTCACCTCACAAAGATCTGTGCTTTTATAAGTATAAAACTTGAAACAACAAAATAATGTGGTTGTGTCAGAGATTAAAATACTTTAATTATTTTGGGGAGCAAGGGGTCTAAATTTAGTCTGTGAGCTATGTAAACCTCGGGCCTTGTTTTGTATTTATCTGTGAGGTGCCATGCACATTTGCAGCTTTGTAGAAGTATGAATTCAGTGCCCAGCTGGGTGTTCTGAATCCACGAAACCTTCGAGGAATGAACTCAGTAAGGGAGACTGCAGGGTTAAGGTCCAAACCAATGTGAGGTCAGACTAGGTCTGTATTTTGCTCCTTGGCTGTAAAGGTTCATTCACATGAGTATCTAATTTTAAATAATAAACTATATAATTCAGAGCATTTAAAGTATTTATTTTTAAACAAATATTCTACCAGTGAAATTTGGAATAACTTTATGGCACTCACTCTGCTGTTAGATTTTTTTAAAGAAGTTGTCTGGCTATAAATCATGATAACTTAGATTTTTCACCTTGCCTCCTATTAGTACTATGGAAAACATTTACTCAGGCTTTGCTACTGTCTCTTATCTCAGTGTGGTTATAGATCATTAAATTTGAGCCCCTCTTAACACAGTATAAATTCTAATCTTGACAAATATTGTTCCTAGTTTTATTTAGTAATTAAACTTTGCACAGCTTTCCTCCTTTACAGTGAGCATCACCTTTTATATTTTAGTAGACTTTTATTAATTATATGGAGAATGTAATAATGTGAAACACAAATGCCACACACCCTGCAATTTCTGGAGTGCTTTGTGTTGTTGGCAGTTTAGATAGCATTTCCACATGGTATAGTTTGTTTTGTCCTGAAGTACTGGGATGTGAGATTTACATGACTGTTGACCCCTTGGGACTGTTCTGAAATGAGGTGTGTATCTTGTGCAATCCTAGTCAGCAAAAATTTGAATAAAAATAAATACACTGTCAGAAGCCCTCGTGCTGGCCTGGCAGGAGGTACGAAATCGTACCATGTGCTTGATCATGGCCTCCTCAGAGGAGGGTCTCCAGCACAATGTGATGTGGCTTAGTGGAGTGGCAAACCATGCAAAATGCTTGCTGTTGTCATGATTAGGTAGTGAATTGTTGGGCAGGGCCTGATGTCTGCCATGGGCTGAAAGCCAGGGAACTAAATACAAAATAAATCTTTAATGGAATTTGAGTGGTGAATCCAATTTATCTTTCAAGACAAACAGAAGTTACAGCCTTTGTGTACAAACATTGAAAATTCGGTTAAAGTGAACTGAGAATAAACTAACAGATCACTGCTTTGACTGTGGTTTTCAAGTGATAAGTTGGTGGTGATTTTTCCATATAAAAACTTCCCTTGGTAGTATAAAGTCTTAAAACCTTAACCAGCACAATTTAATGGCAACATTAACTCTTCAGCTACCCTTCTGCTGAAATTTGCAAGTTAGTAAAGCGCCTAATATTTAGCATGGCAGCAAGTCAGGGTAACTGACTGCTGCCTAGAATGTGTCCAGAAATGTTGTTTTCCAACGTATTGCTTGTTTACTTTGGCTCTACTGCAGAGAATGAAAGTATTCTGTTTCTCAGAACTGGCATCTTTAATGTGTTTGGGACTGATCTGTTTGAGATTTCTTTCTGCATGCTGCACTGCTATAACTGTGTAGTAATGTGGGTGCTTGAAATAAAGTTTAACATAAAAACCGAGGTTGTTTGCAGGGTGTCTTTCTTGAGAACAGCCGTACTTTTTTGACATGGATCTATTTTTTATCCTTGATCCAACTACTGTTCTTGTAAAGATTATAATTCTTGTTGGTGTTTGGAGATGATGAAGGTTTGAGATTTAGAGTGGTAGTTTTATAGAAGTCTCACAGAATTTTGTATCATGACATTGAATTAATTTCCCAGTTTGCATGTGTGTGGAGCTGTATGTTGAAATATAAGACACAAGATAACCTAATTGTTCTCTCTTTGTATTTCCATTTGAATATGTTCTGCAGCGGAGCACCAACACAAGAGTGTTCTTTATTACTGTCACAGAAATCCAGAAACATGCACCAAAACTGAGGTTCACCATGCTCCCATGTACAGAAGACTCTAAGGCAAAATGTAACATAGTCCTGCTGACTTGAGGTAGTTGTCTTCCAACTTCCCGCTAGGTGTTAGTTACTCTTCTACTCATTCTACATTGACCTGCTTAACAGAAGCGAAGCTGTAATTGAGTGTATGAAAGCGATACATGGAAGAGATTTTAACTGATACAGGAACATTTATTGCTGTTAGTTTTAGGGGTGGTGTTCTTTGTTCCTTGTTATCCCCCTCCATTTGATTCTCAGTTGTAGTGAGATTTGGCCTTGCTTGATTGACAAATTTCCAAACTCTCTCCATAGCATTCTGTCGATGCAGGCGACGGCTTGGCTTTGCAGCCTTGGTGTCACTGTGGAGCTGCGCACCACGTTTGTGTTTTGGGCAAGCTGTCCTGACTCCTGGTCGGAGCTGGGGCTCTCTTTGAGAGGAGCTTCTTGACCCTTTGTACTTTGTACAGTGTTGGCCTCGCAGGCAGACTCTGGAGCCATTGTCTGGAATGCGTGTCTAATGCGTTCCACTCGGACCTCAGTTCCATTCCATAATGTTAGCTTTAATTGGCTGGTTTTAAACTTTCATGTACAATTTGGTTGTATACGGTAAATTACCACCCTCTTCGCCTTTTCCTGAGAGCACGAAAGTAGAGTCGAGACTCTGCTTTCCCATGCTGCCTTTTGGTATTGCCCATGAGCTCTTTTGGGACAGCACTGGTGGGTAGTGTTTCTGTGAGAGGGCAGACTTTCTTTCTAGTGGGGTTTTTTAACCTCTCATCTTCCAAAGACTGTACCTTTTAAACATTGTGTTGTATTTTTGAACTGAATTCTGCATTTGGAAGTTTAAAAATGATTAATACTTCTTGCCGGAAGATGTATCTCCAGTTTAATAACTGTTGCCTAATTCTTAGTGTTACTAGATAGCCAGTGTCTCCTCCAAGTGATTTTTCTTTTCTTTTAAATATTCCTATATTTTAATTTTAGTTACTTTATTTGAGTGCACGAGGACTTTAGGGCAGCATCAATGATATAACTAAGGCTGGTCTTTACCATGTAAGAATGCCTTTGTAGGTGCTTCTGTAGTGTCAGAATGTGTAATGTGGGCAGAATGAGAGTCTGTTACTATACAGGTTTCATCTAGGCTTAGATGCTTGATCGGAGCATCACCAGAGCTATTTTTGAGAAAGAGGGGTAGTTGAGTTACATGAGGAAAAAAATTGGCAGTGCTGCATATAAAACAAATTCTGCAGTTCAAGCTCAAAACAGTGATGAGTCTGTTGTTCGTACTTAGTATGAACAAAGTAAAACAAAGCCTCCCTTTATTCTCCACATCAGGCTTATGAGCTCATGTTTTGGCTTTTCCTTTCCCCTCCCTTTCTGACATGGGCTCTTGTCTTTTTTTTCCTTTCTAAACGGACAGTAACTCTCCACGATATTTTTAATCTCAACAAGATGTCCAGTGGCTGATGATGCAAAAGTGTTGCATCGACAAAGAGGGGGTGATAGCTGGAGCATTCCAGCTCTGACATTTTTGGCTGAGGGGCTGTGTATTGTGGCCACTGATTCCTCCCAGCACAGCATGCTTGCTTTGGGCAGGAGACTACTTTTCATTGACTCCTGTTGTGTGGCTCCCTGCTCCTTGTTTTAGGCTTTCCCAAGAAGTTATGACTGGGAGTTTCATGTTTTTAGATGAAAGAGCTGTTGTCTTACTGAATTATCTCCTTTCTGTCTATATTTAAAGCAAAGTTGGCAGGTAAAAAAAAAAAGATACAGTAAAACAAAAGCTCTCTTATGGTAATATCTGAGTTTATATTAGAATAAAAGTGAAAGAATGATTTAATATTTTTTTTATTTACCCATGTTTGCTGAGGCTGCTTGCTTGTAGTCCATTGGCACTGAGCAGTGGAACTGACCTTGTTACATTTACCTGAAGATGGGTTCCTGGGCCCTAGTGGGATCTAACCTGTGGAAGTTTTCCACTGAAATAGATCATGAGAAGTATTAGATTATTTGAAATAGAAAAAGTAATATTATGCAATTTAAAAATAGTACACATTTGTAATCATGGATATTGAGTAGCCATGTAGTGTGCAAGTGCGTGTACTCTTAAATTTTTGAGAGAAAAATTACTTTAAAGCCTAAAAGAAACATTTTCAATTTTTTAATGCTCTGGTGCAATATTTTAAGGTAATGGCATTTTTTACTGACTGAAGTGAGCCCAACTCATGAAACTTTTCATTCACTAAAAGTATAACTGGTGCTTTTAAAAAGTAAAGACTTAAGAACCTCCTCATGACAGCTAAACTTCTTGAAACCATATAAAAATCTGCTTATACTATAGTTCAGCCTTGCAGCACTGGTTTTACTGTGTGAAGAACCTATCAGAAACTGATCTATAAGCTTGTTGTTCCCTAGACGTGCCTGTTCATTATGTATGACTGTTCTTGTTTGTAGCCTGTGTTCCTTCACAACATAAAACCTTCAGCCATCTCTGCAGCCATGTCTTACACGGCTTCCATCAGGTAATACTTCCAGTCATGAAGCTTTCCCCAGTTTAATAAAGATAAGGTGGGATAATTTGTTGATTGCTACCTAAAAGCAGTTTAGGTCATTAACCATTGCATGGGTTTGGTGTCTTTTTTTTTTTTTTTTTGCAAATCTTATTTTTGATGCAAAGGCAGTTCTGTCGCCAGCCAGTCCAGCATGCGGAGACTCTCCCCCCCACCATAAAACAATGAGCACATTCAGGCACAACTAGTGTTTTCAGTTATTAAAAAACGGAGCCGTCTGTCTCTGCCTGTGACTTTAATCTTTAAGCCTTTATTCCCTGTACCCCACCCCCTCTTTCTTTCCCCAATCTTTTGTTTGTGAAGTGCAGAGCTACAGGATATGTGGGACTGGAGTTTCTGAATGTATTGTACATTCCCCTGGCAATTACAGATGTTTATAACCCTGACTGATGTTATTTCAGTATTGTGGAGGGTGAACAGAAAATTAAAGAATACAATTTTCATTGCCCTTAGCAATCTTCAATTTTATTTATTTTGACGACAGGGGAGAAGAAAAAAAGAAAAAGCAAAATGTAAACTCTTAATTTTTTTTTTTAAATCTTGTTTTGCATTCTTAGATGAAACACATCTGAGAGCTGTGCAGGAATATCTTCCCATACTCAACCATAACTATTTTGGTAGGACAGTTTGTTGCATGCAGTGTTGTAAAAACGTAATAGGACTGGATTTTAATACAAAAGAAGCTCCTTAATGCAGAGTGCAAGTCCTTTGCTTACTTTATTTCAAAGACAGGGGCAAGGTACCTTAGGGCTTGTAACGATTTAAGAGCAGAATCATATACTTTTTTTTTTTCAGCTTTGTACAAAACACTGGGGTTTTTTTTTTGTAGAAGAATGATTTAGAATCTGATGAGTTGGAGTTTTGCTTTTGGGCTTGGTAACTTCATGACAGAACTGTTTAGGAAAATTTATTTTTGGTAGTCTTGTAGAAATATGCTCTTGATCTGTACAAGGTTTTAAATAAATTTCTTACTGGTGGTGGTTGAGCTATCTAAAGCTGCAGGTGCACTGTAAGATTAGTGTCCTTGAATTGGCAGAGGGGTGGAAAGAAGAGAATCCTGTAGTAAATCTCTGTGATCAGGGTGATAATTTGTGTTTTTCTTGGGGATTCCAGTGCATTCCATGATTTTCAGAGTAGTTGGCCTAAAACATTGAATTTAAGCAGAGAAAAGTTAATTGGAGTCAAGAATTTCAAGGAGGTTCAGCAGTATCTCTCAGGTACAACTTCCATATCTATACCTGTTTTTGACTGCATGCAAACTGCCGTTGATAGGTTTTGGAAGTTTGGAGTTGCATTATCTAAATGTATATTCAGGTCTGTCTACCTGTGTGATGGTCCTTATCTCCAAGGACTGCTGCATGGAACTTTTCTTTGGACTGATCTTTCAAAGAAATGGCAGAAGAGTGAACAAGAATTTACAGTGAGATATCCCCTGGCTAGGTAGGACTTGAAGAAGTTAACACAAAAGATAGCAGAAAAGTCTCCTTGTCATCTAATATTAAACTGATAAAAATATGCTTAAAGAAATTCTAACATGTTCCAAGATGTTTATAATTCAGTAATTCTCCAAAGCACCACGAGGGAGGCAATAGATGCACTGTAGTGACAGTTCTCCAGTCCTCTGGGAAGGAAAAGAACAACTAGTTGGTCATCAAACATAGCACATTCTTTTTATCCTGAGATTCAAGTACTAAAGTTATGTATTGCTTGTGTAAGGATTTCTGAGATGTGCTGGTTCTTTTTGTGTTACAACATGGGGGAATGGGTGTGATCCAATCCTAAATATGCTAATGGAAAGATACCATCTGGTACAAAAATTAAAGGAACTTGAAGAGCTGAGTGTTAAGTAGTGCTGATAGAGAACAGAATTTATAGAAACTTTGTAGTTACTGTTCATGAATCTGGTTTTGCCCCCTCTCTGAATCCAGTACTGGGTTTGTATGGAATAGTAGATTTAAATATGGACAGAAATATGAACACATTAGTTAGAGAACATCTCAGTTGGTGTGTTCTTGGAAATCAGAGTGTAAAATCGTCTGAAAAGCTAATACAGGAGTTAACTTACTGAAATAGCTCACTGCTTTGAGGGAAAATGTGTGCACTGGTGGCTGTTTATGTGCTTCTCTCCCTGAAACAGTCTTGGAAAATAGATCAAGTTATTCCAGTAATTTTTGTACCGCTTTTCTCTTTCCACTAGAAATGTGGTTTTGCTGACTTACCATTCATAGTGAAAGGCACACTGGCACAGGCTGCTGTGGGCTCTGGCCTGAGCATCCTGTAGTATCAGGGAGGTAGCAGGAATTTCCATGGTTGTAGGTACCACAGAGGCTTTCACTCAATGTTTGTCTCCACACTCCAGGTAGTGGAGAAAGCTCAGGTGTGACATTCTTGAAGGTGGCAATAGTCTGTTTCTGTGTGGTGTGAACTGAGTCATTAGAGATGGAGCAGAAAACTCCAGATGTGTGGAAGTCAGTCAGAACTGGAGATGGGCTCATGTCCTCACTGGTGCAGGTTCAGTGCCTTTGCAGTTCTTACAGATGTTTGATTCTTTTTATACTGCTAAGCTACTATATTCTCTTTCAGGTCTTGGAAATAGCTTCAAAGGTGATCTCTGTCTGTAATCTTCGAAAGATGCAAAGGACAGAATGATCAATATAACTTGTAGTTATATTTCTTGCAACATATTTAACATTATCACATGGAAATATAATTATTTTTATTTTCTTGAAACTTGGCAGGAGATCTTGTAGAGAGCAAATGTAAAGTTGATATGGGTCAAGACTATAAAAAGGGTATTTTTTTTCTTCTTGGTCCTCTGACCTGTTTGCTTTTCAGTGTTTACAGTAAAGACTTTATGGACCATCAGGGACCATTTATGGTCACTGTGTAAGGCCCAAGTGTAACGTTACCTTGCATTTCACTCTTCAGAGCAGTGCAAAAACACATGTGGCCTTGATACCAAAACAAAATACCTCTGAATAACAAGTCTGAAACTTGAACTAATCACTCATTAGGCACTGGGAAAGTTTGCTAGGACCCTGAGCACACAATATCATTTGAGGAGGTCAAAGCAGGGTTTTGCAAGTATCCATTTTCCTTGTTTTTACTTTTTTCCTGAAGCATGAGCATGAAGTACTGATTTCTTACACAACTTACTGTCACATTGTTTCAGAAACCTTATTTTATGAACTAAACAACTCCAGGCAAAAGGAACAGGACACTTCATTGCCAGTCTCTAAGTTTGGGTTTGGTATGAATTGGTGGAATTACAGGTGACATTTTTTTATGACATTTGGGAACTTAGAAATATTGAAATAGCCTGAACTATTTTATAGCCTGAATCCCAAAATATGAAACTGAACTTTCTCCTGCTAGGTGTAATATAGGCAGGTAGTGCAAAAAATAGACAAACAAAATCCCACCAAAAACCCCTGGACAAACCAGGTTTACTACTTAGATAGTAATAACACAGTTGGTTTCTTCTAGGCTTTCTTTTGCTTTCAAGTTTGTGAAATATTAGTTTTTCTTACTATATGCCACAGATTGTACTCCATGGCTGATGAGCTGTATAATGACATTCAGTCTAAAATGCTAAGTGACTTCACTGTAGTTTTGTGCAGTATCCTAAATATTTAACCTCTCAGCTTTTGCTGGTGTCTGTATTTGCATATACATATATGTGAATGACACTTTAAAAAGTTAATGTTTGCTAACTAATTCACAATTTATGCACTTTTGACTTCAAGCCAAGAAAGAAATTAATGCAGCTGAAATACCACGGTGTTGAGCAATTCAGCAAATGCTACCTTTTTTTTTTGTAGCAGTCATCTGTGTCTACTCAGAATGATTGTTGCTCTTCCAAGATAGGTAGGCTTTCTTAAACTGTACCATAGTTTATATTTTCAGCATTAAAATAAGTAGAGATCTGTTTTGGACTCTGTCCAGTTTGTGTCCTGTTAATACAGAAATTCAGATCTAGTAATAGGTAATATTACTGAAAAGGACTGTGGTACATATGGGAGAAGGATGACGTCTTCTCTCATATGGTGCTCTACCTCCATTTTTACACATGCTATGTATTACATGGCATTTCATGTTACAAGGCAAGGATTGTTTGCTTTGCTCTCCCCTCATTGTCTATAGGATTTTCATTTGGGGTGATTTTCTGTTTTTTGACAGAAATATTTATCTAAAGAACAGGAATTTAAATGCCAGACCCTAGTAGTCACTCATCTGGTTTCCGGCATTTTCTTTGGACCCAGTAGAAGTGAGTGTTTTTGAGGGACAAACCGAGAAAGTCAGTGATGGAATAAAGTATCCCTTTCTTTAAGTTTCATCATAATATCTCTTACACAGAATGAAATCATAAATATTTTATTAAAAATGAAGCTTCATCTAGCTGGATGTAGTTTTAGAATATTAATGGTGTAAATATCAAAGCTGTATTTTTATTTGTCTAAAGACAAATGGTATTTAGCAGCACTGAATTTGAATTGTTGTGCTGCTTAAAATTATATAATTGTTTGTGCTCTTTTATTAGAGGTGTTTTATTTCCCTTCTTTTGCTCAGCATCGTTTGCTTTTGTCGCTGTGTGCTGTTAACATGGACTTTTTTTTGTGAAGGACCTAACTGCATTTGTCTTGTTTCCTTTTTTGAAGCTACTTTATCTTTAAGATGCCTTTCCAGAAAGTGACCAGATCAAAATGCAATATTTTATTTCAATATTACATTGTATATGGACAAAGTCTAATACTTTACCTTTCTTTACTGCTTCTAAACTTAAAACAATTTTGCATTGAACGGCATGTAATGACTGTATCTTTTCAGAATTTTCTGAAATAATTGCACTAGTTTTGTGTATATACACATGTACTTAAGTTTCTTTCAGTTCTTCCTGACAATATGTGGACTGTTTATTCAGCTTTAAGTTTCTCTGTAGTTCCTCAGAGAAACTGTTCGGTGAACCCCTTGGCCTGCAGCAGCGTCTTGTCCCTAGAAACAGGAGGTTTGCTTTGCTCTTTCCCTTTTTCCCTTTGCAGCTCTGGGCTGTTTGGTTCTCCCTTGTGCCAGCTCTGGCTCTCCCTGGAGCGCTGCAGGAGCTGGGTCACCTCGCCAGTCTCGGGGGAGCTCTCTGGTTTGGCTGGGTTGGACTGACTGCTGTGAGCTTCAACTTTGCCCTTCATCAGACCCTCCATAGGCTGTGGGAGGCTGAAATGAACACAGGGGTGGGGAAGCCTAATGGGGAGCAGGAACTGCCCAGCTCATGGAACTGCCTCCTCCATGAGCAGGTGCCAGAGCCATTCCACTGCTGTATTTCACTGACCTTCTAGATCCCTGCCTATGTAAAGGTAGTGATGTGGCTTGGCACAATAACAGAGTAAAATGTGTGATTGCCCTGGCTTGACACCACACGGGTACAATTGCCTTTTCTTTGCATGTTCTGTCTTTACAATGGAAGTGAAGGATATTAGTCGTGGCCTTTCCTTGGCTGGAGAAGGATGTGTCCTTAGCAGTGCCCATTACTTGTGCTGCTCTAGCTTATGCTCAGGCTGGGAGGAGGTGAGGTGTACTTAGGTTCTGTTTCTGTTGGGGAGAGGGGAGGCCAAGTACAGGAAACTAATTTGTTACCTAAATTAAAAAGGTTCATAGCAATCTCTTTTTAGTAGTGAATTTCTATTTGGAAGTCTTTGGAGGAAGGTTTTCTCTATAATTTTACGTATTTTTTTACAAAACTGCGTGTAATTTTAATGTGTGTTTAATCAGTGAATTTAGTCTGATTGCAATAAGGGCATCCTGTATTTGCCTTGTTTAAGAATAGTCTCTATTCTGTAAGTGGTGGAAACTATCAAACTGTTCAGACATTACTCAGGCTTGTACTTTTGGCCTTCCTCTGAAGAGGCTGAAGACAACATGGGACTCCTTACATTCAGTAAATTCTTGCAAAGCATCTCTTGATAACCCTCTATTTACCTGTGTTGTTCTGCATTTTTTGAGAGCTTTTTCACTTAAAAGTTTGTTTGTGACTTTTTTTCTCAATGACTCATCCATTTCATATAAGCTTAATCCTATGTACAATATTGCAATATCTAGACCAGCATATAAATAATTATTGGAAGATATTCCTCAGTCTTTCTTAGCATGACCTTCATAGAGCCTTTATCAGCTTTGTTCATACTATTCCAGCATGGCTGATCAAGCTTATTGACATACTCTAATCATTACAGACATTTCCTCCCTTTGAAGAACACAGACTTGTTTCTGACATGTAGTTAGAACTTACTCAAACAAGATAGATCCTTGGATGACTTGACAAAGGAGATGGTCGAGGCATTCATGCCTTTCTCCTCTTCAGAACAATGTGGGACACTGTTTCTTCTGGCAGATGAAGTATAAAGTATATTCAAGGGAATTCTTGTGTGGCATCTTTTGCAAAAAACCCTTTTATTTCTTATAAGGAGTTATCACCTGCTACTTGGAGTTGAACTCACGTTGGAAATAAATAACTGTCATAGATGGATTATTTGGCATACGAGAAATGGACGTCTGCCAATTACCCCCTTATGGCCACGCTGCTTTCCCTTTCTGGCTCTCAGTTTCAGACCAACCATGGTGGCTGGTTTTCATCTGAAGGGAATTCATGCAATGACATAATGCTTCTCATTTTCAGCTTTACCGTGCACTCGGAAATGTTGTGGGTTGCCAGTCTGATGCTTTCTATCTGATGTTGCGGAGTTTGAAGCTGCACAGCTCCTTGTTTGTGCTCTGAGCTGCTGATGGCCTGCTTTGGAAATGATGCTTTGGAAATGATGCTGGGATGCTTGAACTCCATGAGTTCCTTTTCAAAGCGTTTCCTAACAGGAGTTGTATCGGTTTTGATCCATGATTTGCATTGTTTCACAGAAGGTTTCTTCATGTGTAATTCATGTTCTGCTGTGAGTGCATGCCTCTCCCTGCCTTACACCTCCTGTTTCTGTTTGAATTTTGGGGGATTCCATATCCTGTAAAACATCTTCCTTATTCATCACAGTGCCTCCCTTAAGGTAACTAACAAAATCCTGTGTGACTTGTAACATCTCCCGGGGTGCAGCTGTATGTGAAAACAGGGAATAATTCAGTTGTTTCTGAATAAAGTTTCTTAGCAAAAAAAAAAAAGTCAGGGGAGGGGGCTGTGAAAGGGGAAGTTGGATACTCACTGCATGATATAGACAATATTTCCTGAGACAGGAGATACTAACCTCAAAGAATTTAAAATAAAACATTGATTTAATTTTTTTTCTTTTTTTTTTGAAAGTGGAATAGCGGAGGTAAAAATGGTAGAATAGTTGGTCTTTTTATCCTGTGTGCAGATGAAATTGATTAAGCCTTAAAAACTCGCCTCAGTCCACCCGGTTTATTAATTGAAGAATTTCCTCTTCCCCAGAATGGGAAGTGCACATTAAAACAGAGCTTTGCCCTTGAGTAGCAATGATACTTGAGAACATTTTCTACAATCCTATTTTCTCTTCTACACTAGAGGAAATCCTAACATGGTAAAAAGCATATTAAAAAAAAAAAAAAAAAAAAGTATGTTTAAGGGAGTCCTCTTTCATTTCCTTGTAGAGCATGAAATCAAATTATAGCCCATGGCCCACAATTATTTTATTTTTACCTTTCAAATTCTATTTTCTGCTTCCTTTTGCTGCCTGTGAACAAGAGTTGTACTGTTTGTGCAAAGTCAGCTAAAAAGATTACCACAAACAGGACAGGACACAGTAGCTTAAAGAAGCCACCACTCAGAATCTGTGCCTGTGTTCTGTGTTTGTGTGGCATGCAAAACCTCCCCTTTGGTCACACAGGGACTTGATCCCCTCTTTTTCCCTCCACTCACCAGGTTTTACCTTTTGAAGCCATGTCAGCTTTATATTGATGTACTATTGGGAATCTAATGCGATACTTTAGTTATGCTTGCCAAAATAATACAACTTAAAAATGCTCTAATATTCTTGATCTACATCTGGTAAAGACAAACCAGTAGAGATTCTGCTTATTTGTTGAAAATACCTTTTGGGTGAGCTTTTCAGTGAGGAATTACTAGCTAATTTGGTGCTTGGAGATTATAACTGAATGGTTCTAAAAGTGGGCTCAGTGTGTGTATAATAAAAGAGTAATACATTTTTGGAACCGGTAAACTAATACATGAGGCTGAAGTGTTTGTTTGTCTTCCTAGATCTAATAGTGTCATCTTTTTCTAAATTAATGTTAATATTAAATTTTGCTGTAGGGACACAGCTCAGTCTGGGAGTTCAGGTATAACATTTACAAGCATGCAACAGGCTGCACAAATGGAAGGTGTTTTGAGTTCACGCACATGCAGAACTGCAGCAGCCTCTGTGGCTGAGGTTATAGGAGGTTTGTTATTTAAGATGCAATGTTCTGTTCCAGAATAAAGCATGGTAATTATAGTGCTTTACTGTTTTTGAAAATGCATCTGGTGTCTTGGGTACTCCCATGGTGTTTCCTTGTGAACACTGGGCATAAGAGATGGTTTTTAGTAATTGTGTGTGACACTAAACACATTTATGAGGAGTGAATTTGATGGAGGGGATGAAGGTCTGCAGCCTTCTTGCCTACAACTCCGGGTAGGCTTCTTTTCCTATTTCAGCAGAGATTTGAAGATATATTATACTAAATAATGCAAATATAGAGAAGGCAGTGAATTTTCTCCTAAAGATTAAAAGTTCGTTAATACATACTTTTAAAATGCATGCTATTCTTTTTCAGTGTACTCAGGCAGCAGCTGGTGAGTTCTTTCAGGATCCAAGAGTGAGAGCTGGCTGGGAATGATGTTGCAAGTAGTATCGTTTTGTTCTTCCCGTGAAAAAATTGAGCTGATGGCCACTTCAGGGAAGCTTGAGTTGCTGCCTTCTGCTCTTTGGAAACTTGTCATAATCTTTGACATCTGTAATTCAACTAATCTCCTGAGTGAAGAGTAATAAATTACTTCCTTGATGACGTTTTATAATCAGATACTCCTCAAAATTTAGGAGCTGGCATGGGTTGTGTGTTCTAAACAGTAGCTAGACCTTTTCTTTATCTTGTCTATGAAGGTATTTTTCTTATTTTCTGAGTTTTGTGTTCCCTGTCACTTTTTGGATACAAATAAGTGCTGCTGCCTCCAGGTTTAGCTGGCACTTGCAGTCTTTGTGATGCTGTGCTGCTGGTCTTATGTTTTTTCTGTATTTGGCTGTCATCCAGAATCTCTCAGTTCATGTTTTATCTTTCTTCTTTGTTTTTCTTCACTCAGACTATCTACTTTATTTCTGCTGTGGTTTAGCTGCTTATCTTTGAAGTATAATTCCCATCTTTCTCCACCCCCTTGTGTTTTCTGATGACAACTTGTTTATTTCATTCGCTTTTTACAGGGTTTCATCTGAGCTGTGTGTCATCACACAAAGGGTACTCCAATAATTGATCTTTCATTTTCAAGCAAAGTGAGAAATCACATGTCAGGATTTATCTTTCTCAATGTTCTTGAACATGTCTTTGATAGATGAAGTGGCAAATAAAAGGTTATACCCCTGTTTTCTCTGTAGAAGAAATAATTTGAGTATCTTAGTTTAACTTTTTCATTGATTCTGTGTGACCTGCTTCAGTGCAGATAAAATATTTTTGATTGCTGTGCTTCCTTGTATGCAGACCTGTCCTTTGCGTGTGTCTCTGCTACATTCAAAGTAATTTCAAGCCATTTTCTTGCTCTGAAGGCTCGAGGAATATTCAAATTGTCCATAATCTCTTCCCTGTTACTATTCTTAACTACGTAGGCCCATATTCTGTCTCCTTTTCTGATGAATTCAGCTCTCTGTTCTTTCAGTTCTTCTGTTCCATTTTGCACAAGACCCCACTGCTGATATTTTGTTGTCAGATAATGCAGGCGTGAGTGATACTTTCATTTTTTTTATTCTTGGTACTTTTTTGAGTCTCTACATAGTATATCTGCAATATTATGTCCCAATTGAAAAATCTTTCCAAGTGACATTGTATTCATGAGAATACTGATACAATCCATCCTTGCTTCACTGTTCCCTTGTTAAATCTTACTCTGCTGCAGAAGATTATTCAGAAATACTGTTCCTTTTGTTGACTGAACTCTGATATGATAGTGAGCTGATTGTTTACTAGAGATTATTTAAGTAGTGAATATGAAGTTAAACATATTCTAAGTCTGCTATAACCATTTATATGTTATGAGGAGAAAATGTACTGAATGAGGTGTTCCATGGTAGGTGGGAAAGGGTTACAGTTTTGTCATCCTGGCAGCTTTCCTCATTTGAAACGTGACGTTGGTGAATCCTTGTACACTTCTCTACATTATTTTGTTTTAGTACTTAATGAACTTCATGCATGGCTGATGGGCAATGAAGGAAATGGGTTCTAGAATAAACCAAGATGTAAAACTGTGTAGAAGGTGGGGGATTGGGAAGAAGCTGAGTTGTCAAAGATGGTTTATTAAACAGCTCAAAAAGGAAGGTTGAGAAACTGAGTTTCTAGCATTATTTTTTCACCTTATTACTCAAGGGTCCTATAAACCTGAGCACTCGTGCCTTGATATGCACGAGTAGACACATACAAACCATCACAGAACATCCTCATGCCTCAGTGAGAACGCAGTTCAAGTATTTCTGTCAATGCTGTCGTGGTCTCTGCCTTGGCTCCACAACTCCTTTGAAGGGCAGCAGCTTCCCCCTGTGCTCGTGTGCCAGCTGTGCCTGCCATGCCTTTTGTCCCGTTTGTGCCATCTTGTAGGAGCTGTGGCCAGTCAGTACTTGGGGCTTTAGAGGAGGCACAATAACTGTGCTGACAGTGTTTGTGAACTTGTGTACTGCTGCTTCCTTGACTTCAAGTGTTTTTGTCTGGAGTGTCATGGTGTGTCTTCTGGTGTTTCTGGAGTTTTTCCATGGAATTTTTCTCTGTTCATCTTCCCAATGCTGTGCAATGCCCCAAGGCAGACATTCTTGACCTTCTAGAAACTGGATTGATGATTTTTATGGCTCTTCTAAAGTGTTGCTGATAGATTTATAAATACAGCAATTGCAAGCATTTGCTTTATAACAGATGAATTTGAAGCAGTTGTTGATTTAGAGTTTCAAGGTAAAGTGACCCATTTTACCTAAACTACATACTGCAGTCCAGTGCAGATTTTGTGTTCTTTTGGGGGGAAAGATACCACACTGTATATAATGCATCTTATCAGCTGCCCTTTTCAAGGCCAGGTTTGGGTCTGGTTGCTTTGCCTTACTTCTGGAGCATGAGGATCACTGTGCTTTAGTGGTCACAGTAATGTTCAGTAAGGCTCAAGCTGCAGCATTGTTGTGTTACCATTGTCGTGTTGTGTGAATGTCCTTTTTATAGTATCAATAAAGAACTGGACTTGGTGGTTTGGTTTTCATTATTTATTCCCATTCCTTTTGAGGGAATGTTAGCTGTGTAGAATAGTGCGATACACAATATGTGCATTAAGCTTAAAACAGTCCTGTTGTATGTATTCACAAAAATGGACCCATTCTGACTGCTGAGTGCTTTGTCCCACTCAAACTGTTTTCATGCCTTTTGTTTCCCTTGGTTTCTGACCTTTAGGTCTACACTTGGGTGTTGTATAAAGTCTGAGCCTGTTGTACAGCCTTGATGATGTTTGTGTTGAAATTTAAGAATGCTCTAAATCAACACAAGTCCCAAAACAATAAAAATGCAAACTACTTTTGAAGATGCAAGGCCCATCTTTGGTTTGTCAGGGAGAGGTATTTGAAATGATTGGTGAAAATTCTGCAGGAGCCCTGGAAATATCGTAATTATCCTGCTAGTGCTCTGAAGGGCTTAACATTCACTATTACAAGATGAAAGCTCTGGTAGGTTTAAATAGTCACTTGTAGCCATAATTTTTTTTTTCTTGTAGTTCCCACCCGCTCGTTCACCCATGCACTTCAACCTTGGAATGATTTCCTATCCTGAGTTCGTGGGAATTAGGAACAAGGGTAGCTGTTGTCGTAGCCCTTGTAAAAACCTTAAAAACAAAAAAAAAGGCAAGGGGAAGGCTGGAGAGAGCAGAGAAACAAGGAACAGTTGTATTGATTTCTTCTGATCTTAAGGCCAATATTAAAAGTACTTAAGTTAGCGAGCTGGAATTTTACATGATTTCCAGCTTTTTTAATCTTTCAAAATGTGCTTTCTTTGGCATATGACTTTCTAGTACTTCAACTTTAATTTTTTTTTTTTTACTTTTTTTTATGTTTAAACTTTTTCAGCACTTGGGTCTGTTGCACTTTTCTATTTTGGTATTCAGAGTATTTCAGTTACCTCAAATGAAACAAGAAAATTCTGAATGTGATTAGTGAAAGGCCCAATGTTCATCAAAAGCTTCCTTGGAAACTAATTTAAGTCCATTAAATTCAGCTTGCTTCAATCAAAAGATTAAGGGTTCATGAAAACAATACTTTGAAAAATAAAAATAATCCAGAAGTGTGATAGGTAATGTCAGCCTAAAATTTAGGAGCCTTTCCACAAAAAGATCTAGGGATCAGATCTCTGTTCCTGTGTTTGAAATTACTTGTTCAAGTTATGTGGATTTGAATTAGGAGTGAATGGCGATACATTGCAGGTTTTAAATTGCCTCTTCCTGGCACTGAGGGATTCAAGAATTTCTCTAGACTTGGGATAAACCTGTCTCTGGTGATGATCCCGGTTTTCATTTTATGAAATTTTGGACTTGGAAAGAAAAATGGTGGGAAGCAGGTAGGGACTGAGGGTTGTGGATGTTATGGTGTACCTGGTTGGTTCTTGTTGGGATTGCTCTGAGCGTGCAACTCCCTGCAATGTTTCTGTGCTGTGTGTTTCTTTGGCTGTATCAGATTCCTTCTTGGCTGCTTATATTATAATTTTTAATTGAGGAAAATGTCATGCCTGTGTTGCTACAAGCTTAATTTACTTGGTATTTTTTTAAAGACAGTGATACCAGCCTTAGACTTGAACTATCATGTTCTTCCCTGGTTCTTATGACTTGATGATAGCCTTTAATAGCTTAAATTCCCAAGATCTTAATTTCACAAGAGCTGTGACATTCAGTGCTTACTTTGACGTGTGTTTTGTTTGTCTTTCTGGGCATTTGTACATATGCCAACAATTTTAAATGGAAACTATTTGAGAAAATGATCCTTAATCTTTTTATGCTGTGGCCATACTGACTGTGAGTTCTCCTCCAGGTGCCCAGATTATCGATTTAATGATGCTTGTGATAGATGTGACAAAAGGGATGCAGACACAGTCAGCAGAGTGCTTGGTAATTGGGCAAATTGCCTGCCAGAAGATGGTGGTAGTTCTGAACAAAATAGATCTCCTTCCAGAGGGGAAGAGACAGAGTGCCATTGAGAAGATGACTAAGAAAATGCAGAAGACCTTGGAAAATACCAAGTAAGTGAATAGTAATGCTAACAGGTAACTTGTCACAAAACTTAGTTTGGCAAAAATACCAACATTTCTCTTCCAAGATGCTTCTAAACATACTGGCACATCTAGCAAAAATGGTGAGACAAGAGTGAAAAGATTTACAGAAACTCAGGTGCAATTCCAGATTCACATCTGCAAGTGTCATGTGTAGAGAAATATTTTCCTGTAATTAAGCTTCTCAATTTAAAGAGTTACTTAGAGTTTGGATAGGATAATACAAAGCCAGAATATCCAGGTGAAGAACTGTTGGATGTGGTTGCAGAAACTGCACCACATCTTTGCTTTGCTCAGGGATAGAAGGGGACATAACTATCGGGTCACATTTTGAGTTAAAGAATCTACGGAACAGGATTCAGAGTACAGAGGAGAGAGAACCAAAATTCAATTTTTGCATGTGCAGTCTGTGCTTGGTGGTGCCTTGAAAGCTCTGCTGATCTGGTTGTGGTTGCAAAGTGCTTATCCTGTTATATCTTGGGCATGTGGAGTTTCTCAATAGCCTTTTTCCCACTTGACTTTGAATCTCCAAATGTGTGGTTTTAAAATGGTTTTCTCTTCCTAAACTCCTCCTGTTAGCAGAATATATGCCAATACCATTTGACAATTGCCTCTAATGGCAATTGTGGTCTTTTTTCCTTTCAAATAGTTTACTTGTTGAAATATTTTCTCTACACAAAGAGGTGGAATTCCATAGCAGTAAGCAGAGCTGAAGGCTGTTGCAGTTGTAGAGTAGATGTTGCCACCAATGCTGGGGAAATTATTGCAGTGCTGATAGGAAATTGTATGGAAGGCAAAAAAAAAAAACAAAACAAAAAAACAAACCCCAAAACCCCAAAAACAACAAAAGTAGAGGAAAGTAACTATTGTATATTTGAGTAGTTTGATACTTGTGAATTTACCTAATCAAAACTTGGTTTTCAGTGAATTGGTACCAAAACTAAAAGCAAACTCTCTCTATGAATGGAATTTCGATTTTTAAAAATTTTTTTTGCACATCAGTCCAGCAGGATCTAAATTCTGCTGAGAGAAATTTGGTGTGGTGGTGTTAAGAGTTTCAGTAGGACTGGATCATGTTTAGAAGTGCCTCCAAATGCACCATACACTTACTCCAGTTTGTTCTGGTGTGTGGGAGGAGGAGTAAAGCATCTGGTTCAGCATGTATTTCTGTTTATTGGAATATAGTGCTCTGAAATACTTGTACGAAAATAAATTTCCAAAAGTTTTATGGTTAATCACAGGAATTTTCAGTGCATATTTTTACTACCCTTTGTCCTTAGATGCCTTAGGCTTATGGCATATAAACAAAGGAAATACCTCATGTGCCTGATTACAGCTGGGCCACTGAGTGAGCTCCCTTTATAGAACTTAACATTTTTTCTTTAGCAAGGCACTATGTCTTCCACCAATTTGCTCCCTTTTGAGAAAAAATCAGTGGGAGGTGGGTGTCAAGAGGATGGCCAAAATAATTTTGATCTGAATCTGTTCCATAAGAATGAATTACCTATGAGAACCAGTCACTTTTTCACGTAACTACTGATTATTATTCCATGACTTTAATATATATTTTGTGTGGTTAATTCTGATTTAAATAAAAAAAATGAAGTAAAAACCACTAGGTTGTATTTTAGGGACCAAAAGTTAAGTCTGCTGACTGAATTTGTAAAAAAGAAACAAAAAGAAAATTTGCTGTAAGTTAAGGACTTGAAGAATAAAACTGATTATAGGATAAAAGGTAAACTGAGGTCAGTTGGCTGTACTGCTCCTCTCTGAACCTTTGCACGTTTGACATTTGTGAGTTTTGCAGACTTTGATTTCAGTAGGTTTAGGTCTTTGTGTTGTCTACAGATCTTGCAGACTCAGGTTGGCATCATGAGGCATCTTGCATTTGGCTCCCATTTTGAAGGTTATGACTTTGCACTTAGGTTTTTAATTGTTTAGTGAAAGTTAAAAATGTGCTGGTCTCCAGGTAAAATGACTTTGGATGCAAACCACAGACCTTTGCTTCTGAAATAAACTGAATCTTGCATTTGACTGTTACAGCGTTGAATCAGTAGCTTATGTGAAACAGGACTGAAGCTTTCATAGTGAAGTCCAGTAGTGCTGATTGGCTGGCAACTCAGGAAGAAATTGTCAGTCACACTGGGGGAAGAGCAGATAAATTGGTTTAGGGACTTTCCTGGCCTTCAGATGAGCCTGGAAGTTCTTTATATTGACATGTGTCAGAGATCTGTGGTCTAATGGTGAAAGTTTTTCTCTCTTTCAGATTCTCTGGGTGTCCTATTGTTGCTGTTGCAGCAAAGCCTGGTGGACCAGAAGCCCCCGAGTCTGAGAATCCACTGGGTGTTTCTGAATTAATTGAGGTACTTGCTGAAGAACATAATAATAACATGAAAGCATCCATTCTTAGATATTCAGACCACTTAGTTACACCACATGATGTTTATACTGTGAAGGGCAGGACACCCAAAATAACTGAGAGCAGTTTGTAGCTTGCAATAGATTTGTCACTCTTTCTGTAATTAGCTTAGGGAAAGGAATATCTTTGCCCTGGAGGGATGCCACTGTAACTTCAGACAGCATAAAGGAGTCCCAAAACAAAAGCATCGTTCTTTGAAGACTTGTCAAATTCTGTTTTGGATGCTGCCAGGTTTAAAGTACTCGTAAATTGCTGGAGTTAAGGTGCAGCATTAGTCATCAAAAAATCGAGGGATGCCTGGCTCTGGGCAGCCAGGCTTGTATAAAGGCAGGATATTCCATAGGGCTGCTGAGCACTGAATGATGTATCACCTCCCAGGCTCGTGTGGGACAGGATGAGCATAGGGATGGGATGTAGTATGGTCTTAGACTAGACTTAGCCAGGACCCCAGCAGTTTCTAGAGATGAGGAGATATGCAGGTGCTTACTTCTGCCTTTATCTGGTTCCTGTTAGATTTACTGGGATGTTCTCCAGGGTTAAAACCTTTAAAGGAAACGCTCACTGCAGCTGTTCTGTCAACTGAAACCTAATATTAGACAAGCTGGCAAATGCTGTGTGAGTCCTGCCATTGGACTTGGAGCTGTTATCCCTTCTGTCCTTCCTAAGAGACTCTCCATTGTTCTGCCATTACAGCCTGGGCTTGGGCTGCAGTTTTTGACCTTAAAAACAGATGTTAAAGGCAATACCAAGTGTGTATGCAGGTGATATAATGGAGACAGAGATCAAAAGTGATTTGAGACAGGAGTGAATGAGTTCCTTTGAAGCACTGTTGAGTACATTACTTCCTTTCTATAATGATAATCTTTTGTCTCATGATATATTTTAAGAAACGAAGTATTTGTCAACAGAAGAAAAATGCTAAATTCAGAGAATTTCTCTAGAAAATGGTACTTAGGTAATTTTTCTTAATGGATTGATCCTTCAAGAAGCACTAACAAAAAACTGAAGGGGAAGTTGAATTTGAAAACTTAAACCAGTATTACAGTTTTCCTGAGAGGAAGTCAGAGATGAGCTTTATGGGGCACTAATATCTGTACATAAGTTCATTTTCACAAAATCCAAAAAAGCTGAAGTAGCAAAACGCACTGTAAAATTCTGCCTTTGAGAGAGGGAGGAAAAAGGGGGAAGATGACACACGTACAGTTTTTTTTTCCTCTTTGCTTTGCTGCAGTGTTTATATTGAGTTTGGCAGCAACTTTATCACCAGTGAGTTTTTGCTAACCAAGCTAAATGTGCAGCACCAAATCTAAGGCAGAAAATCGAACTGTTCCTGCTGCTAAGTGTGCGGCTCCTCTGTGGCACACACAGTTAATTTGACATTGGTGAGTTCTAAGCTCACTGGGAGATGCCTGAAAGCAGTAAAATTGCAAGCTTGTTCAATCAATCATCCGCTTGCCTGCCTTCTGCTGTGTTGCTGTCATGACTTTTCACCCAGGCATGGTGCTGCTTTTATCTTCTTTTTCAGGTCTTGAAGTCTCAGGCTTACCTGCCATCAAGAGACCCCTCAGGACACTTCCTTATGGCAGTCGACCACTGTTTCTCTATCAAGGGTCAAGGCACAGTGATGACAGGGACTATTCTTTCTGGCTCTGTTAGCCTTGGTGACAATGTGGAGATTCCTGCCCTGAAGGTGAGTCTCTCATTTTCATTCCCCCTGGTTTTCCTGATAGAAAGAGACACTCAACAAAGAAGAGAGTGTTCTCATCCAATCTGAAATGGTTCATTTATTTTAATTTTTTTTATTTTTGTACTCTATTATAACCCACCTTATAACAGTAAGAGGCATAGTGATTTATAAAAAAGGCAGTCAGTAAAGTTACCCTCTCAATAATTTAGTTGGATGAAGAGAAGACTGATCTAGATTAGCATGTTAGGCTTTCCAATTCAGAGAAGCAAAGTGGGCATGTTTCCAAGGTGGGGTGCACCCAAGGACTGAACGAGGTTTGAGGGAGGTTACTTTCATTTGAGATATGCTGCAGTGAGAGGGTTTGCGAAAGAATCCATGTAGGTAGGCTTCCAGAAATGTCTGAAAGCGAAGGAAATGACAAGAAAAGGGCACTGAAATGCTTGATGTACATTCTCTTTGTTTCCTGAGGCTTTAATTTGTATCAGCATGTTCTGAGAGAACTGCTGGGATGTAGTAGGTGGCTCTTCAGAGAGCCTGTAGAAAGTCAGAGACCTTCCAATGGCCTCTGAACTGCTCAACTATTGTTACCATTTAATTTCCTTAAAATATATTCATCCTTTAAAAGAAAACAAATGACTTTATGCTTGGAACATGGGACATCTATTTCACAGGTGCTGATTATGACTGCTTTGATTTTCCCTTGGTATTAATTGCCCAAATGAATTAAGACTTGAGGAGTATTTTGCAGCCAACGCTTAAAAGTGGACCCAACTGATTACACTGTGTGGGCAGGCAAGTTTTGGCCTAACAAGCCTGGATGGGACTCTTTTCATGCTGTCAGTATTATCTTCAAGTCATTTTACTGTAAGGACCTTCCTATTTCATTGAGTGAACGTGCTGTTTTCTCATTTTTGACTGTACTGTTTGGACAGGTGAAGGACTATGTGAGGCATTCTGATTTCACCTGAAGTATTTGACTGATAGCAGACAATATCTGGCCAGTCTCTTCAGTGATACCTGTGGCCATCTAGTTTATATCCTATTGTCCTTTGCATAGAAGTGATTTTTATGATATGTGCTCTGACATGTCTTCTTCCCCAGTCGAGTTCCTCACTGCCCATATTCTTATTTACAGCATGCAGCCTATTTTGGGAGCCATGCTTTCAATTCCTGCACGGAATATGCTTGCTGGGATTGAAGCTCTAGCTTCAACCTCTCCTGGTTTCCCCTTAGCAGTGTTCTTTCCTTTGCTGTTGTGACCTGTTCTCTGTCCTGGGCCTGCCTCTGCCAGGGGTCCAAAGAGGGGCAAGTAGTTAGGAGTACAAGGAGTGGGAGAAGTCTCCTACCCAAACAGGGCCTTGCATAGCGAGTTCACTGCTTTCTTTTTGGCATAGCATTTGCCAAACTTCCTGTCATTTTGTGCTCCAGGAGATGTGGGGGACAGGGCAGAATAATTATTTCTTGCAAAGAAAGAATGCATCACTAGATTATATCTGGAAATGACTATTCTGCTTTTCATCTGAAGTCCAAGAATGTTTTGAAGAAATATGTTTAGGAATAAGTCTACTTTTTGAGAATACATATAAAGGAGGAAATGACAAAAATAAATAACTTGTAAATTGATGTTTAAAAGAACAGTGGAAAAGCCTTTAAGTGTGACTTTTGTAGTGGGCTTTCTTCCCAGGTGACTGGGAGAGTAGTCACTGAAGTGACAGACAACTTAGCAGATAAACAGGCCATTTGCAAAGAAAAGCCAGATCACTTGGCTCGTACTTCCCTCAGTTTTAGTTATTTTTCCAGTTGCTGTTAAGAATTAAACCTTCCACTGCTGTGTGTGAAATAGAAGATGTGTCCATACCTCTGAATGGTAATAGCAGTGGGCAAAGTTTTGTTTTGGCACTAGCAACCTGTGGACATTCACCTTTGTGTGGCACAGGTACAGAAACCAAGGCACAGTAAAAGGAAGCAATGTTTGTAGGTTTGAACTGTGTGTTGTACTTACCCCTGCCAGTATCATGCAGAGCAGGGTTAGGATACCTATAAAAGGTCAAACCTTTCTCAGGCCTACAAGGTAACAGAGGAAGCACATTTCACAACACGTTGTGGTTTATGATTCTGTCTGACCTTTTTTTGCCCTGACTCAATGGTAACTGAGATTGACAGCTGGTACATTTAGGGACGTTGCAAACTAGCTGGTTTTTTTTTAAATTTGAAGAACCCTCTCACCAAATGAAGTGGCATCACCTTCCAGTTCTACTAATGGACTTCGACATCTTTGACCGCTTGAACCTGCACAAAGGAGGGACACAGCAATTAAAAATAAACAGTGACATTCTCAAATGCCCATGCTTGCTCTGATTGAGGCTGAGAGCACCAGCAGTGCATGGATTCCTTTATGCTCTGCCTATGTAAATTGCCATCTGGGGTTGATTATCCATATAGCTAAAAGAAAAATTATATGTATGTGTTTGGCAAAAAGCTTTGACACAGCAAACAGTTCACTATCCAATTGAGTTAGTACTATTTGCTCCTTAGCACTTGAAATCCACCTTGAAGAGCATGAACCTAGGATTTCTGCAGCAAAAACATAGTGTTGGCAGAATTCTGAATGTCATTTAAGATTATTTCAATGGTCTTTCAATCTCTATAGTCTTTGTGTTTATAAACTGCAACAACTCGTGATACTTGCATTTCTGCTTAAGTTACTGGAGTTTGAATAATAAGGATTTTTTTGCAATTCAGTTTCATTTTGTTTTACTGATAGGTTTTTATTTTACTGATACCTAAAGTATATGTTGTTTAGAGATTTTAGTTTAAATGAGGATGAATATCAAAGTCCAGTGCTGCTGGGTCATCTTTTAGCACACTAACTGAAAAAGGAAAGTGTTTTCTTTTCAGTGGGGGAAAAGGTATCTTTTGCCTTCCTTATCCAGGTGAGAAAGATCAAAGAAAAGGTCAAGTCTGAATTGGGTGAGGAAGCAGAGAGAGATATACACAGGTCATGGATCTGGTTACCCTGAAAGTGTCCACTCGGCATTGCCGTCCCTGTGATCGGGGCTCTGGGTGTGCAAGACCCAGAGCATGGATGTGGCAGCCAAGTATGAAGACCACTGCTGGGGCCCTATTTCAGGAACTGTAAGAAGTAGAAACTTTTCTCTTTCTCTTATAGTCAGGGTCCTGTCTGTCCTGTTTTAATGAATTGCAGACAAATGCTGGAGCAGAGTGATGCCAGCTGAGTGGCTGGTGGAGGTTAATAACTGGCATAGAACCTCTCTGAAGTCCAGTGCTGCCATTTGTACTGAGAGTCAGAAGTCGTGAGTTGAATGCTGAGTAGCTGTGTTCCTGCTGACTGATTACATTCATGTTTTTCTCCAGGAGATCATGTGGGGGGGGGCATTTTCTCACTCTCTGCTGAGTCTGAATTAACATATCTGGTGTTGTATGGTGAAAAGTTGTTTCTTGTGTAATAAATGTCATTAAAGGAAAGAGAAATATTCTCACCAGCTCCAACCTTGACCGTCCTGGAGGCTGGTAGTAGTCAATTGCCATTATTTGTGTGGAGCATCACAGTCTCAAAAGTAGCAAACGTATTTATGAAATGCTCCCCTCATTTGGGGAGTATTAGAGAGTAGTCATATGGATTGTTTCAGTACTCAGGTGAACTTTCAAGAGGTCATGTGAGACTTAAGATATGATAAATGTAAGGAACTTGCTTCTGTTTATCTAGTCAAGTCCCCTAGTAAATGAGTGTTAGTTTAAACCAGTAGTGATTCTGTCTTGGCAAGACTGTCAAATTATACTGACTTTATGAATTTTAAAGAAGCATAGTTTTGCATGATACTGAGAAGCTTCCTGGCTTCATATACTTTCACTGTATGAAAAAAGATGTTTTCTTCTAAGCTTTTTTTTTCTGTAACCTTGGTCTGTGTTTTGGCAAATGATCTGTAGCTTTTATGGCTAGCACGACAAAAAAATCTCCACTGTCTGATAGAATAACTCAAGTAGTATTTGCAAGACTATTTCCTTCAAACTGTTGTACCTTTAAAATTGTATTAGAGAGATCTACTTTTGTCCATGTAAGTACTTCAGTCTATCTGATGTCCCAGACCTCTGATGTATGGGCTTTAGTATGTATATACATGTAGAAAGAACTAATTTTAGTTTATTTAAGGACTTTTGCACAATCAGAGTTGCGCAGTTAAGCCTTGTCAGAGGACATTTAAATCTCAGGAAACAAGCTTGAATCAAACCCCAATAAATTGGATCACGAAGACATTGGTTATGTGGACTTTCATGGTGCAATCTTAGATAAGTTCTTGCTTTTACCATTTTGAGTATTTTGAGTCTCCTAATATGCCCCTTCCAAACTGCAGCCAATGTTGACTGCTTTAAGCACTGTGAATAGAGAGAAGCCTTGCTGTATACTCTGAGAGTATGTCTGAACACTGTTTCTACATCTGTTTCTCTTCCTATGCTGCTTGGGTTTTTCTTGCCCCACACTGATACAAAAAGCCTTTCAAATGCAGCAGATCCTCTGCTGGGAAGGGAGTTTTGCTTGCCTTCAACATTTTCTTTTCATTGGAAAGCTGTGAAGAAGGGCAGTTCAGAGAATTGGGTTGCAGGAGAATCACCTAAATGTAGCTGGTAAAATTGTGGAAAGGCAGTTTAGGGTGCATATTAAAAGATGTGTGTACAAAAATGCAAGAGTCTTAAATCCTGAAGCAATAAATTAAATGTATAAACATAATGTTATACATGCTGTTTAATTCAGTACAAGAATTAAACTTATTTGTCTGCTGCTTCTAAAGCATGGGTTATGGTTTTTTGGAGATTTTCTTCTTTCCTAGAAGACATTAGTGTGAATCCTACTGGTTTTGCATCTGCTATGGCATTACTTAAAAGCAAAATATGCAGGATTTGGCTTATACTGGAAAGTACTCTGCTTTGAGCATTTAGGATATTATCAGTTGTTTTGGAAGAACTAAATTGTTCTGCACAGTTCTTTGTGGTTAAGTGGAGGATGAAAGATCTGATCCTGTGCCTGTGGAATGAAATGTAGATCTGGCAACAAAAACTTCTCAAATCCTTTTGGCTCGATCTCTTGAGAATAAGAGTAGCAGATGCTGAGCTCTTTCTGAAGAGCAGTTCCCTCATTTTCAAGTATGGTTTTGTAGCTTTTTCCTGTTTGTTTTTTTTTAATTTTTTTTTATTTCTGTTTTAGTTCACATTTTAAGAAAACCCAAACCAACACCAACACAAAAAAAAAGAAAAAAAAAAAGGGCAAAAAAAAGAAAAAAAAAAAAGGGCAAAAAAAAAAAGGCACCAACAAAGCCTGAAGACTGCAAAGCACAAAATCCATTTTAAGTTTGTATTAAAAAACCATACAAAATTGTGTTTAACTTCAGACCTTTAAACTTACAAAAACCCCTCAGGAACAAAAATGTTCAGCAAGAGATTTGTATGTTGCTATTCATTCACTACCTGTTATCGAAGTACAATGTTTAGTTCAAATCACTTCCAATTTTTTATTGAGTATCATGTAGGTACAGTAAAGTGAGGGAACAAGATAAAAGACTTTGTGCATTAAGGTTTGTTTTATTCAGGACTCGGGATAATACATAATAGAAATGGGCCTTGATATATGTCATGGGGCTTTTTTTTTCTACTTGGTCTGAGCAGAAGGGAAGGAAGCCAGAGCAGAGCAGCCAACCTGAGCAGTGCTAATCCAAACCATACATTGTATTTTTAGAGCTTGTGTGTCTAATGTGATCTCTGTAGGCAGAAAAGTGGCCTAGTCAGTGCTGGCCAATTAACTCTTCAAATACTGAAATTCATCTGCAGCTTTTCTTGGAGGTGTAGGTGTACCCTGTGCTCCCTGTCAGATAGACAGTTGGGGTACAAGATTGGGTAATTCTTATCATTCATTAGAAGGCAAAGCATGTGAGTTTCTTCCTACAGTTAATCTGAAAAGGAAGAGATTTGTAACTTATGTGTTGCTTCTGTCTATTTAAATCATCTTGAAATGACTGTTGGGATCAAGGTTCCACCTGGACATGCAGCATTGCAGCAATATTGCCCTACAAGGTAGACTTAGCTTCTGCAGCATTTCCATGGCACTGCTTGCTTGTGCAGAGTTATCTGTAGTGCTGACTGGCAGTGGTTAATGCATGAGATGAATTTGAAGTGTGTATTTTGTGCCATTGCCATGCAGATAATTTTGCCTTAATAGTTAGCTAGTGCAGAGAGCTCTTACTGCCTAGGAACTGGTACACTCCTCAGTGGGGTTTAAAGTGAAGAAATAATGCAAGATGATCTTGATTCTAAGTAGAAGAAAATACTGTGTGATATGAATGTCATACTTTTATTAGATATGATGACCGATTTTCTTAGATAAGTCAAGATACTTTTTTTTTCTGTCAAGATTTCAGTAAACATTTTTGTCCCATGAGAACTGTAAGAAAAGCTAAAGAAAGTTGTGAGAAATACAGGGTGGGAAAGAAACTGAGCTGGAGGAGCCATTGTACAGACAGGAAAATGATACAGGCAGAGTTGTTCTGAGGTTGGTCTTGGCACTGAAGTGTGATAGTTCCACTAGGGACTGCCATGTGCTGCCCCACCTATGTAGGCGTTCTCTACCCTAAGTTGCCACGTTAGTGTCTTCTTCAAACTCCTGGAGACTGCTGGCAGGTGTGATGTCCGTGTGTAGTCTCTTGTGCTCAGTATTCTGTAGCTGTTTTGGAATTACCAGCATACTAGGTTGCAGGATCTAATGGTAAAGCCTCCAGATCCCAGTGCCCAAGCGTGCCGAAAAGGAAGAAGTGGATTATGTTCTTCGACACTACATGAGTGAGCAGTTTGGCTGTAGTATTAAAACACATGAGGATAAACAAGTATGCAGGTTTGTTACTCCAAAATGAGGTTGAAAAGAAAACTAGACAGTTAATGAGCTGTTAAGATTACTCCTGACATCTAGATTTTTCTATATTGTCTCAACTTCCTTTATCTGCTCACTCTGCTTTTTCTCCTGCCTGTCCTTTTTTGTCCATTTGTAGCTTCCTTTCCAGTCTCAGAGTTTGCTCTTCAAAGTGATTGGTCTTTCCTACTTATACCATAGACTGAAGAAACTTTTTTCTTGCATATTCTCATCTGCTGTTGCAATTTTGAGCTGTGACTGGGATGCAGCTGAACAAAAAGGCACATGTTATCCTGGGACTTAGTAGGTAACATCTTTCCTTTTGAACCATTGCAGCTCCAGGGATCAGGTGTTGTATTCTTGGTTTTGTGTATCCTGGGGTTCAAGATCAGTTTGAAACCAAGTTAATGGACATTGTTGTGGTAATCACAAGTTTCATCCAAATGCTTTTTTGTTTAACTTCATGGTAACTCCTTAAAGCAAAGGATGGCTGGATTGTATTTGCATAACTTGTTTGCTTAAGCATTGCTGCTGCCAGGTCATTAACTTTATTTTTATTTCTTTTAATTTATCAGGTAGAATTGTTCTCAGTGCAGTTTAATTGAAAGCAGACCCACATGCACATACACAAACCGTTTGAGCAGGAATCTTAGTGGGATGCTTGAATAGTAATTATGAAGGCAACCTCCTGTATGGTACACACAGCCTTCACATGGCATCGCTGCTGGGAATGTAATGGTATTAGAAGGCTTAGCTAGGGCAGAGAGGAGCTCTCATGTTTTAAATATTCAAATTCAAGTGCTGGAGGCTTTGGCAAAATTTCAGTAACCAGAATGAAGAAAGGGAATGTCATTCTTCTTCTTCCTTGGTCATCCATACACTGCACAATTCCTCATTTGATGAGGCTTTTAGAAGCAGAACTGCTCAGCAAGTGCCATATTAACTAAGCTGTGGTCTGTATGTTATAAAGTTCTGCTCAGTTCTGGCCACTGGCAAAGAAAGGATCTGAATATTGAAAACATTGCTAAACCAATGCTGCTGAAAATAAATGTGACCCAGAGACAGAAGAAAATGGATTTGTGCATAAGTGCCCAGAAATCTGTATTTACTCTATTACCGGAGGACTTTCTTGAAGTATTGCTGTAACACCATAGGAAGTCCTCTGGATTTCATGCCTTGTACTGTGTGTTTCTGAGAGGGCTTCACTTAGAGAACTCTCTACATTTTATTCTTTGATACTGCCGTGAAAATTACATGATGTTGGGGGTTGGGTTTGTTCCTTCTTTTTCTCTAAAGAATTTTTTTCCCCATAAGTTACCAAGAAGACCAAGTACTAAATACTTAAAGATACTTAACTAAAACAAAGGAAGACAAGCTTGCCGCGAAAGATAAAGCGAGGAAAAAAGACAGAGCTTTAAAAGTTGGACTCAGATGAGCTTTTAAGATAGCTGCTGTAGAGACAAAGGGCATTAAGCAGTTAAACACCTTGCTGAGACTACCAAAGAACCCATCTGCAGTAAGACTCCTGAAAGTAGAAAAACGAGTCCCTGTTGCCACTTCAACGGTGCACCGCCAGCAGTATCTAACAAATCGAGATGCCATAATCCCCATCCACAAGATAATCCGTGAGCTGGAGAGCCAAGAAGTAGTCAACAAAACCCACTCACCCTTCAACAGCCCCATCTGGCCTGTGCGCAAGTCTGACAAAAAATAAAGATTCGTGCATTGAATGAAGTGACTCCACCGCTGAGCACTGCTGTACCAGACTTGCTGGAACTCCAGTACGAGCTAGAGTCCAAGGCAGCGAAGTAGTATGCCACTATTGACATTGCCAATGCATTTTTCTCCATTCCTCTGGCTGCAAAATGCAAGCCTCAATTTGCTTTCACCTAGAGAAGTGTGCAGTACACCTAGAACCAACTGCCCCAAGAATGAAAACACAGCCCCACCATCTGCCATAAGCTGATCCAAACTGCGCTAAGAAAAAGTAAAGCTCCAGAACATCTACAGTACATAAATGACATCATTGTGTAAGAGAAGACTGCAGCCGAAGTGCTTAAAAAAAAAAAAATCATCCAAATTCTCCTAGAAGCCAGTTTTGCCATCAAGAAAAACAAAGTCAAAAAACCTGCTCGAAAAATCCAGTTCCTGAAAGTAAAGTGACAAAATAGACAGCGGCAAATTCCCACTGAAGTCATTAATAAAATCACAGCAATGTCTCCAGCAACCAGCAAAAAAAAACCCCAAGCTTTCCTAAGTGCCATAAGCTTTTAAAAAATGCACATTCCAGAATACAGTCAAATTGTGA
>VXBN01001292.1:629-13440 GCA_013397395.1 Sinosuthora webbiana
TTTTTTTAAGCATTCATTCTTGCTTTACACAGTGTAAATTATGAGCACTCATCTTTCAGCCTGAATTTGCAACAGCTCCTCAGGCTGACTGACCTCAGCAAGACCTTCAGAATCACTGAATTGTAGAAGGGACCTCAAAGCTCATCCCTTTCCACCCTGCCACCCAGGGCAGGGACACCTTCCACTAGCCCAGGCTGCTCCAAGCCCCAGTGTCCAACCTAGCATTGGACACTGCCAGGGATCCAGGGGCAGCCACAGCTTCTCCGGGCACCCTGTGCCAGGGACCCACCACCCTCACAGGGAACAATTTCTACCTGATGTTAAATCTAAACCTGCCTCCCTTCATCCTGAGGCCGTTCCCCTTGTCCATCTCACTACGTGTCCTTGTGACAAATCCCTCTCTCCCTTAGGCCATAAACAGCTTGCACAGACCACCCCAAATAAATGCTCAGGGGGCTCTCGGGGGCACACGAGCACTCCGGGCTCTTTACCGGGCTTCTCCTCGGCGCCTGCCCCGGGAACCCCCGACTCCCCGGAGCTGTGTCCAGCCAGGACCGGCCCTCCCCAGCTGTCCTCTCCGGGGAGCTCGGAGACCTGCGGCTCCGGGCCTCCGGCAACGCCGGAGACCGCACCTGCAGCGGGAGGGAGGGAAAGAGGGATGGCGGGAGGGACCGCGGAGGGGCTGGCAGGGACGGCACTCACGGCGCAGCAGGATGCAGCCGCTCTCCTCGGCATGGAACGCCCAGCTCCAGCTGCCGACCCCGGGCCGCCTGCAGCCGGCGTACACAAACACCACGGGCACAGGGGCCGCGTCCGCCCGCCGCTCTCGCTGCTGCTGCTGCTGCTGCTGCTCGGCCCAGCCGCCGCCTGGCTCCAGCAGCGACAGAGAATGCTCCAGCTCCGGGCACAGCACCAGCGTGTCCATCCGCCCGCCCGCCGGGGGACCGGCAGCGGCTCCCGATGTCGCCTTCGCATCGCCCGCCGAGGAAGCGGCAATGACGGCAGACACCGGCCCGGGGCTGGCTCGTAACTGCCCTCGGCTGGGTTGGGTACAGCTCGTTCGGTTCGGCTGACCATGGCTACGTTCGGCTGGACGTAGTTAAAGTCGGCTAAAGTTGGCTATTTTCGGCTGTTCGGCTACGCTCGGCGATTATCGTCAGACCTCGGCTATTTTCGGCTGTTCGGCCCAGTTCAGTTGAACTCGGCTGGGTTCAGCCGAACTCGGCCAAACTCGGTTAAACTCAGCTAGATTTGGCTCACATGATGTCAGCCCCTAGGAATTCTACCTGACACAAACTGTAGCCTCGAAAGGGCTTGCAGGTTTTTAAACAAATGTAATTTTGAACTCAGGTCTTGGTACAGAGCCGATGGCTCCTTTAGGACAAGAATATTTACGTGTAGAAGCAATTCCCTCATTTGCATCTCATTTTTATTTACCCCACGCCCAAAATTCAATACTTATCACAAGGAATGTGAAGTTATGGTTTTTCCCTGTCCAGCATTTGTACAAAGGACCTGGGCACAGCACGAAGTCATGAGTCAATTGAATAAATCCTGGTTTACATTTCAAAGGTTCTCGTTCTGGCACTGCATGTTTGCAGATCTGGGCTGGCATGTTCAACAGTCCTCATGGTCACATTCAAGAACAATTTATCAGATTGCACAGAGAATTCCCAATAAAATTCACGTATAATCAATGAGCAGAAAATCCTTCGGGGTTTACTTTCAACTCTCACCTGTTCCAAGTTGAGATAAGATGGGCTTTTGTTGCACATTGCAGCAGCAGTGATGGATAAGGGTGCCTTTTTTTATTATTATTAAAAAAAAAGTAATAAAAATAAATCAGGTCTGATATAAATGTCTTTCAGAGCCATTAAAGCTTTTTTAACCCAAGAAGACCATCATGATTCCCAAGTTCAGTCTTCTATTAATACTGGTTTTGGTATCATGAAATCAACCAGGTTCTTCAAGAAATAGTTAATTATCATGACTAAACCTCTGGCTCCTCCTTATTTGCACTTAGAGCATATTGTAGGAAGCTCTGCAGCCTTTCTTTGCCATTCTGTATTGGAAAGAGGATGGATATTAATGACACACACATGCACAAACAGTCTTTCTGGTTCTTCAAGAAGTTAAAAATGCCTGTAATAAAAATGATATAAGTAATATTGTGTCTCAGATTGTTCAGGAAAAGGGAAATTCTAGCTTTACTGTCCTATTGAGAGATGTTGAATAAAATCTTTCCCCTGAGTTTGCACACAGCAATAAAATACTGGTTTTTTTGATCAAACAAGTCAGGTCTTTATGAGAACAGATCAGGAGGCTTTCATGGCTCACAGTAATGATAGCAGAGCACAGAACGTTAAAGATGGAGTGTTAGTTCCCTGAATTAATGCCCTGATGTAGCCAATTTTTTTTTTTGCAAAGAGACATAATAGTTTCTTCTCCTTGTTTCCGAGTTTCTGTGTCATCCTGTAATTCATAACCTGCACCAGTGCAGCCCCATCTGACATGGATAAGTAACATATCTGGCTCCTGTGCTCCAAGCCACGTGTCCCCAGTGTAAATGGAAGTCAGGAATACAAAAACAGCTGTGGAAGAAAGATGAGAGAAAAATCAGAACAGATATTCTTCTCTTTCCACATAGTAGCACCAAGCCAAGCTGTTTACCTCCAGGATTATGTTTTAAAATGGTTCCCTAACTACTTTTTCTAGATGGAAAATCTGGAGTGGCTTTGCCCATGCAAAGCTAATAACCCTAGTCACAAGAAGGAACAAACCAGTTTCCTGTTAAATAAAAGTCTGAAATCTGACCTGTCAGATGCTAACATTGAGAAGCAATAGGAATCAGCATCCAGGCCTAAGTGGATTTGTTTTTTGCAGACTATTTTCCCTCTTGAAATCATTTTGGGTTTTTTTAATACCTTTTGTTCCATTTTAGTCCTTGAAAGGGAAGTTTATTAGAGGGAGTTTGAGTGTTGTAGTGTTAGAAAACCTCACAGAGTAACCATGCTCCATGCTGCCCACGTCTGCCCCCATCCCACCAAAAACACAGCTTCTGCTTTGGGGAGCCATGAGCCTGGGTGGATATGGGAAAACTAGTTTACTGGATTTAAAAAGCCATGGAATTTCCTAGTTCCTCCCACCACTGCCTCGTAACATGAGTGATAAGAACAAGACAAGCCACCTGTCTTTTTCACATCCTCTTCCATCGCTGCTGACAGGCACAGGGATTTCACAGGCTTGTGGAGGGGGCTGTCCAGGCCCTGCTCCTCCAGGAGCTGCAGCACGATGGAACTGAGCACTCCGAGCTCCCTGGAGAGCCCAGCTGAGGTGCTGCTGGCCTGGCTGAGCCGGGTGTAAATCCTGCAGAGGTTGTTCCTCAGTGTCTCATCCCTGAGCTTCTCCCGCGTGGCCACCAGGTGTGGCAGGACACGGTTCCACAGCCACCTCAGTGCTGGGGACATGTCCTGCTCCCTGAGGAGGCTCTGCCCAGCCAGGGACCTCAGCAGCCACTTAGTGACCACATGAGTGTACGCACAGGTTACAGCCACTGCCTCGCCCCCAGGTTCACCAGCTCTGAGGGTCTCCCCTCCCTGTGTGGAGGGTGGTGCTGGGAAAACAGGGTCCCAACAGGCAAGTATGGAATTCAGGTGTTCTCTGCATTTCTTCAGCTCAGACACTTCCACATATGCAGCAGTGTCATCTTCTTCCACCTTGTTCTTTTTCCAAGTGTGACGATACAGATGAGATGAGGCTTGAGGTTTGTTCTTGTCTTTAGTATTTTCTGTAAGAAGAAAACCACCATCAAAACAAACATCAGAGACTCCTAAGGATTTTCCTGGTACAAAATTGTGCAAGTAAGGTGCTCTCCTGTGTTGATTCAGTTTTTACTATAGTAAGCACCAGCCTCGTTAAGCAGCCTCATGGAGCCTGCGCTTTTCCAAGGGGCTCCGGGAGCTCCCAGGGACTCCAGGCTGGAACCCTATTCCAAACTGGATCCCCCAGCCTGGAGATGAGAGAAGCTCCTGAAGCCTTACTTTATTCCCCATGTATTCAAATACCTAAATCCTCCTGTCAGAGAAATCACACCCAAATTCACCACTCAACACACAAACTGAAGGTGAAAAAAGCCATTCATCTACTGGAGATAAAGAAATCTTCCTGGTCTTAATAAAGTTCAAACCGGACAGAAGATGAAATGCAAACTGACTAAAACAAAAAACAAAAGACAGGACTTACCAAATATGTTTGATTAATGTGGCCAAAACATACAGAAATTCATTTACAAGCTGAATAGAAATAAGTTTCCTCTTCTCCTGGGATTGATTCTTGTTTTCTCTCGTCTCCTAAATTTTTTAGCCACAGAGCATGGAGTAAGTAAATAATTTTATTTATCACCTTACTTTCCAGAAACTTGAAAAACAAACCAACCAAACAAAACCAACCAACCAGACAACAACAAAACAAAACAGAAAACCACATTTGGAAGGCAGATCCAACACCTACAGGGGACCATATTCTAGTGCATTTTTGGTGCACTTGCCTGAACTTGTCAGGGCGCTCTGAGCTGAAGAGATTTTTTTGTGTATGTAAATATATGTGAGGGAGAGGCCAGTGGAGGAGGGAATGTTCTAGACAGCTCAAAGCCATCCATTACTGTGCCACTTCCTGTGCAGCATGCTGGTCCTGTGACAGGACATGAACTGAGGGTGTTTGAAAGTTAAAAGGTAAAGACACCAATACAAGGTGCCATTTTGCTTTCTCAGTTTTTTCAAGGAAGTGTTTTCCAAATAATGAAGCCCCCTCACCACCATCCCTCCTACCACAACCTGAAAGCATCTCGATTCTGTTTTCAAAAACACAAGGGACACCTCAGAGTTCAGCAAGTTCTGACAGTACAGCTGTTGGTGCCCCTGGCTCCCTGCCTGTCACTTTTCATACTCAGTCACATTGTTCCCATTTCTACTGTACTTCTCTGCTTACCTTTTCTCTAAGCTGTGCAGGACCCACGTGAGGAGGCCGTGATCCTGGATCGGCTCATAGGCAGCTCTGGTGTCATGGGCAGCACTTTGTAATATCTCCAGAACACAAATCCGAAACAGAAAATATAACTTGTTCTTTTACAGTCAAGATCTAATTATCTAACTTAAAATTAGCAATTTGACTGGTATCTGATCAACTTCAAGGTGAAATGGACACCACCTGCTCTCAGAAACTCCAAGGAAGGAAAGACATTCTCTGTTCAAAACTACATACCCCAGGTGCTACTCTTACAAGAAGTCATCAGGTAGCAAGACAATTTTATCTTTTTATCCAAGGTTTTGATACCGGAAATACTCAGGTATTACTCCCAAACCTGAGAGCTCCTGGCACATGAGTTTCCCTCCTGCTGAAGCACTGTTCAGATAACAAAGATGCTGGCTAGGGAACGGAGACCCCCAAAAAAGAAAAGGCCCTGACTGTAGGACCAAAACCATGGTACGAACGTGAGGCTCTGTGATGGCAGCAACCTGTTCGAGTTACAGGGGATAAGGATGTGACTGGATTAGACATAAGCAATTATTTCCCCCTCCACACATACACAAAATCAGCAGGGAACAGATTTTCAAGAAGGCAAAGGCAGAGTCAGCTGCTCTTTTCTGCTTTGTGCTTGAGAACTCAAAGCCATGGAAACTTCTGTGGTTTGGGGTTTTTGGTACTTTCTTTTTAAATTCTTACCTGGGAGCCCTCACTACACAAAGGATTGTTCAAAAAGGAAAGAATGACCTGGAAAACCTCTGGTAGTCATGAAACTCACAGCAATGTTTGTTACACAGCCCTTCCCCAAGAAATCTGAGGATCCACTCACGCTCTGCTTTGTACTGGAAGCCACAAAAAAAACCCCAGCATCAGACATTTAGGCATTTCCAAATAATATGCTGCACACAGATATAGTGGCCTCAAAGGGGATTTCTGTGGGTTTGCTTGGAGCAGGAGTCCTGTGTGTTTTCTGTGCTCTCCACAAGAATAGAAGCTTGTGCAACAATGCTTGTGTCTCTGCCAGTCAAGGAACAGAGACAATGCTGCACACAGATCTAGTGGCCTCAGGAGGGAGTTCTGAGGCTTTGCTTGGAGCAGGAGCCCTGTATATTTTCTGTGCTCTCCACAAGCAGAGAAGCTAGTGTAACATTGCTTGTGCCTCTCATAACCTTAGAACAGAGGGAATGCTGCCTGCGGATCTAATGGCCTCAGCAGGGGGTTCTGTGGGTTTGCTTGGAGCAGGAGTCCTGTGTGTTTTCTGTGCTCTCCACAAGCAAACTAGTGCAGTCCCGCTAATGCGTTTTCAAGTCCATCAAGACATTCTGCTGCATTTGGAGTTTTCCTGTGTCTGCAGCAGCAAGAAGCAAGGCTCTGCTGCCTAGTTGCTTCTTTTCCACGGCAGAGCTGTCAGCAACTCCAAGCTCTGTTTTGCAGGCAGAACACTGCACGCAGAGCTTATGCTCTCGGTGGGGAGTTTTGTGGTTTTGTTTGGAGAAGGAGCTCTGTGTGTTTTCTGTGCTCTTTACAAGCAGAGAAGCTAGTGCAGCACCGCTCATGTATTTTTCTTCCCTGGAAGACATTCTGCTGCACTTGGATTTTTTATGTGCCCGCAGCAGCCAGAAGTAAGATCCTTCTGCCTAGTTGCTTCTTTTCCATGGCAGAGCTGTCAGCATCTCCAAGCTCTCTTTTTCAGAGAGCATGCTGCACACAGGTTGTGGCCTCAGTGGGGTTTCCATCTGTTTGAGGCAGAAGCCCAGTGTGTTTTCTGTGCTCCCAGCAAGCAGCAAAGCTAGTGTAGTGCCACTCGTGCCTCTTCCAGCCCTGGAATACATTCTGCTACACTTGGTGTTTTCCCGTGTCTGCCACAGCTAGAACAAAGGCCTTGCTGCTTGGTTGCTTCTTTTCCATGGCAGAGCTCTCAATAACTGCAAGCTCTTTTTTGCCAAGAGAACGCTTCTTTTTTGCTCAGGTGCAGAAGGACACACAGGTCCTGGAGTCTGTGCAGTGAAGGTAGAAGGGAGCTGGGGGAGAATGTGGAAGACAAGCCCGGGGGAGTAGGTATCTTTACTAGGAAATCTGCTGGCTCCTCAGCGACATTTAGGGAGACCTCCAGAAACCCCGACAGGACAGTGCTGTGCACAAGGGCTGTTTCCCTGCCAAACATGCCCTGGATGCAGGGGAGTGCTGTAGACACTGCAGCAGGGGGCAGACACTCGCCTGTCTTGGTTTGTGTGCTTGTGCTTGTCAGCTTGCTCAGTTACAGATGCAGGATTCATTCTCTTTTCTCAGCAAGCAGTGTTCCGACCCTGGGACCTCATTAGTGCTCTCAGTTCATATTTACCCCTTTGCACCACTTTTTCCTATTCTTATTCGAGCCTGACCTCAAGACCCAGCCTAGTTGTCCCATTTATAACTCTGTGCCCTTGGAGGCCTTTCGGCTCTGGTCCCTGAAACACGTTCAAGGCTGTAGCCGTGATCTAAGCGCCAACAAGAAGCAGCCCTTGGCTTTCCAAACGGGACCACTTCTCCTCACTCTAGGGGTCAGCTCTTTATTAGCAGAGTGCTCCAGGCCCCTGAGTCGCAGGTCGCTCTCAGGGACATGCAATTGCACAATGCAACACGAGTGCTTCAGACACTGCAGTAGGTGGCAGCATTGTCTTTCAGTTTATGTGTTTGTGCTTGTCAGTTTGATCGGTTACAGAAGCAGGATTCGTTCTCTCTTTTCCTCACAAGCAAAGATGCTACTGCACCAACTCTCCTGCCTTTTCCAGCACTGGATGAGATTCTGCTATAGTCTGAGTTTTCCATGTGTGCAGCAGCTAAAGCAAAAGCCTTGCTGGCTCTTTGCTACTTTTCCATGTCAGAGCTGTAAACCACTAAAAGCCCTGTTTTGCAGAGAGAAAAGTGCTTGTCACTCGGAAGCAGAAAGTCATGGAGAGGCTGGAGCATGGTGCAGGGAAGGTACAAGGGAAATGGAGGAGGACACGGAAGACAAGCCCGGGGTGAGGAGGTGCTGAGGGTGCTTTTAGCCAGGAAAACTGCAGGCTCGTGAGGGATGTTGGGGCAGACTTCCAGAAACCCCTACAGGACAATGCTGAGCACAAGGGCTGTTTCCCTGCCAAACATACCCTGGCTTCAGGGGAGTGCTGTAAACACTGCAGCAGGTGGCAGTCTCTTCTTTTGGTTTGTGTGCTTGTGCTTTGTCAGTTTGCTTGGTTACAGAAGCAGGATTCGTTCTCTCTTTTTTCAACAAGCAAATATGCTACTGCACCAACTTTTCTACCTCTTCCAGCACTGGATGAGATTCTGATAAAGTTGGGAGTTTTCCCTGTCTGCACCAGCAAGAGCAAAGGCATTGCTGGCTCTTTGCTACTTTTCCAAGTCAGAGCTGTCAAGAACTAAAAGCTCCATTTTGCAGAGAGAACAGTTCTTGCTGCTGAGAAGCAGAAAGCCATGGAGGGGCTGGAGCATGTGCAGAGAAGGACAAGGGAGCTGGGGAAGGATGTAGAATACAAGCTGTACCCCCTCCTTTCTCTATACTGTTAGTATTGTCTAGATTGCATTCACCTATGTAGCTGTCAATCCTTCCTAAACCCTTTGTTTTCTTCCAGACTGTTCCCTTTCAATCTCCTAAGCTTCGATGCCTAATTAGTTTTTCAGGTTGTTATGCTTCTTTATTGGTTTTAGTATTGTAATCCCCGCCTTGTTCCCTTCTCCCTATCGGATCCTTTCCCTGTCCTGCCCTGAGAGGGGGCAGACTTACTAAGAATTTTTGCTTTCTTTTTCTCTTTTAGTTAGACCTTTTGCTTTCACTTTTTGTTTAGAGATTTTGGGTCCTAGCCTCTGCTATGTGCTCAAGTTAGGTCATTTTATGTTATGGTTTTATAATAAACAAATCTCGGAGCTGCAAGCTAGGCCCATCTTGCATCTTTTACACTGATCTGCCGGTGACTGCCTGGGACACACAGGGCCCTGGGAGAACATGTCTCACCCACATAAAGAAAAGTACCGTGACATGCCACTACTGTGGTATGTCTCTCACAGATGGGGGAAAAGCTGGGGCTGAAACCACTCTGGTGTCACAGAGAGGGGAATGCTGGGGCTGGCAGCACTGTGGTGTCACAGAGGGGGGAATGCTGGGGCTGCCCTGCTCCTTCACTGCCCCCAACAGCTCTGCCAGTGCCTGGAGTGGACAGAAATGCTGAGCCAAAGGGTGAGAGCTACAGAAGGGGCTGAGCTGGGAGGGACCCAGTGGGATCGTGGAGTCCAGGCAATCTCAGCCTGGGCATCCCTGGGAGTGGTGTCCAAAAGCCGCTGGACTTGCGGCAGCCTCGAGGCTGTGACCATTCCCTGGGGAGCCTGGTCAGTGGCCGAATTCCCTGTAGGGGAAGAAGCTTTTGCTGATCTCCAGCCCGGAGGTGGCCTGGTCCAGCCCCAGCCTTTTCCTCGGCTGCTGTCCCTGCTCCTGCCAGGGCAGAAATTGTAGCTGCCCCGCAATGTCTCTCGGGAGGAGCCCCAGCTGCCAGGGAGCTCAGAGCTCTGTCTGCTGGGCTGCGGCCGGAACAACCCAGTGCCTGCAGAGCTCCATGGAAATGTCCTGCCCGTGGCTCGGAGTTGGGCCACTGCCACGGGGAGAAAATCAACTTGCAGCTTGTGGCCCACAGCAGGGAGGAGCAGCAATTGCTGGCTGAGAGAGACTCTTGCCAAGGGCCTGCAGGGAGAGGCCACAGGGAATGTCTTCACGCTGCCTGGAGCAAGGGTGAGATGGGTTGTGGGGATGGACTTGTACCCTGGAAGGGCGGTTGGGCCATGGCCCATGTTGGCCCAAGAAGCTGTGGCTGCCCTGGAATACCTGGAAGTGTCCAAGGCCCAGTTGGATGGGGTTTCCTGCCCGGGAGGGGTGGGGTGGGATGGGATGGGATGGGAAGGGATGGGGTGTGATGGGGTGTGATAGGAAGGGGTGGGGCAGCGTACAATGGGGATGGAACTTGGGGGGTGGGATGAAATCTTTGAGGGGTGGGGGATTGGAAGAGGGGGATGGGGTGGTTTGGGCTCTTGGAGCAGGGCACTAGAGGGAGGGACAGCAGGGGGCACTTTTAGCCATGCTCCTGCTGCTTTGTAGTAATTTTGGGCCCTTGGAGTGTCTTCTGGGCGATTGCAGGGCAATTGGGAAGGCTGAGGTAAAGGTGTGGAGGGCTGAGGTGAAGTGCCAGGGATCTGGGGAGGGTGAGGGCATCTCATTCCAGGAAGCAAGGGAGCAAGGAAGGGAGGGAGGGACTTCAGATCCAGTCCTCACCAGCACGTGNTCCACCTAGATAAATAGGAGCCACAAGTATCACCTGACATCCAGTGTTCCCTCGGGACTCCCAAAGGAAGACCAGACCCATCTCTGGACCCTTTTCTCCACAGCACCATCTCTGCTTCCAACAGGACCACATCTGCCGCTCCAGGAGGGCTTACCTTGGACTGTTTCCAACACCCTGACCAACAGGGTGTCAGGTTGTATTTCTGACTCTGTCAGGATTTTCTAGGATTTCTTGTTTGTTTGTTTGCTTTCTTATTCTTCTGTACAACAACATTTGTATTTTTATATCCCTAGTAAAGAACTGCTATACCTATTCCCAAAATCTTTGCCTGACCACCTTTTAATTGCAAATTTATAATAATTTGGAAAGGGGGAGGGGCTTACATTCCAAGGGAGACTCCAATCTTCCCTGGCAGATACCTGTCTATCTAAACCAAGACAGATGGTGTTGCTGCTTTTAGTAATTTTGGGTCCTAGAATTGTCTTCTGGGCAGTTGCAGTTAAATTGGGAAGGCTGAGGTAAAGGTCCTAAGCTGTGGAGGGCTGAGGGGATGTGCCAGGGATTTTGGGAGGGTGAGGGCACTATGTAGAAGGAAGACAGGAAAGCAGGAAGGAGCCCAGATCCAGTCCTTACCAGCACCTGGAGCCTGAAAGCTGGTGTTTGCTGGCACCGCCAGTGCCCAGATCTTGAAATTTCCCAGTGCCACCACCAGCACCAACTAGATCTGGTAATTTGCCGGTGCCAGGACTCCAGATCCAGCAAATTACCAGCGCTGGCCCTGCCCTGGTGTGGTGTTTGCCATCACCAGTACCACCCAGGTCCAGCAATTTCCTGCTGATGGAGCACTGAGGTTGTCTGGCTGAGCAGGAAAGCTGACCCTGAGCCAGGAGATTTCCTTGGCTGCAGCAAAGCCTTGGCATGACCTTCCTGGCACTGTACCCTGGGCCAAGATGGATTGTGTCACAGGAGCTGATCCTAAATTTCTTCTCCCAGGCAGCTTTAGGACACGGAAGATGGAGAAGCCAGAGCTGACTCAGCTTTCTGGAGTCTTCCAGAATAGTCCTGTGTGAGAAGCAGCCTGGCAGCAGGGTTTATGTGCCAGGGGCGGGCAATTCAGAGCCCTTTTCTCCCTCATGGAATGAGCATCTGGCACTTTCCATTTCCTTATGGCCCTGCAGCTGCCAAAGCTGCCTTTTCATTTCAGCTAAGAACAGCCCTACTTGAGAGCCTGTCCTGAAACTGCTTTTCCTGCAAATGTGCTCAGCGTATCCTCATTTTTTGCAGTCTTAGGTCCTTTGTCTGTGCAGGTTTAATAACTGAAGGATGGAACAGGTCTACTGTGGGGGAGTTCTTTCATTTGGGGTATTTTTTGTTTCATTGTTTTTGCCCCCCCCCCTTTTTTTGTTTGTTTGTTTGTTTGTCTGTTTCTAATCAACTCCCCCTGGCAGCTCTGTGCACAGCTCTGTAACTCTATCTGACACTTGCCTATGGGACTGTGTAGGTAGCCAGGGGGACCTTCTCCAAGCTGTCTGCAGAGGAATCCACATCAGCCCAGGCCGAGGTGGTCAGTGGCTGGTCAGTTCCTGGCCAGTGAAGCTCTGGATGCTTCCCTTGGAGCGTCTCCAGGGAGGGAACGCTGGGGCTGCCACCACTCTGGTGTCACAGAGAGAGGAACACTGTGGTGTAACAGACATGCTCAGCCTGGGCATCCCTGGCAGTAGTGTTCAAAGGCTCCTGGAGCTCTGGCAGCCTTGGGCCAATGCAAAAGCAGCAGGGAGAAGAAGGCCAGGCAGTGGGGCGGTGCTGCAGGGCCGGGGAGCAGGGTGGGGTTGGCATGGGGCCAAGAGTAGGGTCAGGGGGCCAAGGGGCCGGCAGATACGTAAAGGCCCTTCCAACTGTTGACATGAGCAGCCTGCTGGCACTGCTCAGGACGGGGATTGCAGCAGTTTCAGAGCTGCACACGGGCACAGCGCTGGCAGGAATGGTGGCAGCTGCAGGAATGGTGGGGAGGCAGTGCGCGAAGGCATCGGGCAGGGCATGAGGGCGGCACGGGGATGGCCGTCAGGTTACTGAATGGGGCTGGGCTCTGTGGCATGAGTTTGCCATCTCTTAGATTCTCGGCTGAGATGAAGCACACATTTTCGCTTTCAGGAGTTCATCAGCAGACATGGCCTTGAGGAGAGATTTTAAGATACTGCTGACTTTTAGGAGGAAGGGGTTTGCTGCAGACCTTGCTCAGGCACACATCCCACCCCCCGACCCGAGTATGGTATGTGACTGGAGAAAACAGACCACCCCCAATGGAACATTTCTGGGAAAGCTCTAGGCAGAAATCTGAATGGAAAATTAACCCTAACACTAACCCTAATCCCCAGCCTTAACGCCCAATCCTAATCCTAAGCCTGACCCCCAACTCTAACCCCCAACCCTAACCCAAGCTTTTTTTCCACAATGATTCTAAAGAGGTGAGTGGTTGGGGGGGG
>VXBN01001292.1:18155-37603 GCA_013397395.1 Sinosuthora webbiana
CCACCCCATCACCCAAAAGGTCCCAGCCACCCCCAGCCCCTTAGAACCAAGGGGTCCAATCCCCTTTCCACCCCCCAACCTTTCCTACCCTCAAGGGTCCCAATCCCTCCTCATTGCCCCATCACCCAAGGGCCCCAGGTTCCCTGCCCCTAGCACCCAGGGATGCCATCACCCCGCCCAGTGCCACCACAAGGGTCTCACATTGACGATGGCCTCCTTGGTCTGAGCCATGTCAGAGATGACACCATCGGTGATGATGAGGAGGACAAAGTACTGGGAGCCGTCCAGCACTGTGGCCGCTGAGCTGGGGGGACCCTGCATGACGCCAGGGGACACAGGGACCCCACCCCAGGGCACGGGGCCCCTCTTACCGGGCAACATGGTTGACGACAGGGGCAAAGTTGGTGGGGCCATAGAGCTGGACACGGCGCAGGCTGCACTGATACGCCTCCAGCACCCCCGCAATGCCATGGCACGCCGGGTTTGATGCATCCCCATTCTGCCACAGAGTCACCAGGACCATGGTGACACCACGGCCCCCACAGGGTGACACCACAGACCCCAACCACAGACAAGGATGGCACTGCTGTGGCCCCCGGATGCTTACAAGGATGATCCCACCATGTCCACAATGTGGTGACAAGGGAGACACCAACATGTTCCCAAACCAGTGTCAAGGATGATACTGCCATGGCCCCAACCCAGTGACAAAATGATGATGCCACTATGTTCCCAACCCAAGACAAGGATGACACCACCACATCCCCAGTGACAAGGAAAATGCCACCACATACCCAGCCCAGTGACAAAAATGATACCACCATGTCCCCTACACAGTGAGAATGGGTGACGAGAACACACCATCATATGCCCAGCACAGAGTCCACACCACCACATCCTGAACCTGCTGATGAGGATGATGCTACTATGTCTCCAACCTGGTGACGAAGCCATGACCCCAAACCAGTCACAAAATGATGATGCTACTGTGTTCCCAGTCCAAAGATAAGGATGACACCACCACATCCCCAGTCCAGATCCAACCCAAACACACCATGTATCCAACTCGGTGATCAAGGATGAGACCACTATGACCCCAAACTGGTGACAACACCAAGCCCCTTCCTAATCTGATGACAAGGATGACACTGCCATGGCCCCAACCCAAGCATAAACATGATCCTCCATGTCCCAAACAATGTGACAAGATGATTCCACCCATGTCCCCGACTGGGTGACAAGGACACCACCCTTCCTCCGTAGTCCTGTCCTGCCTTGGCCCCTCACCAGTGGGAATTCATGGGACACGTGCCCATCTGGGGGGATCTTGGCGCCAAAGCCAAGGGCTGGGAACATCTTGTCACTGTCATAGTCCTGGATGATGTCCCCCACGGCCCGCAGTGCCAGGCTGTAGGCATTCAGCTGGAAGGGGCTCAGGTAGTGCAGGGACGTGGGCTGCGAGGGGTTCCCTGCACAGGCATGGGACTCAGCACCTCCACAGGCCCCCCAGCACTGTCATAATTTCCCCAGCACCCCCAAAACACCCCTAGCATCCCCACAACCATGGCACCACTATGGCCCCAACCCAGTGGCAAGGATGATGTCATCTTATCCCCAACACAGTGACCAGGACAAGGATAATCCCACCATGTCTCCAAGTGCTACCCCATCCCCAACCCAGTGACAAGGGTGACACCTTCACATTCCCAGCTTGGTGACAAGGGTGATGCCACCACATCCCCAATCTGGTGACAGCTGGTGACAAGGATGACACCACCATGGAACCAAGACAATGGCAAGGATGACACCACCATGTCCCCAACACAGTGACAAAGGTGACACTACCATGACCCCAACTCAGTGACAAGAATGGCACCACTGTCCCAAATTCAATGACGATTATGGCACCTAATCCCCAACCCAGTGGCAGCTGGTGATAAGTATGACACCACCATAATACCAACACAATGACAAAAACAACACCACCATGGGCTCAAACCCATGACAATACTATCATGATCCCAACCCAGTGACAAGGGAGATGCCACCCGGTCCCCAACCCAGTGACAAGGGAGACATGATCATGTCCTCAACACAACTACAAGGACAAAATCATGTCCCCAATTTGGTGACAAGGATGACACCACCATGACATCAAACTCATTACAACTGCCCCAAATAAATCCCCCTGGGGGAACACAGTCCCCACTCACCATTGGATGCCGTGAAGTCAATGGCCACTGTGAAGTTGAGTTGGGTCCTGAGGGGAAAGTGGGGGGTAAAGTGGCCTTGAGGTGACACAGGGGGTCAGCTGCAAGTTTGGCATAGGGATACCGCTGGGGCCACAAGTTGGACTGGGTGTACCCATCCCCCAATTCAGAGCACCTCCAAATGTACCTGCACTGAGGTGTCACCATGCTGCACCTAAGGGAGCAGCTGGGGGTGCTGGGGACCCCCAAATTACCAATTTAGGGTGCTGGGGAGCCCCTGCCCATGAAAAAGAATCTGTGTGGGAGTGCTGAGGACCCCCAGTGGAGAAGATGGGGGTGGTGGGGACACTCTTCCCCCAGAGAAGCAACTGTGGGTGTTTGGGACCCCAAAGGGAGCTGTTGGAAGTGCTGGAGATTTCCAGAGGGAGCAATTGTGGGTTCTGGGGACTACCAGTGAAGCAGCTGTGGGTGATGGGGACAGCCTGCCCCCAAGGAGGCATCTGGGTGGGGGTGCTGAGCCCCCAGTGGAGGAGCTAGGTGTGCTGAGGACCCCCAGTGGAGCAACTGGGAGGTATTGGGGATCCCACAGGGAGGAGTTGGGAATAGCAGGAACCCCTGCCTCCCATCCCTAAGGGAGCAACAGTGGGTACTGCGGACCCCCCTACAGTGAAGTAGATGCTGGAGGTGTTGGGGATTCCCTGCCCTTGAGGGAGCAGCTCAGGGTGCTGGATACCCCCAAGGAAGGAAATGGGGGTGTTTGAAACCATCAAAAGTGCAGCTGGAGGTGCTGGGGACCCCCTGCTCACCCGCCCCTGATGTAGTCCAGGAATGTGTGCTCGGCCTCCACAGCGAAGGACAGCAGTGTCACCTGTGGGGACATGGGGCTCAGGGGAGAAAGTGCCCACACTGCCTGTGTTCCCTGCCTCTGCACATCCCCGTCCTCACTGTCCCCGAGTTCAGGTACTTCTTCTTCTTCATCTTCTTCCGGGGGTTCACCACCTGCAGAGATGGGAGGGGAGGGGGCTGCTTCTCACAAGGACAGGAGGCCCCAGGGAGCAGTGCAAGGGACTGTCACATCCAGGGGGACAAGTGAGCACAGAATATGCTGGGGGGCAGCAGTGGGAGCACTGTGCTGAGGTGTAGAGAGAGACCTTGAGGAGCATATGGCCCACAGCATGGGCTGTGACACTGAGGGGTGCATGTGGGGACCCTGGGGATTGTAGTGCAGCTGGAGATCCATGGCAGGGGCTGGAGACCCTCAAGGGAGCAGCTGTGGGTGCTGCACCCCAGGGTGCAGCATGGGAACCATAACACCCCAGGACCCCAACACTCCTGGCTGTAGCACAGGGAATCCTGGGAACTATAAACCTCTGCGGCTGCAGCACGAGTACCTTGGGCACCATGACACCTCACAGTGCAGGAGGGCGACCCTCGGGTACGTGACACACCAGAGTGCAGTGTTGGGAGGGACCCTGGGACCGTAACACCACCCCAGGATTGCATCATGGGGACCGTGGGGGATGTAGCACCCACACAGGAACCCTGGCATCCAGAGGTGCAGCAGAGAGAGGGACCCCGGGGACCATAAGCCCTGGGGGTGCAGCAGGGGGACTGCAAGCCTCATGGGGAGTTGCAGGATCCCCCTGCCCATGTACCCCCGCACCCCTCACCTCATACACGTTGAAATGGCTCTGGCCTTGTGCCAACTCCCGGTAGCTGGTGGTGAACTCCCCAATGAAGTCGTGGCTGCAAGGCCAGTGGTTCTCCATTAGTCAGGTTAGGGAGGTTCTTGTTACCCGGGGGATCCCCATCACTCGGGGGTGTGAGGATGAGAGGTTTCCCATTGCCCAGGAAGTTTCCCATCAGCCAGAGAATCCCAGATAGCCAGGGGAGATTCCCATCACTCAGGTGGTCCCCATCACCGGGGGAGGGGGTTCCATTTCCCCTAGGATGCAGGGTTGGGGGGGTCTCCATTGCCTGGAGGGTCCCTGTCACCTGGCGTGGGGCAGGTCCAGGGTGTGGGGGGTCCCCAGGACCACACACAGCTCACCTGCCATCACGGTCCCAGTCATATACCTCCACCTTGATGGCTCTGCAAGGCAGGGGGAGGGGGGGTCACCAGCACACCCTGACACCCCCAAATCCCATCTCCCCCCCTTCCCCGGGCACCTGCCACCCCCCCCTCCCTGTGGGATTTGTTTTGATGCCTCTGTGGGCTTTTTCCTGCTTCCTTCTCCTCCTCATTGGGATATTTTTATCCATCGTTGCCACAGCAACCTCCAACACGGGGCTAAAGCGGCGTGAGGAGCTGTTTGCCAGGACAGCAGCTGGTGACACTTATTTGGGATGGGGTGGGGCGAGATGGCTCAGTGACAGCTGTGATGCCCATTGCCCAGATGGGTAAACTGAGGCAAAAGCAGGTAACATTTTGTGGCAGGATGGGAGTCGGTGCTACTGATACCACAGAGACGGGAGTGGGGGTTCTGGGGATCTCAGAGGACCACAGAGAGGGTGGAAGGGCTGCAGGGGGTTCTGAGGTACCACAGAAATGGGGAAGGAGATGCAGGGGTCTTTGAAACTAGAGATGGGGGGAAGGAGGTAAAGAGGGTCCTGGGGTACTACAGACACAGGGGAAGAGATTCTGAGGGACCACAGAGAGAGAGGAAGGAGGTCCTGGGGTGCCACAGACATGGAGTGAAGGGAGCTCTGGGTGTCCAGAGGTACTGCAGAGATGGGGACATGGGGTGCAGGGATTCCTGGAAGACCTGGGAGATGGGGGCAAAAAGGGAAAAGGGGGTCCTGGGTGCCCACAGAGACAGGCGGACATGGGGAAGGGGGTTCTGGAGGACCAGAGAGACAGGAGACAGGGGTGCACAGCATCCCTGGGGCACCATGGGTGGGGGGGAAGGGGGTTCAGGGCATCTCAGAGGACCACAGAGATGAGAGTGCAGGGTGTCCCCAGGTATGGCAGAGATGGGGGAAGGGGGTTCAGAAGTCCTAGTGGACCCTAGAGATGGGGGGAAGAGTGAGAAAGAGGTCTTTGGGGCTAAAGAAGGGGTGCAAGGGGTCCCAGTCCCCTGGCACTCACCGGTCATGGTCCCCATTGCAGAGGGCACGGACAGGAATAGCAAAGGCTGCCCAGACGGGGTTCAGCGTATTCCGCACCACTTCTGTCTTGTGGCAGATGGTGAAACTGGGGGGAGGACAAGGAGGGGACAAGGGGGTCACTCCCCCATCCCAACATCCCCCGAGTCCTTCACCCCCACAGTGCAGTGAGGATTTCTGGACACCCCCACCAGTGCTAGTCCATGGGGACATAGGGGTGTCCTGTGCTAAGGCTGAGTCCTCCCATGAGGTGTGGGAGGGTCACTGCTGTTTTGAGGGGGGGTTGCTCACGTCCCGTCTTCATTGCTGCGGTAGAAGACCATGAAGGGGTCAGATTTTCCGAAAAAATCCTTCTTATCCAGCTTGTTGGCGGAGAACTGGAGTGTGGCCACGTCCTGAGGGGTGGAATCATGGGGGTCATCCACCCTGCGCCCCCCTGTCAGGGGTGGGATCCTGCAGGGCGACTGCTCCATGAAGGAAGGAGGGATCCAGGACAGGCTGGATGAAGCGTGGGGATAGACAGCCCTTACCCTTTCCTTTGGGGTGTGGGCTAGTGTGTCTTGGCCACCCCTGATATTGCAGGGTCCCCAAGCGATGCCCCCTCCCCTGCCCTGCCACAGCTCACCCTGCAATTTCCCAACTCTTCAGCAAGGAGTATGATGGTGCCGTACTTCTTCCCCGGAACACCACTGCCAGAATGGGATGTGAACATGGTAGGGGCACACATGGTGTCCTGGGGGTGTCCCCCGTGCACTGGGCACCCCAGGACTTACCCATTGGAGGCAGCTAGGGCACGTCTCCTGCCCCGGGTGTGCATAGTGGCTGTCCCCATCCTGCAGGGACACATGCTGAAGGGTGATGAAGGGGATCCCCACCCAAGAAAAAGCCTCCCCACCCAAAAAGAGGAAATCTACAAAAAAACTCCCATCCACCCCAGATTCCAGCATCCTAAAAAGAAGCCGTTTCTCCCCTCAAAAAAGCCAGTCCCCAAAAGACATTCAGCTCCCCAAAAAGTCAGTCCCCACAAAACAAACTGCCCCTGAAAAAGCCAACTCCAAAATCATATGGCTCCTCCTAAAGCCAGACCCCCCAAAAGCCAGATCCCTCAAAGCCAGATCCCCCAAACCCACATTCCTTCCAAAAGCCACCACCCCAAGAAAAAGCCAGACCCATCAAACCCCACCAAAAAGCCAGACCCCAAAAAAGTCTTTCCTGCTGAAAGCCATGACCCCCTGCCCTCCCAAAAAAAGTAATCCCCACCAAAATGCCACTTCAACCCAACGTGGTTCTGGGGTCTGAGTTCATCCTGGGCACACCGAAAGGGACACAGAGAAACATAGAGACATGGGGGCTGAGGGGGCTCTTGTCAGGGACTTGTCCGGGGAGGGTACTTTGTGACCACTGGGGACACTGGGGCCAGGGGGGTTCATGTCAGGGGCTTCTCTGGGGAGGGACATGGGGACAGTTTTCTCCAAAGGGGACATGGTGTCCTCAGGGACACTGGGGCAGGACTCATGTCAGGAGCTTCTCCGTGGAAGAGGACATGGGGACATTGGGATCAGTGGGGGAGGTGGCTCACATTGGGGGCAGAGACATGGGGACCCTAGGACACTGGGGCTGAGGGGGGGCTACCATCAGGGGTTTCTCCAGTGCGGGGCATGAGGACCCTGGGGACTTCAGGGACACTGGACCACAGTGGAGGCTCAAACAAGAGGTTTCTCCGGGTGGGGGGGGTGGGACTTGGAGACACCAGGGCTGGAGGGGTTCATGTCAGAGGCTTCTCTAGGAGGAACATGAGCGCACTGGGGCACAAGAGGGGCTCACATCAGGGGCTTCACTGGAGTAGGACATGGGGACATAGGGGACATAGGGACACTGGGGCAAAGGGCAGCAGGGGCTCACGTCAGAGGCTTCTCCAGGCGGCTGCCAGCTGAACCCACAATCTCCCCCAGGGTGCAGAATGCCTGGCCCAGGAAATCCTGCAGGATTGGGAACATTGGGTGTCACCAAGGGGATGCCCATCCCAGGGAAGCCAAGGGAGCAGGGCTAATCCTGCACTTACATGCTTGGAGAGGTCAGGGCTCTTTGAGTCCACATCATACCTGGTGACAGAGGGGACATGTGAGCACAGAATGGGAAGGGGGGGCCTTAGATGCGACGGGGATGAGGACTGGGATGGGATGGGATGGGTACAGGGACAGGATGGTACAGGAACAGGATGGGATGGGATAGGGACACAATAGAATGGACAGGGATGGGATGTGGATAGGGACAGGATGGGACAGGGACAGAATGGAGACTGGATAGGATAGGGATGACAATGGGATGGGACAGGCATGGGGACAGAGATGTGAAAAAGGGTGGTGATTGTCCAGGAATGGTGACAGAACAGGGATGGGGATAAGGATACTCTGGGGAGGCTGTGCCAGGGTGGCCAGGAGCTGACCCTGCGAGACAGGGGGGTGACTTGGGGGGTGACATAGGGAGTGACACTGAGGCCACAGGGGCCACTCACAGGTCAAAGCGCAGGTTCTGCCGCTCCTCAAAGCAGTAATCAAGGACAAACTTGTGCAGGAAGTCAGGATTCAGGGAATTGTCGATGACCTCAGTCCGGCCAAACTGGGGGATGTGAGGACAGTGGGGATAATAGGGTGACAGGAAAACATGGAGTGGGCACAGGGACATGGAGACACAGGGACATAGGGACATACAGATGCTGAGTCATGGGGGCATAGGGATGGGAACATAAGAACACAGGACATGGGAACACGAGAACATGGGCATGGGGGATGGGGATACAGGGATATGGGGACACAGGGACATGGGCACATGGGAATGTGGTGATGTGGGCAGAGGCGTATGGGGACATGGAGGTGCAGAGACATGGGGGCATAGGGATGGAGACACGAGGACGTGATGACATGGAAACACAGGGACATTTGAACTCAGGACAGGAAAACAGGGGCATGGGAATGAGGTTGGAGGCATGGGGATGGGGGCAGTGGGACATGAGAATGTGGACATGGGGACATACAGATATGGGGACACACAGATATGGGGACACAGTGACATGGAGACACAGGGACATGAGAATATGTGGATATGGGGTTGAGGACATGGGAACATGATATGGGGACACAGCAACTTGGGGACACAGGGTCATGAGAACATATGAACATGAGATTGGGAACGTGGGGACACCTGTGGGCAAAGGAGGCGGGGCAAGGGCGGGCAGCGGGCCCAGGCCAGGGCACATGTGGAGACATGCATGGGAAAGGGGCGGGCAGGGGCGGGGCGGACCCAGGTGCTGTTTTGTGCCGCGGGGCCACCGCTACACCCCTCCCCACCCCCTCGTTCATTACCCTGCAATTAACACTCTGTCAATTACAGGGGGGTGGGGCCTGGCTGCATGCCGACAGCTGATTGGCTGGCTGCCCAGGACCTCGACATGCTCCCCAGATCCCCAGGATACTGGTTGGCTGATCACTCTGACCCTAGCATTGATTGGATGGCTGCTGCATTCCAGAATGCTCATTGTCCAGGTGCTGCACCCGAAGATGCTGATAGCTCACTGGTGACTGGCCAACTGGTTGGCACCCCAGCACACTGATTGGCCAACACCCCAACATGCTCATTGGTCAGCCCCCAACATACTCATTGGCCAGAATTTGACTTGCTGATTGGTCACCTGCCCAGCACCCCCATAATCTGATTGGCCAGTTGGCCATTACCCCTACATGCTGATAGGCCAGAACCTTACATGCTGCTTGGCTGGCTGGCTGCTATTACCTCTGACATGCTGATTAGCCATGTGGTTGGCACACACACACGCTGATTGGTCATTGCCCCAATATGCTGATTATTCGTTGGCCAGCTAGCACCCCAATACCCTGATTGGCTGACTGAGTGCACCCTAACATGCCAATTGGCCAGCTGAGCACAGCCCAACATGTTGATTGGCTGCCCCCCCACCAACCGGGTCACTCACCTCCCGCCATTGGTGGCTGCCAGGGCATTGCGTGTACAGCACACAGACTGCAGGGGGAGGCATCAGGGGGGCAGGCACCCGCAGAGACCCACCAAAACACCCCAGAGACCCCAAAACTCTTAGAGACACCAACATTCCCAGAGACTCCCAAAACTCCCCAGAGACCCACCAAAACACCTCAGAGACTTCCCCAACCCCCTGAGACACCCTAATATCCCCCAGACCCCTCCAAAACACCTCCCCACCTCAGAGGCTCCCCAAATCCCCCAGAGACCACCAAAACCCCCAAACACCACCCAAAACCCCCAGAGACCCCAATACTCCCCAGAGCTCCCAACACCCCCAGAATCCTCCAAAATGTCCTTGAAACCCCCAAAACCTCATAGAACCACAACAATCCCAGAGACTTCTCAAAACACCTCTGAGATCCCAAAAACCCCCAGAGACCACGCCAGAACCCTCAGATACCTAAAAAATATCTCAGAGAACCCCCCAATCCCCCAGAGACCCCCAAACCCCCAGAGATCTAAACAACTCCTGAGCCCACAACACCTTCCAATGACCCCAAAACCCTCCAAAACCCCAGGCCCCCCAAAGACTACCCAAAACACCTAAGAGCCAAAACATCCCCAGAGACCCTAAAACACACCCCATCCCCTCTGCCCCACTCACCTGGGTCTGACTTGGAGAAGGTGTCCCTGTCCAGGAGCTGCCTGGGGGGACAGGGGGGAGTGAGTGTGAGTGTGTATGAGTGTGTGTGTGTGTGAGTTTGTGTGCGTGAATGTGAGTGTGAGCACCTGGTTGTGCCTGTGTGTACCCCTTACACTGTCAGATGTGCCCCAGAACACACGTTGAGGTGCACAGCCACATGGGTCATGCACAGTTGTGTGACAGGGTGGATGGCAGGGTGTGCATACCCAGGTGTGCCCCAGGACATGGACTGGGGTGCAAAGCATGTCTGACACATGTTGGGGGGCCATGTGCTGGGGGGCTCAACCATGTGTCAGGGTGCACAGCAGGGTGTTGGTGAGCACAGCCAGGTATTGGTGAGCATGGTTGGGTGTTGGGGTGCACTGCCAGATGTGCCCCACAAAACATGTTGGGGTGCACAGACACATCTGCACAGGGTGCACAGCATGACATGTAAGAGTGCCATGTGTCAGGGGCACAACTATGTGTCAGGACACCAAAGAAAGACCTCAGGTTGCAGAGGGAGGGTACAGGGGCTGCAGGGTGGGCAGGGGACACGGGATGCAGATGATGCCCAGGGATTCAGGAGTTTCAGGGTGGGCAAGGGATACAGGGTCCAATTTGACCCCCCTGCATCCCTAGAATCCCCCANCCTCAGCACCCTTGGCTCACCCAGTGCCCATCCGTCCCCATACCCAACCTCCCTGTGCTCCGATTCTCCCCAATGCCTCCCAGCACATTCCAATGTCTCCCAGTTAATCCCAGTGCCTCCTAATGCATTTCAGTGCCTCCAACGCCAGCTGCCTTGCTACCCAGTGTCTCCCCGTGCCTCCCAGTGCTCTACAATGCCGACTACGCCCCATTCCCCAGTGTCTCCCGGTACCTTCCAGGGCATCTCAGTGCATTCCGGTACATCCCAACAATTCACACCACCAACAGCTCCCACTCTCCGGTGCATTCCAGGGCCTCCCAGTGCATCCCAGGGGATCACAGTGCATCACAGTGCACTCCAGCACCCTTCGAGGCCAGCTGCTGTGGCACTCCAATGCCTCCCAGTGCATCTCATTGCGTTCCGGGGCAACCCAGTGCCCTACAACGCCAGCTGCTCCCAACTCTCCAATGCTTCCCAGCGCATCCCAGGGGATCTCAGTGCCTCCCAGTGCACCTCAGCACCCTCCAACGCCGCTCCCCAGTGCTTCCCAGTGCCTGTCTCTGCATCCCAGCATCTTCCCACGCCAGCTGCCCCTGCTCCCCAGTGCCTCCCAGCGCCTCCCCGCGCCCCCGCCGGCCGGTGCCGGCTCTCGCCGCGGCCCCACTACCTGCAGGACACCGTGAGCTCCACGCGAGTGGCTGGGACGGGAGCGGGACCGGTTCCCGATTCTGGGGAGCCCAGGCCCGCCATGTCCCGGGCTCCGTCGATACCCCGACACCGACACCGCGATCGCAATCGGGATCGGCTCCGCCCCGGGACCGCCCTTGGCACCGCCCGGGGCTCCCGGCACCGGCCCCAGCTGCGCACCGAGGGACTGCCCCGGGGTCTTCTTCGGGACCCGCAGCGGGGAGACCGACACCGGCTCGGGACCGCCCCTGGGATCGCCCCCAGATCTCCGGGACCGCCCCCTGGGCCGCCTCCCCTTCCCTGGTGTCGCCACAGAGCCCCGACAGCACCTTCGGGATCGCCCCGAAATTTTCGGGATCATCCCCAGATTCCTGGGATCTATCCCCGCACCGCCTCCGGGCCTGCTTCCAAACCCCCGTTGCCTCCCGGGCCCGCTCCGGCTCCGCCTCCGAATCGCCTCCAGATCTCCGGGATGGCCTCCGCATCATCCCCAGAGACGCCTCCATAGCCCGGTTCCCCCCGGAAGCCCGGTACTGTCCCTGGGATCTCCCCCAGATTCCCGGGATCGCTCCGGGATCAACGCCAAATCCCTAGTACCTTCCCTGACCACCGACACCTACCCCGCATCGCCCGCGGGCCGCCTCCCCATTCCCGGTATCGGACCCCCGGTACTGTCCCCGGGATAGCCCTCAGATCCCCGGCATCACTCTCAGTCGTCCGGTGCCGCCCTCCGCATCGCCGCCATGCCGCCTCCCCATCCCCAGTGCCCCCCGGACACGGGTACCAAGGATCAGCCCCGGGATCGCCCCGAGACCACCGATACTACCCTGGGATTGCCCCCGGGGCTGTCTCCAGATGCCGGTACACCACAGACCATTGGTATTGCCCCCTGGATAACCCCCAGACCAGACCCCCGGTGCTCCCTCTCCGGTAGCCCCATCACTCCTCCGATACTCCGAGTGCGCCCCCCTGTGCCATGGTGACACTCTCGGTAACACCCACTCCCCAGGATGAGCCCCCAGTCCTCCTAGTTCCCCCTTAATCAGAACCTTCCCAGTATCCTAGATCCAATGGGTCCATGGTGGGGGGAACACTCTGGGGGGTCCCAGGAAACTTTGAGGACACACAGACACAATACAGCAGGGGTAAATTTGCGTCTTTGGCACCCACTCTACACCCCCAGGAACTGGGGCCACTGGCAGCTCCATGTCCCCAGGGGGAGACACCCACCTCTCCAAGGGCACCCACAAACCCCTTCGGGGGGGGCTCAGAACCTCCCAGACCCCCATCACGCCAAAGACACTTCCCCCACCTACCCCTAAAACCACTACTCTGCAGCCCACCACATCCAACCTCTTTTATTACAAACGAGCAGTACAGTTTGGAGGGAAAGCACCCCACACCCCTACCCCGAGGGATATGCCTTGATGACCTTGACATCATCAAGGGGTCGGTCCTGGGAGTTTGTCTCCACCATGGCTAGGCGCCCCAGCACCCCCATTCCTTGGGACACCCTCCCGAAAATGCTGTGCTTCCCATCCAGCCACTGTGCCGGGCCCAGTGTCAGGAAAAATTGGCTTCCATTGGTGTCCGGCCCTGCATTGGCCATTGCCAGGATCCCGGCGCCTGTGAGACATGGGGACATGTCACCTCATGGATGGAGATATAGGGAAGATGCCACCCCACACCCAAAGTTCCACCATGAATAGGGACATGTCATCCCATGGGGGATGTCGTCTCATGGCCAAGATCCCGGTGTCACAGGAAACAAATCACATCCCCAAGACTGGGATCCTGGAGGGCGTCATCCTATGGCTGCGGTCCTTGGGACATGTCGCTTCATGGCCAAGGTCCTAGGGAACATGTCACCTGATGGAGGGGTCTTAGTGGACATCAGTAACAACTTGCTCCCATTGGTGTCCAGCCTCATACTGGCCATCACCAGGATCCCAGTGCCTGCGGGACAGGGGCCAAGGGTCCTGGCACCCTGAGGGACATGCCATGGTATGGCCAGGGTTTTGGGGGACATGCCACTCCAGGGATGAGGCCCTGGGGAATATGGAGGACATGCCACCCCATGGATGGGGTCTCAGGGACATGTCATCCCGTGGCTGGGGTCCTGGTGTCATGGGGAAAATGTCACCCAATGGAGAGGTCTTAGGGGATATAAGGAAGAATTGGCTCCTGTTGGTGTCCAGCCCCATGCTGGCCATTGCCAAGATCCTGGTGTCTATGGGACACAGGGACACATCACACCAGGAATGGGAAAATAGAGGACAGGGCATCCTATGGCAAAGCTCCTGGGGGAGATGTCACTCCATGGATGGGGTTTTGGGGACACAGAAGACTTGTCACCCTATAGAAGGGGTCTGGGGGACAGGGAGACATGCCACCTTCATGGTCAGGATCCTGGAGGACATACCACATGACCAGCCCCCTTGAGACATGCCACCCCGTGACTGGAGTCTTGGGAGTCAAGTCACCCCATGAATAAGGACACAGGGGACATCCCATTCCACAGGTGTGTTCTCAAGGGTCCTGCTCCCCTATAGGTGGGGTCCTTGGGTCCCTGGGATGCCCCTCCAGTGTTCTCCCAGTGTTGGCCCTGCTCACCAGTGAACTTCAGGTCAGGGTGCAGCTCATCCTCGAATTGTTTCCCATAGATGGAGGCACCACCACGACCTGCAGGGGGATTTGGGGGTCAGCAGGAACCCCTGAAACCAAGGAGCGTCCCAGGGTGATTTCAGAGGCCTGCGCTCACCGGTACCCGTGGGGTCCCCTCCCTGCACCATGAAGTCCTTGATGATGCGGTGGAACTTGGTGCCATTGTAGTACCCGCGGCGGCTCAGCTCAGCAAAGTTCTTGCAGGTGCGGGGGGCATGTTGCCAGTACAGTTCCAGCACAAGTGAGCCCATCCTGGGATGGGAACACAGGTAATGGGAACAGGAAAGGCACCAGGAATGGGGAACAGTAATGGGAATGGGAAAAGGAAATGGAGTCATGCCAAAGTGATACCCATATACCAAGTGATAGCTTTAAACCAAAGCCAGGGGCTGTGTTGCTAGTGCAGCTGCAGCACCAACGGGCTCATTCTGTGAATGGCAACAGCAGGAAGGGGAATGGGAACATCAGCAGGAATGGGAACTGGAGACAGGGTCATCACAATGTGACTCCCACACCCAGTTTCAGACCAAAGCTAGGGGCTTTGTCTGCCAGTACAACTCCGGCACAGGAAGGCCCATCCTGGGAACAAGAAAACCAGGAACAGGAATGACACTGGGAATCGGGAACAGCACCAGGAATGGAAACAGGAGATGGGGTCCCCTTGCTGTGAACTCCTCCATCTACAGGTTAAATTCTTGCAGCTGCAGGGCAGGGTCATCCCAACTGTGACCCCCCAACCCCAGTTTCAGAGCAAAGTCAGGGGGCTGTGCTGTTAGTATAGCTCCAGCACCAGCAGGCCCATTCAGGGAATGGGAAATGGAAATACTGGGAATGGGAACAGGAATGGGAAGGGTATCAGGAAACACCTAAATGTGACCTCCCCCCCATCCCCCAAGGTCAGTCAGACAGGGAACACAGGGATGAGAGGGGATGGGGGGCAATGGCGGCTGCAGGTACTGGAGGAAAATGAGACCCCAGGAGGACATGGATAGCTCTTGGTACCAGGGGAAGCAACCAGGACTGGCTGGTTCTGTGCAGTACCGGGAGACACTGGGGCTAATGGAACACCACGGGGTCACTGGGATCGGCCTGGTACCGAGGGGCCTGGGAGTTAGGAACACCATGGGGGACACCGAGGGCGGGGACCAGGGGTTCTCTAGTACCAGGGCAGAAACCAGGACTGGGGGATAACGGAGCTGTCTCGTTCCGGAGACAGTGGGAGCTTCTTAGCACCTGTGGAGTTCAGGGTCTGCCCGGTACCCGGGTCTCGCGGACACCGGGGACCCGTAACGAGAGGGTCGGACCGTACTGGTCTGCCTCGTACCGGGAGGACTGGGGACTCAGGAACACCAGGGCTACATGGAAGCCGGGGTGGCAGGGAGCGGACACCGATTTACCCCCAGTGCCGCGGAAGGGGGCGGGACCGGGGTGGGCGGGGCTTCCCGTGCCGGTGCCGGTACCGGGGAGAGGCCCCGCCCCTTACGTGGTCTCCATGGAAACGGTGGGCGGCTGCCAGGAGTCGGGCGGCACGGCGGCCATGCTGCGGCGGCACCGGTGGCGGAAAGACCTTCAGACGCCGCGCTTCCGGGCCACGCCCCCAGGGGCTGGGGGTGGGGCGCGGGGAGGNTAGTAAGCAGACCAATCGGAACCCGGGGAGGGCGCGCCGCGGTTGAGCTGCAAGGGGAGGGGGAATTCGAACGAGACTCCGCCCCTTTCGTTAGGCCACGCCTCCTCGGCGCGCGCGACGAGCGGGAGCCGGGGGCGGTGAGGTGGGGGGAAGAGGGGGGGCAAGGGGCAGACCGGGACCCCCGGGTAGAGGGGAAGCCTGCGGGGAGATCGGGGGGGCCGCGGAGCGAGGGGTAAACCAGCCCATGCGGAGATGGGGTGACGTGGGATTGGGATGAGGGGCTGAGACCCCTGGTAGGGGCTGAGGACCCCTCAGTGTGGGCCCGGGGTCATCAAGGGATTGGGTGCGGGGCTGGGAGTCGTCTGTGGGGCTGGAAGCCTCTTGGTCTGGAGCTGGGACCCCCCAGTATGGGATTGGGGTCTCCCGGGCTGGGGGTGTGTGGCTGGGGGGTTCCCCAGGTGTGGGGGAGGGATCCCCTATTATGGGGTTAAGACCCCTCAATGTGGGGCTGGGAGGCCCAGGAGTGGGAATGGGACCTCCAGAATTGGGATTTGGGGCTGAGACCCCCCACGTGGGAGGTGGGAGGCCTAGGAATGTGGATGGTACCCCCTCGGGATCGCGATGCAGGACTGGGACCCCTCAGTGTGGGCTGGGGTCCCCAAGGGATTGGGGTGAAGGGTTGGGACCACTAGGTACGGGAATGGGGTCCCCTAGTGTGGGACTGGGACCCCCTGAGGATCAGGATGTGGGGCTGGGGGTCCCCTGGGACCGGGGTGTGGGGCTGGGAATCCCCCGGGATCGGGATGTGGGGCTGGGGCCTCAGGCTGTGGGGCTGTGACCCCCCGGGGATCAAAATGTGAGGCTGAGGTCCTCCCGGGATCGGGGTATGGGTGTGGGGCTGGGCCGGATCCTCTGGGTATGGGACGGGAGTTCCCCTGGGTGTGGGGCTGCGACCTCCCAGCGGGGTTGGACCCCCTTATTCTTGGGCTGGGGTTCCCCGATAGGGGCTGGGAACCACCATTGTGGCACTGGGGACTCACAGGGATCAGGGTGCAGGGCTGGGACCTTCCATTGTGGCAGTGAGTACACCCGGGCTGGGGCTGTGGGTTCCCCGGGTGGGGGTCGCCGGTGTCACCCCCGCCTACTGGTGCCGGCGGAGCCATCCCTGTCCCCATCCCGGTGGCATCGAGCCCGGCGGCGCCTGGCACCGGCCGTGTCACCCGGTGCTGACCGATGCCACCGGGCCCCCGCGAGGGGTTGGGGACATGGGGGGCGGGTAGGGGCGCGCGTGGGAGACCCCGATGGGGTTGGTGGTGACCCCCCCAGCTCCCGCAGGTGGCCCCGGTGCGCCGTGGCGATGGCCGAGGACCGAGGTACGGCAGCACCAGTGCTGCGTGTCCCCAGTGTTTCCCCCCTGGGGCGGGGGAGGCCGGGACTCACCCCCAGTGTCCCCCCAGATGTTCGATTTGTCACCGAGGAGAGCTTCGACTTTGGTGTGCTATCCCCATCTGACAGGTATGGGGGGGTAGTGGAGACAGAGCACCACTATAGGGTGTGTGGGAACAGGAGGGACAGGGCATCTTATAGTTGGGGACATGGGGAATATGATGGGACATGGAAGATAGAGGGAGATAGCACCTCATTGTCAATGTCCTAGGAGATGTGTCACCCCATGGATGGTGTTGTGGGGGATGTGGCAACTCATAGTTGGGTCCTGGGGGCCTGAGGGACATCACACCCCAAAGATGGGGTCCTAGGCGATATGTCACCCCATGAACAGGGTCGTGGGGGTCCTGTGGACATGCCCTCCTCATGGATGTGGTTATGGGGGTCCTGGAGGATGTGTCACCCAATGAATGGACAGCATGGGGGAGGGGAGCGGGTCCTGCCACTGCTTGGCAGTGGCATTGGGGGCTGACATCACATTTCTTCCTACCCCCACTTCATCCGCAGCCAGGAGGAAGAGGAGGATGAGGATAGGGCAGGTGGGGGGTGCCGGCACGGGGGCGGCAGCGGGCGCTGGAGTCCCCTGCGCGGGGCCCGTCTGGAAGAGATGGTGCGGGAGGCCACGCGCCTGGCGGCACAGTTGGAGGGGTGTCACCTGCCCCCTCCCGCCGTCGGAAACCCCCCGGGACCCGCTGCTACGCCCCCCGGCACCCCCCGCAGTCCCCGCCGTCAGACCTTCGTGGTAAAGGACAGCCCGGTGCGGGCGCTCCTCCCCACCGTGGATTCGCAGGGACCTGCCTCCATCCCCCACCTCCCCGCCAAGCCCCGGGGGGCCTCTGCTGCCACCACTGTCCCCAAGGTAGGTGAAACCTGGGAGTAGGAGTCCCCGTGTAACCGTGTCCTACCCAGGCTGAACACCCAGATGCCCCCTCAAACCCATCCTAGATGGGGGTAGTGAGTGCCCCCCTGTCTCCAAGGCTCATTGTGAACCTCCCCAGCCCTGTGGGTGGGGGGCACTCACTGAGTGATGTCCCCATGTCCCCCTCCTCTGTTTTCAGGCACCCCCCAGCCGTAGTTCCACAGCAGCAGCAAAAGGATCGTCTGGGGGCAGGGGGCTCCCCCCTAGCCGCGTTGGTCCCCCCCGGCCATGCCCTCCCCAGGGGCAGGGGGCTGGTGCCCGGGGCAGGTCAGAGCCCCCCCGAGGGGGGACAGCAGGTAGTGATGGCAAGGGGGTGGGGACATCATGGCCATGGGGGTTCCTGGGCTGCACCCCAATGCCCCCCTCTCTCCCCAGGCCAGCCTAAGGTGAGGGGGGGCACAGTCCCCTGCCCCCCCTCCACCCGCCAGCCCCACGCGAGGACCACCACTACTCCTGTCCCCTCCAGCTGTTCTCTGGCACCCACTGCCCTCCCCAAGGTGTCCTCTCGGACTCCAGCAGTGGGTGGGAGGGCCCCCACCGCCAGAGGTAAGGATGTCATAGGGTTAGGGTTGGCACAGGGGATGCCCCCTCCCTGTGCCTCAGTTTCCTTATAGGTTCTCTCCCCTTTGCAGGTGCAGCACGGGCAGCGCCCCCAGCTGCTGCCTCGGGGTGCAAACCAGGACCGCCCCCTGCCCGCCTGCGGCCCCCCCGCAAGACGGCGGTGAGCAGCACCCCGAGGTGACACCCCCAAACCACCCGCACCTACCCAGAGGCCCTGGTGGTACCTGGACCCCCGCCTAGGTACCAGCCAAGGTACCTAGGCTGGGGGCGGGCAGAGCCAAGCCACCCCAGGGATGAGTTGAGGCATCCACTGGGTTTTGGAAGGAGGCAGGCAGTGCCAAGGGCCCCCAGGAAGCAGCCAAGGTACCTGTTGAGTTGTCAGGTTGTGTGGCAGAGCTGGAACCCCCAGGGACAAGCTGAGGTTGGGGTGGCAGAGCCAGGGGCCTACCCAGGGATGAACTGAGGCACTCATTGGGTTTTGCTTTAATTACAAAAGGTCCCATCAGCAGTAGGAAATCTCCTATGTCCCCCAGTATCCAGGGGTCCCTCACCCCCCCAACACCCATCCCTGGGTTCCCCCACCTGAGCCTCACCCCTGGGCGGGGGGGTCCCAGACATCCCTGTAGCCCCCAACTGATCCCCCCTCCCCTTCCCCCCCATCTCAGGGAGTTGGTACCATGGGATGGGTGGCATCTTCAGGGGGGTTGGCACCTTGTGGGGCAAGGGGGGGTGGGCACAATGGGGGAAGTTGGTTATAAATTCCTTTTTTTGTATTTTCATGTATTTTTTAAATAAGACACTCTGCTGGGCAAAGGGGCTGGGGGTGATCATGGGGGGGCAACAGGGGCACCCTGTGCCACCCCCCCAAGGTGCCAATCCCTGCAAGGATACAAAGTGCA
>VXBN01001292.1:37726-56565 GCA_013397395.1 Sinosuthora webbiana
GGGGGGGAGTGGATACAAAGTGGGGGGTGGGGGTAATAAAAAACAAGACAGATGCGTGATGGGGGAGGTGTGTGCCAGGGTGCCCTCTGTGCCCCCCAGCACCCAGCGCCCACCCATGGGGGGAGATGGAAGGGTGGGGGTTGGGGGGAGCCCCCCAACCCCCTTGGGTTAATGGAGAAAATTAAAAAACAGAAATCTGGGGGGTAGAGGGGGAGAGAAGAATAGGGTTAGTGCTGCTGTGCCAGCTATGCCCTGGGCATCTGTGGGTGGTCCAGGGGGTACCCAGTGGGCACCCCAGGACCCAATGTGCACCCCAACACCCAGTGGGAACCCCGTGGTCAACAGGCATGTTTGGACAGTCAATGGCCACCCAACATGCACTCCAACACCCAATGGGCACTGTTAGAACCAAGGGACACCCAGTGGTCAGTGGACACTCATGAACAGTTAACATGCACCCAATGAGTACTGTTAGGCTTGATGGGCCATCAGTGGACACCCCAACACTCAGTGGGTGACCCAAAGGTCAGTGAGCACCCAACAGGTGCTGTTATACCTGATGGGCATGTAGTTTGCACCCAGAGGTCATTAGGCACCCAGTGGACAGTCAGTAGGCACCAAATGAATTCACAATGTTCAATGGATGCACAATGGGCATCAAATGGTCAATGGGCACCCATGGACAGTCAATTGGCATCCAATAGGTGCAGTTAGACCTGAAGGACACCCAGTGACTATTCAATGGGCATCCAGTGAGTATTCAATGGGTATCCCAACACTCAATGGGCGCCCAGTGGGCACCCAACAGCCACCTTTGCACCCCATGGGCACCCAGGATTCCAGGAGGAATCCTGGCACCCAATGGTCACCTGTCAGTTATCCTGGTACCCAACTGACACCCAACAAACACCTTTACACCTGGTGGGCACCCTGGTGCCCAGTGAGTGCCCAGAGGAAGTGCTGGGACCTGATGAGCACTCAAGAAGGAACCCTGGCACCTAATGGGCATCCAAAGGGCACCTGTTGGGCACCCTGGCACCCACTGGACACCCAAAGGAAACCATGGAACCTGATGGATACCCCAAAAGTAATGTTGTACCAAGTGGATGTCCAGTCAGTACTGTGACACCTGATGGGTAGCCAACAAGCAGTGATGGACCCAATGGGTGCCCAGTGGACACCTGAGAGAAACCCTGGCACCAAATGAGAATGCAATGGGAACCTTTGCACCCTTTTGCCCAGACATCCTTGCACCTGATAGGCACCCAAAGGGTACCCAACAAGCAGTGTTTGCTTGTCCGCCCAGCAGGAACCCTCGCCACCCCAAGGGCACCCTCAAAACCAGTGGTGGGAACCCTGGCACCCAAAGAACTCCCAGTGAGTACCCCTCGGATGTGGTGGGTACTCACTCAGAGCCAGAGGAGTCCTCATCAGCAGTGCCTGTGCGGATGCTCATGGCAATGGGGGTGAGGCCGCTGAGCTGCTCCTGGAGGCTCTGCCGAGGCCGGGGTACTGGGAGGCCCCCCCCGTCACTGCCCGAGGAGGCAGCCGTGCAAGCGGGAGGTGGAGGGGGCAGCCCAGGGCACTGGGCACTGCCCCGCTCACTGATGGGGGGCAGGCACTTCTTCTTCAGGATCCCTGCAGGGGCAACATCACCCATGGCAGGGGAGGCCAGATTTGCAGGGCCCACCCCTGCCATGGCAGCCCATACCTTTGTGGGGGTGGGGCAAGGGCAACAGCAGGGGGTCCCTGGGGAGTGCCTCGCCGTTGGGCCAGGGCGCGTCACCCCAGGCGTGTCCCTGGCCCCCGGCTGGCTGCACTCGAAGCCCCTCACTACCTCCTGGTCCCTCGCTCTCGCTCGCTGTTGTCACAAACTCCCCTGGCCAGTACGGGCACCCCGGGGGCACCAGGGGGTCACCTGTGAGGAAGGAAGGAAGCTTGGACAGGCAGGACGAGGGACACCCCACCCCATCCTCACTGGGTGCCCCCATCAGCACATAGTCAGTGTGAGAGATGCAGCCAAACCTATTGTGTGTCAGTCCCATCCACACCCCAGACTGGACAAAGGGCAATCTTTCCCCCCTGGGTGCCCCCATCAGCACCTCTGACTGTATGAGGGACCCCCACACTGAGGGGGGTGGGGGGAAGGCGGGCATCACCACCCCAGACTGGACAAGGGACCCTCTCCCCCATACCCACTATACATCTCTATCAGAACACCAGGCTGGACAAGGGATCCCTTGTCCACTGTGTGCCCCCTGCATCAGGACCCAGCCAAGACGAGAGTCCCTCCAGCCCCCCGCACCCCAAATTCATTCAATGGCCCTGTCACCACTCCAGACTGGACAAGGGACCCCTATCCCCAGCAGGTGCTGCCCACCAGCATCTTGGATAAGGCAAGGGACCTCCCCCAACCCACTGGGAGCCTCCCCATCAGCACCCAGCCATGTTGAAGGTCCCCCATCTCCACGGCGTGCCCCCTGGGAGTGTTACCAGGGCCGGGGGGACCTGGGGGAGCCCTGGGCAGGGGGTCCCAGCTGCAGGGGGCCTCGTCCTCGCTGTCGGAGGAATGTGTGGAGCCATAGGAGCCACTTGGATCGTCCAGGGACAGGTCACTGTCCGAGTCTGTGTCGTGCTCTGGGGGGTCACGGGTCAGGGGCTGTCCAGAGACACCTCCTGCCCCCTCGGCCGAGGCTCGGCACACTTGCCCTATGGGTGATGCTGTACCCTCAGGCTGGTCCTGAGCATCAAGGAAGAGCCCCCCGGGCTCAGGCAGCAGCACTGGCCCTGGGCTGCCTGCCAGCCCTGAGTCCTCCCTGTCAGGACACAATACTCATCAGCATCTGACCTCCATTCATGAACATCTACCATCCACTGTCACCCACTGACTGACACCAACCCACTGACACTCCAATATCCACTGATGCCCACCACCCTGATATCCATCACTCCTGACAACCCCCCACCCTGCCATCACCCCACCACCCTGCCACCTCACCACTCCATCTGCATGCCACCCTGCCACTGTACTGCCATGCCACCATGCTGTTGCCCCACCACCCAGCCATTCCAACACCCTCACAACCACGTCACTCCATCACTCACCATCCACCCACCATCCTGCCATCCCAATACCCCCATGCCATGCCATCCCATCCCATCCCAATACCCCTATGCCATGCCATGCCATCCAACCACCCCAGCACCCTGCTATCCCACCATCCCATTCCATCTTGCCATCCCAGTGCCACACCAGCCCAGGACCCCACAAAAACCCATGCCCTGGCCCCTGCTGTGCCCAGTACCGCCGCATGAAGGGGATGTAGCTGTGGTGGCTCTTGCCCGAGCGTGTGGTGCTGTGCAAGGACCCCAAGGACCCACCACCTGCGGAGGGGTACAGCCGCCCTGCCACATATGTGCTGTCCCTGCCATAGGCCTGCCAAGGGCACAGAGATGTCATAGCCATGGCACGGGCTGCCCTTCACTACCTGATACCCCGTGTCCCGCGGCACTCACGGGGGTCAGGGTGGCCTTGGTGGCCAGTGGTGAGTGGTGGCAGCGGGCACAGCTCAGGCGGAGGCTCCTCCGCACTTCCTTGCTCAGCACCACACAGGACAGGAAGATGAGGGGGCCCTGGGCAGAGAGGGGGCAGGGGAGACAAGGAAGGGTGTGTACAGCCTGGGAGGACCCCAGCAGCACCCCAGACAGGTCAAGGGGTCACCATCCAGATTGGGTGCATCCCATTGGCACCTCAAAGAGAATGAGTGTCCCCCTATACCCACAAGGTGCTCCCCACTGACATTTCAGACAGCAAGAGGGACCCCGATATGCAGTGGGTGCCCCCCATGGGCACTGTGGAGTGACTGAGGTGTCCCCATACATACTGGGTACCTCCCGTTAGTGCCCTGAATATGGCAAAGGATCCCTCTGTGCCCACTGGGTGCTCCACAAATAGGTGTGGGACTCTGGAGGTTCCAAGGGCGTAAGCTTCAGGGGGCTTTGGGGTCTCTCAGAGCCCCAGGGGTGGTGGTGACTGGGGATCCCAGAGGTGGAGGCTTCGGGGTTCTGGAGCCTTTGGCGGTGCCAGGGGCAGTGGCTCTGGAGGTCCCAGGGGTGTGTGTTTCAGGGGTCCCAGGGGTAGGGTCTCAGGTGGTCCCCACTGACCTGGAGGCAGTTGGAGGCGGCGAACAGGTAGTGACAGAGCAACATGTCACTGTTGACTGAGAGCAGAGCCAGAAGCCAGGCCAGGCTGGGCATGGCCAGCAGGACTGCAGCTGTGCGCACCCCAGACCTGGGCACCCCAACGGCACCCCATTGTCATCCCAATGACATCTCATGTCACAGCTCTCTGTACTTCTGCCCCCCAGGATTGCCCCAGCCCCTCATGGCCCCCTTTCACCCTAGATGCCCCAACCTGACACACTCTGCCATCCTTGGGTGCTCCAGCCCCCTGAGCTCCCCTGTTCCCTATGGGCCCAGTCTAACCCCAGCCCCCTGTGCCCTTGCCCCCAATGCCCTTCTGCCTCCCCATGGGTGCTCTGTGCCCTCCTGCCCCCCTAGATGCCCCAATCTCCCCTGACCCCCCCAGCCCCCAGTGCGACTCTACCCTTGATGCCCCCTGCCCTCCACAGGTGCCCCAAGACTCTATATCCCCCTACCCACCATGGGTGTCCTGGTCCCTCCTGTGCCCTCCTGCCCTCCACAGTTGCCCCAACCTCCCATGCTCTCATGCCCCCCCATTGGTTCCAACCCCCTGTAGTGCCTGGGTGACTCACGCTGATCCCTTTTTCTGGAAGCCCTGGGGGGTGGCACAGGTGGCCCTGGCCGCCAGCACCAGGAACAAGATGCCGACCTGGGGGTGCAGGGGGTGCAGGGGGTGAGCAGGGTGATAGGGGGTCCCCTGCCCTCCCCAGCCCCCAGCCCTGTACACACAGCGAGGGCTGCAGCGCAGGGCCCAGCCAGGCTCCACACCAGGCTGTCGTGCAGGGCCAGCCAGCAGAAGTCAGGGTTCCCGTAGCCCTCAGGGTCCAGCCCCACCGCCAGTCCTGCAGAGAAGATATATGGGGCGGGGCCAATTCAGTGGGCGGAGCTATAAGAGGAGACAGGGGGCTAAGGTGGGCGGGGTGGGGCTAAACAGGGTGAAGGTATGGCAGGACGGGGCATGGAATGGTTCGTGGATGGCACGGGGTTGACGAGAAGGGGCTGCTCTTGGGGGTGTGGCTACACTGGGTAGAGACAGCACTATGCAAATGAGGTATGTCTAAGTTCTTGGCATGTGGCAGTGTTGATGACAGCAGGGATATGCCACTGGGAACTTGCCTAAGAGGTTATTACAGGTCTATTCTCTTGGGGTGGGGTTATGCAGATGAGGGCAGGGCTAAGATCCTGGGGGTGTATCTGACTATGATTGATGGAGAAGGGCTATGGCCCCGGGGGCACATTGAAGAGGTTGGGAAAGATGGTTTTTGGGGTGTAGATATGATGGATCAGGGTGGGGCTAAACTCCTAGGGTGGGGATAAAATGTTGGGCCAGGGTTATATGCTTTGGGAGGGGGCTATGACTCCGGGGATGTGTCTGACAGTTTGGGGGCAGAGCTGTGATGGATGAGAGTAGGATTACGGACCCAGTGGCCTGTCTAAAATCTTGGGGATTGGGTTTGATTGATGAGGGCAGAGCTGATGACTCTGAGTGTGTATTAAAATCATCAGGGTGAGGCTATGGTGGTTAAGGGTGGAGCTAAACTCTTGGGGTGGGGCTGTTTTGGATCGGGCGTGACTATCCTGTTGGAGGCAGGGTTATATCCACGGGCGTGGCTATGCTGGTAAAGATGCATTTGAGGGTGGGTCTATATTCTGGGGGTGGGGTTACACATGGAAATAGGACTCCACCATGCATCAAATTGATTGGGGGAGAGGGATTCAGGCAACAGGGCCGTAGCCTAGAAGAGGGTGTGTAGCCACCAGAAGGTGTTGACCCAGGTGGAGGTGGGCAGCTGGTGGACCAGGGAGTGAGGTCAGAATGAGAGCAGGGTTTCACAGCAGGGCTCACCAGTGATGAAAGCAGGCAGTCCCCAGCCCAGCACGTGGTAGAAGCGCATGGGACCACGGTCGACGTGACGGGGCTCAATGCGGCGCCGGTAGAGGTGCAGCGCCTCCAGCAGCGCCCAGCCTACCGCACTCAGGTACAGGAACTGCAGCAGGATGGCCACCACCGTGCACGCCAGCTGCACCCGCCTCGTCACTGCCAGCCCACAGCCCCGTCCACTAGCCCCACCCATCCAACCATATGCACAACCCCCCGAGCTCCACCCCTTTTGAGAGGTCATTCCCCTGTTGAAGTCACACTCCTCTAAAACCTCCCACTCCTTTTATAAGCCCCACCCCCATGAGAGCCAATCCCTTTGATAAGATCTACCCCTTAGAGAGCCTCACCCGTTTATCAGCCTCACTGCTGTGGAAGCCCCATCCCTTTATACAGATTCCACCCCTTGAGATCATCACCCCTTTGATAGACCCCACTGATTATTGTCCTCACGTCTTTTAGATGCCACCCCTTAGGCCCAGCCCATCATGTCGCACCCACTCCTTAGCCCCACCCATTTCAGCCCCACCAACCCAAACACTTCAAAGGCAGCAGATCCCCTGAGCCAACCAGCCCTTTCCAGTGACCACCACTCCTTCCCTCCTTTCCCAGCCCCCTTTTCCCACACACCGGGACATCAGCCTGGTTGATGCCAAGCAGGAAGACAAGCTGTGCAAGGAGCAGTGCAGCTGAGCCATGCCGGCGGATGCTGTGGCGGTTGGAGCGCAGACGACTCAGGGTCCCCAGGGACACGACCACCAGCGCCAGCCCCGCCAGCCCCACGCCCAGTGAGCCGTAGGTGAGTGCTGCCAGCGGCAGCACCTCCCCGTTCTGCACCACCAGGATAGGCATATGTCAGACATGTGCTCAGTGGGCATGCACTCCAGATATCCCCATCAACAGAGACATTACAAAGCAATCAGACCCTGGGCTTGGGAAGTCCTGCCCACAATAGGAAGCCCTGCTCACATTTTTCAGCCCTGCCCCTGGTAACCCCACCTTATGAAACCCCCAGTCACAGCCCTTCAACCATACCCCTCAAAACCCCACCCACGTGGTGTAACTCCACCCTTTTAAACTTCTCCCATACCACTAAGCCCCAGCCCTCAAAATCCCACATCACTCAGCCCTGCCCCTTTCAACCCCCACCTTCTGAACTCGACCCTGCCCCCTGAAACCACACCCACAGCAATGACCACACCTGTTTATACTCCACCCACAGTTTTCAACCCCGCCCCAGGAAACCCTGCCCACATTATTTACCCACAGCCCCTGAAAAAACGCCTGCATCACTCTTGTAACCCCACCCACATCAACTCTGTCCCTTGTAGACCGATCGGCCCAGCCTGCTCAGCTGCATCCACTGGAATCCCACCCATCCTGACTGGACCCGCCCCTGGGGGAGTTCTGAGAGGTCTGACATAGCCCGGCCCATCCTATTCTGCCCCAGTGGAGCCTCACCCATTGGATTTAGCCGTACCCCTTGGATTTACCGCCACCCCACTTAAGCCCCCCCCACTTTTCTCAGTCCCGCCTTCATGAACACCCACTCCTCCACCCTGACCCTGCCCCCCTATGCCCCACCCATTCTGCCAACCCCCTCCTATCCCTGTCCCGCCTCTTTTATCAAAAGCCCTGTCCCTAAAGTGCCACCCCTGTGCCTGGCACCACCTGGTGCCCTATTTCTGCATGTGTCTCCATCCCCCGCCCCACCACCATGTCCCCACCAGAGCCCTCACCCTGAGTCATTCCATGCCCCAGGGTCACTGAGGTCCTCCACATCCCCTGAGTCACATCAGTCCCCCTCTGTCCCCATGCACCCCTCCGTGTCCTCCTATGTCCCCACCTCTCGGTGGGAGATGTCCATGAGGACGGCAAAGCTGGTCAGATGGTGGCACTGGCAGCTGATGTGACTGTGGTTGCGGAAGGTGACTTCGCAGCCTCGTGCTGACCAGCCACCTACGCTGCCCGCCCTGCACAGCACCACAAGGTGACACAAGTTGGGAAACCCGCCAGTACACCCACCGGGGACAAACACACACACACCCACTGGGGACACCCACCAGGGACACCCACTCACCCACTGGGGACACCCACCAGGGACACCCATTGGGAACATCCACCCCCACCCAGGGACATGCACCCGATCCAGGACATCCATCCAAGAGGTCAAACACTTGGACACCCACCAGGGACACATGCACTGGGGACACCCACTGGCATCACCCTCCCAGAGGGACACACACCCACCAGGTACATCCACAGGCAACACACACCCACCCAATGGGACATCTATCCACCCAGAAGAGATAACCATTGCCACCTGGGGCCACTCACCCACCAGGGACACTCACCTGGGAACACGCCTCCATTTGGGGACAGCCCCCCATCCTATCCCTGACACCCAAAAGGGTCAGAGCTGTCCCCTCATGTCTTGTTCCCATGTTAGTCACCCATGACCCGCAGGGACACTGGGGCATCCATCCTGCCCTGTCCCCATGTTCCCTGTCCCCTTAGGATGTCCTCTGTCCTCTTAAAGTGTCCCTATTCCCATGGCCCCTGTGGCCTCAAGGTGTCCCTATCCCCTGTTACTATGTCCCCTGTCTCCATGGGATGCCCCCAGCTCCACGCTCCCTGTCCCTCCAGAGTGTCCCCATCTCCCTGGGGTGTCCCCATTTCCATGGCTCCTTTCCCCCCAGGGTGTTTCCAGTTCCCCTGTTGTGTGCCATGTCCCCTGTTACCGCAGCATGTCTGTCACCCTATGTTGTCCCTGACTCCCCAAGATGTCCCCATCCCTCCACGGTGTTCCCTGGGATATCCCCTGATCCCCTGGGTGTCCTTATTCCCACGTTCCCTGTCTCCGTGGGGAGATCCCTTATCCCTCTGGAGTGTTCCCATCTTCCCCAAGGTGTTTCCATCCCCAATCCCATTGTCCCTAACCCCTGGGATGTCCCTGTGCCCCCAGGGTGTCCCCTGTCACCCCTGGGGTGTCCTCTGTCCCGCCCTCACCGCAAAGAGTGGTTCCAGAAGACACAGATGGGCTTGGAGCGCTCCTGGGTCTCCAACAGCCGGAACTGGAGGGTGACAGGCTTGGCCAGCAGCCGGGGGGTCCCCATGCCCCCCACGCCATCCGTGCCCCCGGTGTGCACACTGATGCTTAGCACCGGTGTGTTGATGATGGGGCGCTTGGGCACTCTGGGAGGCACGGGGTTCAGGGAGCCCACTCAGGGCACCCCAAAATCCACCTTGGTGCCACAGAGTGCCCTTGCACCACACAGACACTGTGAGGGAACCCCGTTCTCCCCTCTGCCCCCCTTTTTGGGCACCCCAGAGGCACCATTCTTGGACATCCCTTGAGCCACCTCCCCAACCCTCTGCCCTCCATCCTCAGGCACTCTCTGTTCCCCCCACCCTTGGGCACCCCATGTGTACCCTTTTCCATCCCTCCCCTGAGATCCCTCTGGACACCCCTGTCCCCATCTCCCTATACCCCCCAGATGCTTGGCTTTGCACTGACACCCCGTGTGCCACCCCCAGCCCCCCAAGCCCCCATCCCCAGTGGCACCGGAGGCTGCGCTTGTCGGTGTCGAAGTGCTGGGGCAGGAGACCGGCCAGGGTGCGGTAGATGATGATGCTGGCGATGGCCTGGCCCTCACCCAGGGATGGGTGGCGCTTGTGCCGGGTCACCACAGTCATCCCTGCCTCCTCTTCCTCCTCCTCCTTCTCTTCGCCTGCTTCATCCTCCTCCTCCTCCTCCTGCCCACCTGTGCCCTGTGGTGCCTGCCCATGCCCGGTTGAGGTGCCTGGGGGCCATGGGCAGGGAGTGGCATGGTGCTCTGAGATCTCACTGGGGTTCCTATGGCCACCCTGGAGTCCCCAGCACTGCCAGTCCCATGACCACAACAAGGTTCCCCCAGCACTTCCAGCTCCAGGGGTCCCTATGTCCACACTGGGGTCCCCAACCCTGTCAGTTCCATGACCATGAGGTCCCCATGGTCACACTTGTGTCCCCAACCCTGCCAACCGCCATGGCCACACCAGGATCTCTGATGCCACCCTGGGGTCCCTGGTCCTTGCATCCTTACCAGGGTCCCCAGCCATGCCAGTACCATCCTGGGGTCCCAAACCTGCCAGACTCATGGCCACACTGTGGTCCCCATGGTGGCACTGGGGTTCCCAATTCTGTCAGCCCATGGGCATTCTGGGGTTCCCCCATTCCTGCCAGCCCCCAGCCAAGGCCCCCAGCTGTGCCGTGTCCCCATGGACAAATGGGGGGCCCCCCAAGCCCTGCCAGCCCCATGGATACAAGTCGGTCTCCCCCTGTCCCCCCTATGCCCTGGACTCACGCCTGTCCTTGGGGGACTGGAAGATGCTGTCAGGCAGGATGACGGTTGTCTCCAGGTCTGGAAGTTTCTCCCCCCGCAGCGCCTCATACCGTGGCAGGCGGGCACCCGCAAAGCTGCTCTTGTCCAGCCGCACCACCGACACCACTGTGGCATCATGTCACCCACCGCATGGCATGGCGTGGCACCCATCAACCCTGAGGCACACAGACCCCAGCACCCACCGACCCCACGGCATACCGACCCCAGCACTCACTGATCCCAGGGCACACCAACCTCTGCATTCACTATTCCTGGGGTACACCAAGCCTGGCACAAACCAACTCCAGCACCCACCGACCCTGGGGGACACCCACATCAGCACTCACCAACCCTGGCACCCATGAACCACAGAGCCATGGATCCTGGGGCATGCAGATCCCGGGACTTTAGACCCCAGCACCCAGCAACCCTGTGGCACACAGACTCCAGCACCCACTGAGCCCAGCACCCACAGACCCTGACATCCAGCAACCCCAGAGCAATGAATCCATAGACCCACAGACACCAGCAGCCACCAACCTTCAGGCACATGGACCCCAACGCCCACTGACCCCAGGGGCCATGGATCCTGACATCCACTCACCCTAGCACCCACCAATACCAGGACACACAGAACACAACACCCTCTGTATCCAGCACCCACTGACCCCTGGACACACAGACCACAGCCCATGTCCCCAGGGACACACACATGCCTCTAGGCACACCCACATTCCCCAGGACACACTTCCCAGCCACGTAAATGTCCGTGTCCGCAGCACAAGTTCCCAAGTACACATCACACATGCATGCATGCTCCTAGCACACGTCTCCTTGTGCACACACATCCCCAGCTCACACGTCCTTGTGCACACACATACTCCAGGTATATACGTCTGTGTTCCCAGACATGTGTCTATGTCCCCAACACACGCACATCCCCTGAGCACACACATGCCCCAAGCGCACATATGTCCATGTCCCCAGCACATACATCCCCCAGGCATATCCATGCCCATGTCCCCAACACCACACCAAGGGCACATGTGTGTCCCCAGGCACACATGTTCCCAGCATGCCTATGTTCCAGGCAGATACCCCCCTCACAGCCCTCCAGCCATGCATGTCCCCACTGACCGATGTTAGGGGTGACAATGGTGAACGGGCTGAGGTAAGTCTGGGGCATATTCCGTGCCAGGGCTCGTGCATACTCCTCGAAGTGCCGCAGCAGATGGGCTGTGCCACCCTCCGTCTGCTGGATCAGTTCCCAGTGCCGCTTGTTCCCCATGTCCAGCAGCGCACTGCCCACCCGCAGCAGGTTCTGGGGGAAAGGCAGCAGTAGTGGCACTGGAAGCTGGCACTCTAGGGTCTGGGCAGGGGGTCCCTAACCTCCCCTGCAGGAATCTATTGCTGGGGCACTCTGGCACTGACAGTGGGGAACGGGAGTGCTGCACCCCCACAAAGCTGAGGGTGCACCCATAGCCACACCAACACGTGCTGCTCAGGGATGCCCACTGCCCTGACATCAGACCTCCTACTACACCAGCATTCCTCTCTAAGTGGATGCCCATCACCCAGGTGCATGGGCTCCCTCACCAATATCCTTCTGAGGTGGGTGCCATGCACCCTGGCAGCCAGGTTCCTGCACCAACACCTTCCCCCCGCCATGCAGGTGCCCATCACCCCAGTGTTTGCCCTTCTGCCCCAATATGACCCTCCCCACAAGGGTCCCCATAAGTCCCACCTCCTTTCCTTCTCCCTTAACCTCTCTTCCCAGTGCCCATCACCCAGGTATCTGCTCTCCTGCCCCAGTATCCCTTCCCACAAGGGTGTCCATCACTCTGGTGTGTAGGCTTCTGCACCCACATCCTTCCCCATGGGGGTGCTCATCATCGCATGCTCTTTTCTGCTTGGCCCATTTCCCCTCTGGGCATGTCCCCATGCCTGTGACCTCTTGCCCACCTCGGTGAAGTGCACGTCCTGAGTGGCAGCGAGGTGGAAGCCGTGCTGGCGGCTCTCATGGTGCAGCAGGGCCCCTGCCAGCTGGTACGCTAGGAGCACGTCACTGCCGAAGTACCCATGGGCCTCATGCATCGCTTCACGCAGTGCCAGAGCTACATGCCGTGACTGCCCTGCATCCCACCGTGACTCATTGCCCACCAGCTGCTCCGCCTTGAGGGGGACACACACAGTCAGGGGAGCCCCAGTGCCACTGTCACATGGCTGTTGCTGGTGTGCCCCCAGCTCACCCATGGGCGAAGGGCAGCAAAGGCCAGTGCGCTGCAGTTGAAGAGGTTGGGGGGCAGCCAGCCCTTGTGCTCGTCACAGTGACGCAGTGCTGTGCCTGTGGGAGGGGGACATTGAGTGCACCATGGGGATAATGGGGCAGCCTCACCTCACAGCATGCCGGCAATGCCGCTAGTGTCACACTCCTGCTCCACCCTTGCAGTGACACCAGAGTGGTGCCCCGAGCCTTGTCCCAGTGGTGCCATGCCCTGTCCCAGCTGTTGCCACCACAATGTCACACTCCTGTGTCACCCCCCCACCCCCCCCAGTGACACCACTGTGACAGCCACCAGTCCTGTCCCAGTGACGCCACCAGTATCACACTCCACAGTAACACCACAGTGGCAGCCCCAGCCTCATCTCAGCAAGTCTCCACTTGTGTCACCCCTACTCCATCTTGGTGGTACCAAGGTGTCACCACCCCTAACCCATCCTATCAGTGCCACCACAGTGTCACCTCCCTGTACCAACCCAATAATGCCACTACAGTATCACTCCCCTGCCCTGTCCCAGTGATGCCCATGGTTCCACTCCACCCCAGCTCCATCCAACTGGTGCCACCAAAATGACACACCCCAGCCCAGTTTCACTGGTGTCAACATCCCATCCCAGCAGTGAAACACCCTGAAGTGACACCATGGTGTCCTCTCTCCTCACCACGTCTCATGAGTGCAATCATGGTGTCACCTCTCTGTACCACCCAAGCAATGCCATGGTGTCAACCCCTCTCAGCCTCATCCCAGTGATGTCACCACTGTCACCCCCAGCCCCATTCTGACAGTGTGCCCAGTGACACCCCCGCCCATGTCCCCACGTACCAATGGAGCCCTTGGGGCAGGGGGCTGCAGCTGGTAGCCCAAACCGAGTGCGAGGCCACCAGATGCCTGCCTCAATGGCCCGGGGGCAGCTGTCGTAGTTCACTGCGGGACACAACAGAGCATCAAAATGGGGAACGCAGGGTGGCACAGTGTGACAGTAGGGTGGCAGTGGCACCTAGTCACTGGAACCCAGGGTGACACAGGGTGACACAGGCTAACAGCAGGGTGACAGCAGTGGCAGAGCAGGGTGACAAACACAGGGTGGAAGTTGGGTGATATAGTGGAACAGAGTGATAGCAGTGTGACAGCAGTGTGACACAGGGTGACAGTGGGGTGACACAAGGTGTCAATAGGATTACACCAACAATCAAGGTGTTGGCAGAACTCAGTTGCCAGCAGCCAGGGTGACAGTAGCACCCAGTCACTGGCACTTGGAGCGACACAGGGTTGCAACAGGGCAGAGTAGGGTGACACAGGGTGATACAGGGTGACAATGGCACTCACTGGCATCCAAGGTGACAGCTGTGGCAGAGCAAGGGGACATCAGGATGGCACAGGGTGGTGTAGAGTGACACAGGATGACAGAAGGATGACACCAGTGTGACAAAGAGTGACAGTGGGGTGACACAAGGTCACACAATGTCACAATGGGGTCAGTAGAGTGACAGCAGAGTGACAGTAGTACCCAGTCATGGCACTCAGGATGACACAGGATGACACAACGTGACACGACGTGACACAAGGTGACAGTAATGAAGGATGACAGCAGGGTGATGGTGGGCACTCAGGGTGGCACAGGGTGACACAAGTTGACAGTTCCCCACCTTCACAGCCACTGGCTGTCACCTCAGCGAAGGGGTTGTCACAGCGGTCACAGTGGCGGCCGATGACCCCAGCTTTGCAGGGACACTGTCCAGTGTTGGCATCGCAGCGGCGCGACAGTGACCCAGTGGGGTAACACTCACAGGGGTGGCATGTGTCCCCTCCTGGTGGGCGGTAGTGGTTGTCCTGGGAGGACACAGGGTCACAGCAGGCATGGGGATGGGGTGACAGGGGGCTCATAGGGGGTGACAGGGAGGTGACTGGGGGGTTGTCAGGGGCATGATGGGGGGTGACAGGAAGGTGACAGGATGACAGTGGGGTGGAAGGAGGCAACAGAGGGGTCACAGAAGGATGGCAGGGGTTGGGAGGGGAAGTGAACAAGGGCTGGCAGGTCCCACCTTGCAGTGACACTCGCCCGTGGTCTTGTTGCAGTCTGGGTCGAAGCCGTGGGTGACATTGCAGCTGCAGGGGCCACACGTGGGGTGTCCCCACCACCCCCGTGGGCATGGCTGCGCCTCCCTGGGGACACTGGAGCTGGCACTCGGGCACCATGCCAGGATAACCCCACAATGCCACTTGTACACTCACATGGCTCCTTGTACACCCACATTGTCCCTTGTTCCCCCACTGTGCCACTTCTACCCTCACATTACCACTTTCATCCACAGTGATCCCTGCATACTCACCACAGCTCCTGCACAGCCGCTGTGTCCTTCCCATGCTCCCCCTGCCATTTGCACACCCACCACAGCTCTTGCACATGCACTATGCCCCCTGCACAGCCACCCTGCCTCATATGGCCACCCTCCTCACCCCACCCACTGCCCCCTGTGTCCCTCGCAGCATCCCCCTCTTCCCGGGTGCTCCCTGCCCCCCCGGGCAAACGCATGTGCCCCACAGTGTCACCAACCGGTGCTGGCAGAGGGTCCCGAAGGTGCCCGGGGGACAGTGACAGGCATAGCCAGGGGCCATGCCTGGGCGGCGGGCACAGGTGCCCGGAGGCTCGCAGGGGTCCAGGGCACAGGCACTGACACAGCTGTCACCGAAGTACCCTGGGCACAAGACAGTGTTGGGGACAAAAACAGGGGACAGTGATGGAGGACAGGGATGGGGGGGTGAAGGGCAGTGCCCAGGGGCGACAGTGAAAAGGAGTGGCAGTGACAAGGGAGGGTGCAAGTGCCCTGGGGACAGTGAGAGGACGGAACAGTGGCAGTGCTCAGGGAACAGGGTAGGCAGTACCTGGGTACAAGGCTGGCAGTGCCCAGGGAGGATGGCAGTCCCTTAGGAACACTGACAGGGGTGGCAGTGTCCAGGTGACAGGGACAGGGTGGTGGCACTGCCCTGGTGGCAGGGATGGAGTGGTGGTCCCCAGAAAGGATAGTGTTGTTGGGGCAATACATCACAGGGTGGCAGTGCTGGGGACGGCAGTGTCTCAAGGTTGTCAGGAGGTGCTGGGGGGCCTCCACTCATGGGGGTGGCAGTGGGGGGTGTCACAGGGACTGGCAGTGTCTCAGGGGCTGTTGGGACTTGTCAGGGGTTCCAGGGAGTCTCTGCTCACCAGGGCAGCAGTAGGGGGTCTCACAGGGGGTGTCACAGGGGTGTCTCCGTGGCGTCAGTGTCCCACAGGGTGTCAGGGGATGTCAGGGGTTGTCAGGGGGTCTCCATTCAATGGTGTAGAAATGAAGGGTGTCACAGGTGTGTCACAGGTGTGTCACAGGGTGTCAGCATCCTGGGGGTGTTGGGCTGTGTCAGAAGGGTGTCGGGGAGTGTTAGGGGGCTGCTGGAGGGTTTCAGGGGTCTCCGGGTGTCCCTGTTCACTGGGGTGGCAGAGGGGGGTGTCACAGGTCTGTCAGTGTCCAGGGCTATTGGGGGATGTCGGGGATGTGTTATGGGGATGTCAGGGGTCTGGGGGGTCCCTGCTCACCCGGGTGGCAGCGGCATGAGAAACTGTCCCAGTCGTCACTGCAGTAGCTGTGGGGGGGGCAGGGCCCCGAGTCGCAGGGATCAGGCAGGACACAGCCCCCCTCCACGTTCACCTGCACTGCCTGTGCCAGGCTCAGGGCACCCGCAGTCACCACAGGGTCCCCAACACGCAGGCCCTGCAGGGTCACCCATCAGTGTCCTCATTGAGACCCACCCCGAGCCACCCTGGACCCCCCAACACACTCCACTCCATGCCTCAGTTTCTCTCACCATTCCCTCAAGACTCCACAAGAACTCCCTGCACAGTGTCACCTTCAGTGTGATCTCACCACCACATGGGACCCATCACGTCACCCTAAAACCCCCTGCCCAACTGTCATCCCTACCTCAGTGTCCCTTGCCACAACACAAGACACCCCAGGACAACCTGGACCACCCTGCAGTGTCACCCCCTTCTCAGTTTCCCCCACCATGACACCAGACCCACTGTGGCACCCTGAACCCTCTGCATTCTGTCACCTGTCATTGTACCTCACCACCAACTGGTGCCACCCCTCTGTCAGTGACCCCTCATTGACCTGGGACACCCCCCCACCCCACCCCAACTTCCCTGTCAGTGACCCCAGTGACACCCCAGACACCATGACCCCTCCTGCCCCAGTGCCCCTCGCTACCACCCAGGACCTTTTGTGTCATCCCATTCAGTCTGTCCCCACAACATGTGGCACCCCGAACCCCACACCAGGACCTGCTGTGTCACACCAGCCCCCCTCCCCAGTCACATCACCTCTTGGTGCTTCAGTGGCCCCAACACTAGCCAGTACCCCCTCTACCACCCATAACCTCCTCAGTCACACCTGTGTCCCCAAAGCCATGTCCCCACGCTGCCCAGGCCTTGGGGTGATGTCCTTGCACCCCATGTCACTATGCCCTTGAGTACCCAGCACATCCCCAATGTCCCCCTGCCCATACAGCCTATGTCTCCTTGTCCTGTGCCAGCTCCCTGTAACCACATCCCTGTGCCCTTCTCCATCCTGCCCATGTTCCCATGTCCTGTGCTACGCCCCCACTTCACGTCCCCAAACCCTGTGACACGTCCCTGTGCCTCCCACCCATTCTGCAATGTCCCCACTTCTCTGTGTCATGTTCCCAAACTCCATGCCCCAACCCTGTGCCCATGTCCCAATGTCCCTGTGCTGCCCTTCATCATGCTCACATCCCCACTCCCCATGCCATGCCCCCAAGCTCTGTGCCCATGTCCCTGTGCTCCCTCCAATTGTGCCCATGTTCCCAACCCCTGTGCACGTCCCAATGTCCCTGTGCACCTCTTTATCATACCCATGTCACTAAGCCCTGTGCCTGACTACATTGTTCCCTGTCCCCAACCCGTGCTACACCCCCAAGCCCTGGGCCCGTGTCCCCAAGCCCTGTGCCAGGTCCCCAAGCACTGTACCCATGTCCCTGTGCCCCTCTTCACTGTGCCCATGTCCTCACCGCCAAGGCAAGGCCCTGCTTCATTGTGCCCTGTCCTCACCCTGTGCCACATCTCCAACATCTGTATCCACATCCCTGTGCCCATTTCCTCGAGCCCCATGCCATGTCCCTGTGTCCAGGTGCTGCCCTCCCCTTGTGACCATGTCCTTACCCCCTCTTCCAAATCCCCGAGCCCACCTTCCACCCCTACACCTACCACCCCATGCTCCCCACACCCTCCAAGCCGGTGCCTCTGTACCTGCAGGCACCCCTGGAACCCCTCCTCCACAGTGCCACTGTCCCCCAGCAGTCCCCCAAGGCTCAGCGTGTGCAGTTGCAGTCCCTGCAGCTCTCCAGGGACATCACCCACTGCCTGGGGGGAACAGGGACTCCCGTGGGTGCCTTGGGGAGCCACAGGGGGTGCCATGGTGGCACCCAGGGATCATCAGAGTGGATGCCCCCTGTGCCTCAGTCACCCCCTACCTGGTGGCGGCCATAGTCGAGGGTGAGGAGGAGGAGGGTGGCGGAGGGGTTGTGCCCGGGGCCTCCCCGCAGCTCCAGCTCGACGTGGTGCCAGGCACCGTCATTGACTTTGGCCTGGGGCAGACGCAGGGTAGCCAAACGGTCCCCTCCTTGCCAGGCACCAGCTTCCACCTGACCCTCGCTCAGCTGTGAGGGGTAGACACGTCAAGGACCCCAAAAACCTGGTGAGCACCAGGCACTGCCCACCGGGAAATACAATTTCCCCTGAGACAGTAACACAACCCCCCAGATAATGCCCCCTCAAGGGGTGATGCCCCCTTGCACTGTTCCCTTCCCCCCCAGCAATACACCCCCCCATAGCAATACGTCTGATGCCAACAGACCACCTACAGGGCAATGCTCCCCTAGCACTTCTCTGAGGTTAACTCCCCTATTCCAACCCCCTTGCCCCTACTTCCCCGTGGCCATATATACCCCCCAGGCAATACCTCCTACTCCAACGACCCCCCCCAGGGCAATGACCCCCTGGTGTAATAAACCTTGTGCCAACAACTCCCCAATGCTAAGAATGCCAATAATCTCCCCCCA
>VXBN01001292.1:56607-90005 GCA_013397395.1 Sinosuthora webbiana
CCCCCCCAGGGGAACCACCCCCCGTCCCCAGCACTTTCCTCAGGAAAACTCCCCTATTCGACTCCCCTGTGCCCTCCCCATGCCTCTCCCGTGCCCACCTGCAGGATGAGGGTTAGACGACCTCCGGCCCCTGCCCACAGCAGAACCCCACGGGGGTGGCGGGTGCGGAACATGATGCGGACGGGCCAGGGCAGGGAGAGGGGCAGCGCCAGCCCATTCCATGCCATGCAGCTGCTGCCCACGAACCGCTGCGGGCCTGCCATCTCTGTGGGGCACGCACATGAGACAGCGGCCAACTCCCACAGAACCCCCAAGCCCACTCAGGGACCTCCGTGCCGTGAGGTGGCCACGCGCCCCCCCGTACAGACCACTCATACCCGCCCACGGACTCCTCACACTCCATCCAGGACCCCCCAAAACCACACACAGCCTCACATACCCACTCTCAGATCCCCAGCAACCACCCAGGGACCCCACACACCCTCCCACAGACCTCCTGCACCCACCCACAGATCTCCCATACACCCTCATGAACCCACAACTACTCCACAGACCCCCAAACACATGTGGCGACGCCCCTCACTCCCTTCCCACACCCCTCACACCCACCCAGAGAACCTCCCCATGTCTCCCACAGACCCACAACAAGCCTATGGACCCCATAAAGCTCCACCACACCATCCCCCCAGGACCCTCAGTACCCTCCTGGCAGGTTTTGCCCCCAAAGCCCAGTGGGCAGCGGCAGCTGAAGCCCCCCCACTCATGCACGCAGGTGCCACCATTGTGGCATGTATTGGTGTCACACAGGGTCTTCTTGGGGGGACAACCTGGGAGGGGACATAGGGGTCACATGCCACACATGACCTGGGATCCCTGGCCCCATGGGGCACAGACACCCAGACATCCTTGAACCCTTACCCAACCTCACAATCCTAGTACCCCCTGACCCCCCACCCCAAAGGGGATATAACCCAATCCAGGTCCCCAGCCCTGGCATCTCCCCACCCCACCCCCACGGGACACAGCCTTGTCTGTGCCACCCACTCCAGCTCGATAGCCCTGGCAGCCCCTTGCCCCCCACCCCACAACCAGGGGACACAGAATGCCCTACCACCGTGTCCCTGGACCCCCATCCAGCCCCATTACCCTGGCACCCCCTCCCGGCATCCAGGGGGCACAGTCCCATGGCCCTGGTACCCCTGAACCCACACATGCACTCCCTAAATTCCCATCCCACACCCAGGGGGCACATCATCCCCCATGCCCCCTGGACTCCCATCCATCCCTCCAGCCCTGGAACGCCCTCCCATCATTCAGAAGACACAGCCCCACTGCTCAGGTACCCCTTAACCCCACACCCTATCTCCCTCTGCTCAAAGGAGCACAGCCCCCCCCCAGCCCCTGCCCAGTCTCCCAGCCCTGGAGCCCACCAGGCAGGGTGCCATTGTTAGCAATGAAGGCTGCCATGTCCACGGGGCGCTGGTCAACATGGAGGTGCCGCATGCACCCCACAAAGTGCCGGCTGCGGATTGGGAAACTCTCGGGCAGCGTTGGGACCCCCCCCAGCAGCAGTGGCCCCGTCAGGTCCAGCGACCTGCAGAGCCCACCATCACCTCAGGGCCTCAAGAGATCCCCGAGAGACCCCACAACCCATGGGGACCCTGAGGGAACCCCAAGGGACACGTAGCCCATTCCACATGAGTCACAATGGAACCCCAAAGAACACCTACTCACCCCAAAACTTATGCAGACCCGAGGGACCACCCAAGGGGTTTTCACCCATAGGGAACACAGACCCCCACAAGGGACTCCGCACCCCACCCAATGCATGGAGACCCCAAGAGAACCCCCCCAAACCAATGGGGACTTCCAGTGATCTCCCCATCTCTAGGGATCCATGATTCCCCACGGACCTCTCACCAGTGAGGACTCCAAAGGTATCTCACCCATAGGGACCGTTCACCTCCAAGGGACCCCTCTGTGGGCACCCCAAGGGACCCCCACCCCTGGGATCCCCAGGCCCCCCTCACTTCTTGCTGCCAGTCTGGGTGCCCTGGGCAGCGCAGGAGTAGTTGCCGAGACGGGGCCCAAAGCGCAGGGCCATGGCTGTGTCACAGTCGTCCACAGTCACCACAGCCACCTTCTGCTCTGAGGGGCCCTGTGGGACCCCCGAGCGCCCCACAACCGGCTGGGGGACTCCATATCAGGTGGGGGGGCCCAGGACCCCCATCCTGCAGCCTTTGTCCTGCTTCTCATCCTCCCACTGCCCTCTGGCCCCTCAACCCTAACCCTCACCACATTCCCATGCCCCTCCAGCCCACCAACCCCCCACCCTTCAGACCNACCACCTCTTCCTCCATTCCCCCATCCCAATTCCTTAGGGGTCCCCACAGGTGAGGAAGGGAGGTGGGGTTTCTTGTGGGGCCAATGGCTGAGGAAGTGGGTGAGGGTCCCTTGGGGTCTTCATGGATAGGGGCAGCTCTTGAGAGTCCCTCGGTGTCCCACAAATCTCCTCTCTACTCTCCTGATCCCTCCAACACCCTCTTCTCCTCCACTCCTTCCTCTTCTTCCATCTCCCATCCCTTGGGACCCCCATGGGTGGGCACATCTCTTAGGAGTCCTTTAGGTGCCCCAAACCCCCTACCTGATCCCCCCCATCTCTCCATTCCCCCACCCTTCCCCTCCATCTTCCCTTCCTCTGTCTGCCCCAAACACTCCCCACGCACTGTGCCCACCCATGTCCCCCGTTCCCCCACCTTGTTGTAGTAGTGCAGCTGCACCCGATGCCACTGCCCATCGCTGACACCTCCTGGCACGAAGGGTGACACCGTGGTGGTGGTCTCACCTATGGGCACAGCGTCATGGCAACACAGCCAGAGGCAAGGAGGGGTGGCAGTGCAAGATGGGATGCCCAGGATGCAGTGCCAGGGATGCAGTGTTGGGGATGCAGTGTTGGGGACATGATGCAGTGGATGCAGCGCTAGCAATGGGATGTCCGAGATGCAGTGCCAGGGATGCAGTGTCAGGGATGGGATGCTGGGGATACAGTGTCAGCAGCACCAAGAATTGGCAGGCCAGGGATGCAGAGAGGAATGCAGTGAGGAATGCAGTGAGAGATGCAGTGTCAGGAATGGGATGCCCAGGATGCAGTGCCAGGCAGTGTCAGAATGGGATGTCTGGGATAAAGTGAGGGATGCAGTGAAGAATATAGTGCCCACAGGGGTGCCAGGGTGCAATGCCAGAGTGTGGCAGGGGCAGTGTGTACCTGCTGAGAAGGTGAGCTGCAGCTGCTCATCCACAATCTCCAGTGCCATGAAGTCATGCCGCTCGTTGAAGCGCCCGTTATACAGCAGGAGCCCGTCCCGCTCCTGTGTGGCAAACCTGAGGAACACAAGTGCCAGGAGTGCCCCAATACTCCCCAGTCGCACTGTGCCTCCCTGGCAATCCCCAACATCCCCTGACCCTGCTGTGCCCGTGAGGCACACCCCTCATGCCCTGCCCAATGACCTTGTACTCACTGTGAGATAGTGGGTACCCATCAGCCCCTGCCCCCACAAGGTTCCCCCCACCCCACTGCCCCCCATGCCAAGTGGTAACCCACACCCTTTGCTCCCACCCTGTGCCTTCAGGGTGCCCATCACCCCATGCTCAATCACCCCACAGCCCATCTGATGCCTTTGAGACACCCACCACCCCACACCCCAAATTTTGCCGATGGGGGCACCCACCTACCCACCCAGTGCCCACAAGACATCCATCACCTCACACCCCATCACCTCATCTCACGCCAATGGGGCAACCATCACCATCTACTCCACACCCCATGCGACACCCACAGGGGCACACATCACTCCCCACCTCCCCAGATTTCCCCAGGCTCACGTGAGGCCAAGGGTGAAGTGGAAGCGCTGGCGGAGCCCACGAAAAGTGAGGAAGGAGCGCGGGGGGAAGCTGCGGGTGCTCATGGTGCAGAAGGGCTTCTCATAGTGCCCAGGGGGGCACTGGCACCGGAATCCCCCCACCAGTAGGTTCAAGCAGGTGCCCCCATTCCGGCAGACCCCTGGGGTGCAGCGCCCCCCCCGGGCACTCAGCTCACAGTGCTCCCCTGTGTGACATACAGAACCCCAGGACTGGGGTGAGGAGTTCCATCTCCCCCCATCCTCCCCATTAAACCCAGAGAGCCCCCCCCCAGGTGCTCAGCTTGCAGGGCTCCCCTGTGGGATACCCCGATGCCATCAGCATCTCAAAAATGGGGGGTGGGGGTCTTCTCTCTTGCCCACCCCCCCAGTAACCCCCGAATTCTCCCTCCACACACTCACAGGGCTCCCGAATGCCCTGTGATACCAAGCACCCTAAGTGGGAGGGTGGGGATCCCCTCTCCCTCCCCCCTAGCATCTTTATCCCGAGCTCTATCACCATGGCAACCATCTCCTATTGCCATGGAAACCCAGAGACACCCCCTCCTCTCACATCCTCTCCCCCCGCTGGCTGGCACTTCCCACTAGGGGGGGTCCCATGGGGGCTGGAGTCCCCAGGGTGGGGTTAGGGCATATGGCCCCAGTGCTACCAGTCTACTGGCAGAGGGAGGGAGGGCTAAAGAGGAGCTGGATGAGGAAAGATGAGGATGGAGACGCTATGAGGACGGGCTGGTCAGTGGCTCTAACCAGTGAAGTCTTCGTGGCACTCGCAGGTGTATCCGCCCTCACGGCTCCGGCACCGCCCGTTGCTGCCACAGGGGCTGGAGTAGCAGAGGTCAATCTCAGTCTCACAGTAGTCACCAGTGAAGCCAGGTGGGCAGCGGCAGCGTAGGCCCGTGACAGGGTGGATGGGGCGAAAAAGGATGGTGTCGGAGGCGAGGAAGGGCGCGGAGCTGTCAAACTGCAGGACAGAGACGCAGCGCATGTAGTTCTCACAGGGCTCACGCAGACACACGTTGTCATCAAAGGGCAGGACGCGCTGGGCTGTGGTGGCCGCCAGGAGCGACCGGTTAAGGTAGAGCCGCTCCTGCAGCTCCTCTGATGAGAAGAACCGCGATGCACCCGGCACCGGCACCGCCGCAGGCAGCAGTGCTGAGAGGCTGACATTGAGGATCCGTGCCGGTCCCACGTCTGTGTCCGTCTGGATGTTGAAGAGGATGACGTGGTGGCGGGGGGTGGCCAGGACAGCGGCCACCCCCTCCAGGAAGCGGCTGAGCAGGGGGGACAAGAAGCGTTCCTGGGACATGTCGGCCAAACGCAGGGTGATGCTGTTGCTGAGCATCTCATCTGTGATCACTGTCACCTGCAGCGTGCACTGCGCTGTTGCACTGTGAACGCCATCTGGAGACAAAGGGGGGACACAGGAGGGGTCAGTGACAGCAATGGACAACTCTGGGAAAGGATGGCGGGATGGGAATAGTGCTGGATATGGGGCAACCAAATGAATCAGCTGCTGTTGGACGGGGACGCTGCTATGGTGGCTTGATCTGCTTGGCCACCACAGAATGGGGACAGCACTGGCCATGAAACACCTAGCCTATGTAGCCACTGTGGAGTAGGGACAATACTGGCTATGAGGTGGCCATCCACACTTGACCAGCATGGAATGGGGACAGTCAGGTGGGGACAGTACAGGCTATGGGAGACCTTTCCTGGTCAGCCACCAAGGAATGGAGACAGTGATGGTTATAGGGTTGGTGCTGGTTATGAAGCTGGTGCTGTTTTTGGGGTGCCCATCCCACCTGGTCATCACAGGGTAGAGACAGTAGGATGGGGACGTTGTTGGCAATGGGGCTGGAACTGGTTACAAGGCTCCTGTCCTACCTGGTCACTACTGAATGGGGATAGTGCTGGTTATGGGACTGGTGCTGGTTGTGGGTGCCCATTCCACTTGGTGACCATGGAATGGGGACAGTGTGGTTCATGGGGTGCCCATCCTGCTTGGACACTGTCGGGTGAGGGCATCTGAATGGGGTTGGTGGTTGGTTATGGGATTGGGGCTGGTTATGGTGTTGGTGCTGGTTTCTGGGGCTGGAGCTGTTTCTGGGGCTGGGGCTGGTATGGGGATGGTGCTGGTTAAGGGGCTGGGGCTGGTTATGGGGATGGTGCTGGTTATGGGGTTGGTGTTGGTTGTGGGGCTGGTGCTGGTGGGGAAGCAAAATCTCTGCTAAGCACTCGGGCACCCATCTTTCTCCTCCTCCTCTTTGTCCTCCCCCTGGCCGAGGGCAGCAGGATGCAGGACAGATGGGGAGCAGGCAGGCAGACAGATGAAGGGAGCATGGGGACAGGTGTGGGGCCAAGCAGGCAGAAGGGGGTGGCGCAGGGGGCCCATGGCCAGTGACTGGTGGCCAGTGGCCAGCAGGGGGAAGGTTGTCATGGCCGCAGCCACGAGGGCCCAGCTATGGCTGGACCTTTTGTTTCCCTCCCGCCTGCCCCTGCGCTTGCGGGGGGGGACGGGGGGGACAGGGACTCCCTGCCCCCACCCTTTGTGCCCTGGGCCCCCTGCTTTGTGCGGCCAGAGCAGAGACCCCAGCCAAGGGAAGCTGGAGGGCGATGGGGGCAATGTGGCTGGGGACAATAGACATCAGGCATGGTCTGTGGCCCAGTTTCCCCCTGACCTGGGGGTGACCAAGGAGATGTTCCCGCACCTTGGGGTGACTCCCATCTCCCAGAAGCACCTCCTAGACACCCCACCGCCCAAACAGTGCTGACAACTTGTGGCACAACCCCCTTATCTTCTAACCCTCCTCCTGGGTTTGGAGACCTCTCAGTGGAGGTCAGGGTGACCCCCAAAATACACACACCAGGCCCTGTGTTTCCTGGCCTGAATTAATCAAGTGGAGTCTCCTTGAAACACAAACATTGCAGTGCCAGGACTCCCCCAATACTGCATTGCACTCTGAGCCTTCCCAGATTCACCCATCAGACCCCACATAACAAGCCCCCAAGGGTACCAGGACCCCGCTGGCCCACATCAGCCTCTGCTCCCCCAATACATGCAGTGGGTTCTACCCCATCAGTGACATACAGAGAAGTGCCAGGACCACCTCTAGACAGCTCAGGGGGTAGGAAAAGCAAAGAGGGTGCTAGGGACCCCAGTGGCCTCCAGCTTGTATGTCTGGGGTGTGAGAGAGGTACAGCATCCCATTATCCCCCCTCCCCTAGATCCAGAGGGTGGAGGCAACCATGATGGGGTGGTGGAACTCTAAAACACCTCAGTGGGGTGGTGGGACCCCACAACGCATCATCCCTTCTGATCTGGAGGGTGGGGGCAGCCAAAACAGGGTAGTGAGACCCCTGGGTAATAACACCTCGCCTCCATGCAAAAATAGATGTCAATGTAACCACAAACCTCATGCACCTCCCCCTGCAAGGTGCTCTTTATGGGCGGGGGTCTTACCAGAGACAGACACCCTCATGACGGCCTCAAGTGGGCGGTTGTTGTCCAGGGCTGGGCTGAGGCGCAGGTCCCCACTGTGTGGGTCCAGCAGCACGAGGTTGAGCTCATTGCCCTGCTCAAATGCGTAAGTGAGGTGGTCAGAGACATCAGGATCATGGGCAGGGATGCGGCCAATGACACCCCCAGGGAAGCTTCCAGAGCGGTTGGTGATGTAGTTGTTGAAGAGGATCTTGAAGTTCTTGAGCTGGGGGCTGTTGTCATTGGTGTCACGCAGGCGCACATGGATGGTGGCCCGACTGACCAGTGGTGCTGAGGTTGCCTGGACCACCATGATGTATTCGGCTTTGGTCTCATAGTCCAGGTCAGCCAGGGCGGTGAGCTCTCCAGAGAAAATATCCAGCTGGAAGACCTCGGGGATGTTGCCCTCCACGATCTGGTACATGATCTGGGCATTGGTGCCCTCGTCAGGGTCGGTGGCAGTGATCCGGGCCACCACCAGCCCAATGGGGCTGTTCTCCTCCACAAAGATGTCAAATTCATCCTGCTCAAACACAGGTGGGTTGTCATTGACATCCAACACTGTCACCTGGATCTCCACTGGTGTCCTCCGGGCTGGGACCCCCTTATCCACGGCGAATGCCCGCAGGGAATACAGCGGCACATTCTCCCGGTCCAGACGGCGCAAGGTGCGGACAATGCCCGAGGTGGACTCAATGATGAAGTCACCATCACCATCATCACCCCCTTGGAATGTGTAGAAGACCCTGCCATTGAGCCCAGAGTCACGGTCAGTTGCAGAGACCTGGAGGACACTGGTGAAGGTGGGGACATCCTCATAGATGGATCCCTGGTAGGAATGACGGAGGAACTGGGGTGCATTGTCATTGACATCACTCACCAGGATCTCCAGGTAAGTTGTGTCAGATTTCTGCGGGATACCATTGTCCTGCGCCGTGATGGCCAAGGTGTAGGACACCTGGTCCTCATAATCCAGCTCCATCTGGGTGGTGACAGCACCAGTCTCAGCAGCAATGCTGAACTGGGGGATGCTGTCTTCCATCAGGTAGGTGATCCGGGCGTTATCCCCTGTGTCCTCATCTGTGGCACTGATGACCACCACTGTTGTGCCCACTGGCCGGTCCTCATTGATGTTGACGGTGTAGTGGGAGCTCTGGAAGACGGGGCGGTGGGTGTTGGCATCAGTGACATTGACAACCACCTGGGCAGTGTCCTGGCGGGTGCCATCAGAGGCAGCAATGGTGAGCAGGTACTGCCGCTCCAGCTTGTAGTCCAATGGCAGGGCAAGGGAGATGAGCCCACCACCACTCTGGCTGGTGATGGAGAACCGGTTGCGGGTGTTGCCACTGGAGATCTGGTATGTGATGATGCTGTTAGCATCACGGTCGACAGCAGAGATGGTCAGGACACTGGTGCCCACTGCCGCATCCTCATTCAGGCGGGTGCTGTACTCCCGCTGGGTGAACTCAGGGCTGTTGTCATTGACATCCAGGATGGTGACACTGACACTGGCCATGGAGGCCTTTGGGGGGGTGCCCCGGTCCTGTGCCTCCACCCCAAAACTGTAGAAGTCAACCACCTCCCGGTCCAGCTCAGAGGCCACCACGATCCACCCAGTGCTGTTATTTATGGCAAAGGGGAAGCCAGTGCCAGTCTCCAGCAGGGTGTAAACTAACCGGCTGTTGTCACCTGAATCAGCATCAATGGCTTGTACATGGATGACGGAGTAGCCTACAGGGACATTCTCCAGCACGGTGGCCTGGAAGGGCGTGCTGACAAAGATGGGTGCATTGTCATTGACATCCAACACCTGGATGGTAACCAAACCACTGATGTTGGAGAGAGGTGGGCGGCCACCATCCTGCGCCCGGATCCGTAGGGTGAACTCCTTGGTGACCTCATAGTCCAGGGGGGTAATGACATCCAGCATGCCTGTCTGTGCATCAATGTAGAAGTGCCCACGGGTGTTGCCGCTGACAATGCTGTAGTGCACCAGTGCATTGCTGCCTTTGTCACGGTCGGTGGCCATCACCTGCAGGATTGCCGCATTGGGCACCACGTCCTCAGGGACCTGTGCCACGTAACGCCGCTCACTGAACTGCGGTGCATTATCATTGTCGTCCTCCACAGCGATGCGGACAGTGGCTGTGGCACTCCGGGGACTGGGATCCTGGCCCTGGTCTGTGGCCTCCACCAGTAGCTCGAAGGCATCCACCACTTCCCGGTCCACAGGGCCACGGGTGCGGATGACACCTGAGCGGGAATCGATCTCAAAGACCTCGTTGGCGTCACTGGTATTGAGGAGGCGGTAGAGGATGTTGGCATTGGGACCAGTGTCACCATCGGTGGCCCGCACTGTCAATACCTCATAGCCCACCTCCAGATTCTCTCGCACACTCTCCCGGTATTCTGGCTGCTCAAAGGCTGGGTCGTGGTCATTGGCGTCGCTCACCATCACCGTCAGTGTGGCCATGGCACTGCGCCGGGGTGTCCCGTGGTCCACTGCTGTCACACGGAACACATGAGTGCTCTTGCTCTCACGGTCCAGTGGTGCAGTGGTGCTGATGGCACCAGTGAAAGGGTCCACGGAGAAGAGGGCATCAGAGCGGCTGTCAAAGAGTGCAGCCATGGCATAGTGCAACTGCCCTGCCTCCCCCTCATCAGGGTCCTGTGCTGTCACTTGTGTCACTGGTGTGCCAGCTGGCTGGTTCTCCTCCACCGTGGCCTGGTAGCTGGAGGGCTGGAATTGCGGTGCTGTGTTGGGGCTGCGGCAGGGGCGGTGATGAGGTATGGGGGGTCTGGGGACCACTGTGGTCTGGGACTCCCCAGCATCCCCAGTACCACTGGTCTCCCTGGGGATGTTGCTGTTCCCAGCATGTCCAGTGTCCACAGTGTTCCTGGTGTCGCTGGAGACTTTCCCAGTCTCTCCATTATGTTCAATATCTCTGTGGCTCCCAGTATCCCTGGGGACTTTTCTAGTGTTTTCAGCATATCTGGAGACTCTCCCGGTCTCCCCAGTGAGTTCAGAATCCCTGGTGTCCCTGGGGACTGGAGTGCTCCCAGTGCCCCCAACACCCCCAGTGCTCAGCACATTCCCAGAGCTCCCGGTGTCCATGGGGATGTTGGTGTTCCCGGTGTGTCCAGAACTCCTGGCGCTCCTGGTGCCCCTGAGGACATGGGTGTTCCCAGTGTCTCCAGTTCCTCCAGTAACCCCGGTGCCTCCGCTATCCCGGGTGCCTCCAGCGTCCCTGGTGCTTCCAACGCCCCCAGTGCCTCCAGCATCACCAGTGCCTCCAGGCTGCCAGGTGTCTCCAACATTCACGGTGCCTCCAATGTCCCCGGTAAACCTGGTGCCGCCGATACGTGGAGACCCCGTAACGCCGCCGCCACTGTCCCCACTGGAAGAGCCGGTGCCTGGTGCGGTCCCATCGCTGCCGCCCGCGGCCGGTGCGGGCCCAGCGCTGTCGCCGCTGTCCCCGGTGCTTGGCGGGGGCCGCGCACCGCCGCTGTCCCCGGTGCCACCGCGGAGCTGGAGTGAAGCCGGGAGCGTGCTGGACGGACGGATGCGGGTGCCGGTGCCGACGCCGGTGCTGATGCCGGTGGGGGTGCCGGAGCCGATGGCGGTGGTGATGGCGGTGGCCGGTCCCGATGCGGGCAGCAGCAGCAGCAGCAGCAACAGCGGCGTCAGCGGGAGTGCGGCCCGGCGGGTGGGCGGAGGGCCCATGGCCGCTGCCCCCCCGGTGCCCCCCGGTGCCGGTGCTGGTGCCCGCAGCCACCCGCGCCGCCGCCTGCGCCCCGCCCTGGCCCGCGCGCGCCCGCCGGGGCGGAGCCGCCAATTCATCGGCCCGGCCGCGCTTAAAGGAGCCGCCGCCGCCGCCCCCGGCACCTGCCGGCGGCACCCGCAACCGCACCGGCAGCGCGGGGGCAGCGAGCGCGCACTGCAAGCAGGTTGCGCACACTCATGCGGGGTGCACATGTGTGCCCTGCGCGCACACACGTACATACACACATGTGAAGAGCCTTGGACGCACCTGTGCATTGCAGGCACGCGTGTTGCACGCGCAGGAACACGCACGTCGCACACGCAGGGCGCACAGGCACCAGCGTGCATATTTGACATGGGAACCACGTATGTGACACACACAGCACATGTGAAACACACACGGAGCACACACATGTGAGGCAGAGCACGTGTGTGACACAGCACAGAGATCATATGTGTAAACACACAGCACCTGTGGCACATACAGCACGTGTGACACACTCACGCCCCCAAGCCCCCCGTGTGGCCACCGCCGGCCGTGACTCCACACACGCGAGACCGTGTCCCCTCACTCCGTAGCACCCCTCCCGATCCCCGGGCTCGTCCCACCGCAGCAGCACCGGGGGCAAGAGAATAGACTGGGAGCGACTGGACCAGGCTGAGAGGGACTGGGGGTGCTGGGGGCACTGGGACAAACTGGGAGGGACAGGGGATGTTGGGGGGCTCTGGGACAGACTGGGAGGGACTGGAGAAGCTAGACAGGGCCGGATCCGCGCGGTCCGTAGGTGCTGCCCCCCCCCGCCCCCAGCCGGCGCCGGTCCCAGGGCGTGGGTGCAGGCAGGCGGCGCGGAGTCGGGTCCCCCCGGCAGAACGGGTCCGACGGGTACCGGGGAGGGGCCCCCCAGTGCCGGGACGGTTCTTGGAGCGCCGGAACCTCTCCACCTTCGCCGGGGGCTACGGTGACTCACTGGGTCGCTCCCGCCGGTTCCACCCGACACCCACGGCCCAGCCGGGGGTTGCCCACGCACACGCAGCGAGGCGCAGCCAGGGCTCCCCGCATGGGGATGGAAGAGGACAACCCTCCCGTGTGTCACCCCAGCCCGGAGTGGGGGCGGGCAGCAGCTGGGGCTAAGGCTGGGGACCCTCGGCCCCACTTTGCATCACAAAGAGGCTTTGTCAGGGGCTGGCAGGAGGGAAAGAGAATGGGGAGACGGGAATGCGGGGGAGGAGGGGGGGGAAAGGAAGAGGGGTGTGCAGCGGAGACACCTCCCCGGGATGAACCCTCCCCCTTCCCTTCTCGGAACTCCCAGGAACACACAGGTCAGCAACTCTTGGCTTTATTTTGGATGGAGGAGGGACATGTTATGTGGGCACGGGCGTCCCCAACACCACTGAGTGAGAGGGGGACACATGGGGGATCCCGGCCCCACTCAGCAGGACAGGGAGGACACATAGGAAGAGGGGCAGCAGCCTGACAGTGTCAGTTCTTTGTGACATGGTGGGGGGACGACAGACAGTGACTCCCCTCCGAGGCAAAGACGATGGTGAAGGGCACAGCCTGGCGATGAAGATGAGATGACTCGGGAGGCCCCCAAAGTCCTTGGGGTGCAGGGGGAACACCCTCAGACCTCCATGTTCTTCATCTGCTCCTCCAGCACCTGATCCTGTCCCCCCCCTGCCTTCTTCTTGCCCCGCCCTTCCTGCTGCTTCTTCTGCTTCTTGGAGAGCTCCTGCTCAATGGGTGCCGGCTTGACGAATGGAATCAGCTCCTGCAGATCTGGGGGGACAAGGGACCCCTGTCACCCCGCCGCCAAGGAGCAGGGGACGGGGAGGGAACAGGGGGATGTTACCTGGGGGCATGAAGCTCTGGAGCTTCTCAGGGATACGGATGCCCTCAGGGGTCTGGTGGTTCTCCAGGATGGCGCAGATGGTGCGGGTGGTAGCACACATGGTGGCATTCAGCATATGCACAAACTCTACCTGTGGCAGGGGGATGCAACAGACACGTGTGACATGGGAAAAGCAAAAGAACACAGGAAGAACCCCCTCATGCCCACTAGCCTCACCTTATCCATCATCTTCTTGGTCTGGCCATAGCGGATTCGGAGGCGCCGGGCCTGATAGTCAGTGCAGTTGGAACAGGAGACAAGCTCACGGAAGGCGCCAGAGCCAGGGAACCAGGCCTCCAGATCCAGCTTTTTGCTAGCTGCGTGGTTCAGGGAGCCTGGAGGGGGGACAGTGCTGAGTGGGGGGGGGGTCTCACTGCCATCCTGAATTTGCCTATGCTGGGTGAGAGTATAGGGTGAAGCCTCCAAAGTCACTCCTGCAGCTTGGTGCCAATCCAACATGGATTCCTGCTCTGCCATAGTGATGTGGGGTTACCTCTCAGCCATGGAAATGTGGGGTCCCCGCTTGGCCACAGGGTCAACAAGCCACAAGCTGTTTGGTCATGGGGATGTGGGGGTGTGGGAGTCCTGCCCAGAGACGGGGATGGGGAACTCCTGCTCAGCCACAGGACATAGGGGTCCTGCTGTGCCATGGGGATATGGGGGTCCCACTTGGTCACAGGAACGTGGAGGTCCCTCTCAGCCATGTGGATGTGAGATTCCCACTCAGCTATGGGAACATGGGGCTCTTTCTCAACCACATGGACATGGACTTCCCAGCTGACTATGGGGAAATGGGATTATGCCATGGGGATCTGGGATTCCTGCTTGGCCACAGGGATGAGGGATTCCTGCTCAACCGTGGGGAAGTGGGGTTCCCACTTGACTGTGGGGCCCTCACTCTGTCAAGGGGATAAAGGGGTCCCACTCAGCCACAGGAAGCTTTTAAATGAGATCTTTTTCCTGTGAACATTTCCAGGAGGAGCTGGGACACTCCAACTGTCCCTCTGGAAGGGACAGCAGGAGCAATCCATCACAGCAGTGCCCACACCCACTGCCACCGACCCAGAGGAAGGCTGAGGATTCCACAGAAAACAAAATGTCCCCTTCTCTTCCTCCTCAGTATGGGGACAGCAATGAGCAAGGGACAAGAAACTGCCATGCTGGGAAGAAGATCAGGGACCCCCACGACCCCCTGTGACACACGAGCCCCTACCTGAGACAATGTTGACAATGTGGTAAGGAATCCCGAGGGACTGGTAGAATTCCTCAGCTGTGGCCATCATCTCCTCAAATATCTCCCAGGATTTGTTGTCGTGGGGGGAGGAATAGACAAACTGCTCTATCTGCAGGAAAAGGAATTCCACAGTGACACCAGGTATAGCTCCAATTCCCACCGGAACCCCACAGTGACACTGAGTACAGCCCAAATTCCAACTGGAACCCCGCAATGACACCCTAAATTCCAACTGAAAACCTGCGGTGACACTGAGTATAGCCCAAATTCTCATCAGAACCCCACAGTGACACCCAGAATACTCTGAATTGCTGCTGGAACATTATGGTAACACCCCAAATTCCCCTTAGAGTACCAGTTACACCTGGTACATTCTGAATTACCACTGGAACACTGCAGTGACATTGGATACACCCTGAATTCCCACTGGGAACACTGCAGTTGACACCAGGTACACCCTAAATTCCCACTGGAACACCACAGTGCTATGGGGTATACACCCCAACTTCCTGCTGGAAGACCAGGGTCACAATGGGTACACCACAAATTCCTGCTGGGGAATGCTGCAGTGGCACTGGATACACCATGAATTCCCACCGGAACGTGCCAAATTCCTACTGGAACCCCACAGTAATGCTGGGCACACTCTGAATTCCCACTGGGAGCCCACAGCAACCCTCAGTACACCCTGAATTCCTGCCAGGACCGCTCCTTCACCTTCTCGAACTGGTGGACGCGGAAGATGCCGCGGGTGTCCCGGCCATGAGACCCCACCTCCTGGCGGAAGCAGGTGCTGAGCCCCGCGTACTTGAGGGGCAGGTCCTCGGGCCGCAGCCACTCATCACGGTGCAGGGCGGCGATAGGCTGCTCTGACGTGGCGATCAGGTACTTCTCGTCGATGGAACTGTCCTCCGCCCGCTCACTGCCCTTCCCGATCACCTGCAGGGAGAGGACATGAGCCACCAGCCCTCTTCTAGCTGCTCCTGCACCTCCAGGGACCAGCAGGGAGGTTTTCCAGGGCTGGATGGTTTGGGAATTCATCACAGGAGGAGTCTGTTGGTCCTTCAAAGGGGCTGATGGCAGGGACAAGTCACCTGTATCACCCGTGGAGATGGACCCCAGAGATGAGCCACCTCCTTGTCACGTCATCACCATCACAAGCCACCTCCTTGTCACCTATGTCACCCAAGGACCCCAGAGCATGTCACCTCCTTGTCACTGCACTGCCGTCATGTGTCACCTGTACAAATGGATCCCAAAGACGAGTCACCTCCTTGTCACCTCATCACCATCATGTGGCACCCATAAATATGGACCCCAGAGATAAGCCATGTCCTTGTCACCACATGTCACCAATGGAGATGGACTCCAGAGACCAGCTGTCTCCTTGTCACTTCATGGCCATCACAGTGTGTCACCCATGGAGATGGACCCAAGATGAGCCACCTCTTTGTCACTGCAGTGTCACCACAAAGTGTTTCCCATGGAGATGGATCCCCCCCAGACAACTCCCTGCCACACAAGGGGGAGATGAATCCCAAGGAGAGGGGAAGGAACCACTGCTACCATTGCTGCCACCACCACGGCCTTGCGAGGGCAGACGGGACCTCGCTGCCTCCGTCCCCACAGCCCTATGGGGGTGGCTTGCTCCCAAGTCCAGTCCCAAATCTGGAGTAATCCCTTACCTTGTAAAGCTCCTCATCAAACTGGCTGAGCTGGGCCACCTCCTGCATCACCTCCTTGCGCATGAAGAAGGGGGTGTACACCGGGGTGTACCCCCGGGCACGGAGGCTCTGCAGCGCATATTGGATCAGTGCCTGCTCCAGGAATACCAGCGGGCCCTGGGAACAAGGGTCACATTGCTTGTCACACAGACACCCTGCTGGGCCACTCCTCCTTGCTCAGAGAGCCCAGAAGGCATGGAGCCCACAGAGCTGCAATGGCTGCCAGGCTCAGTGTCACCCCAGACTGCAGCAGAAACAGATCCTGATGCACCACTGTGGTCAGAGTCCATCCCACATGCCCACCATGGAGGCTCCCATAATCCATCTTCTCCTTGGTAGGAGAACCCAAGGCCCCTGTCCCTTCTCATTCTCCTCTGAAACTGATCATTCTGGGGTCACAGCTCTCACCTTAAGGAAGTAGCCACGGCTGCCAGCCACCACAGCGCCCTTTTCCCCCTCATAGCCATCCACCATCACCACCAGATCCACATGGGAATACTTCTTCCTGCAGCTGCAGTCACCCCACACGCGCTCCACCTTGTTGTCCACATCCTGCAGGAACGCAGAGAAAAAGAGGAGTGGGAGCGCATCACCTCCTCGGTGCCCTGGAACACTGTGACACTAGCCCCTGGATCACACTGGGCCCACTTTGGGAGCTCAAACTCCAGCCTGTAGCTTATTGTGCGGCCACTTGGCAGCAAGCCTGGCCCAGTTTTGCTCCTCCTGGCAAAATATTCCCGCGGGATGAATGGAGGCAGCGGAGGGAGACCCCGTCCCCACCGCAGGAAGCGCCTTTCCCATGAATTCCCCCAACAATGGTGTGCCCAGAGTTGTCTGAGCTGCTCTTTGTCTGATCCCAGTGGGAAATACCGGCCTGTCATGCAGATTTCCCTCACCCGCCCACCCAGCCCCCCACGCAGCCCGGCCTGGGGGATCCCCCACTGGGAGCCCCCTGCCTCCCACTGTGAGCTTCCTGGCTCCACTGACCCAGCCCCACCTCCCCTCCCGTGTCCCACCTCGTCGTTGCTAATGGGCACAGAGGGGTGGAGGAGGTTCCCAATCTCCCGGAGGCTCTCAAAACGCTCAGCCTCCAGCCGCAGGCGCTCAGAGTCACACTCCAGGATGGCCTCATCAATGAGCAGCCGAACTTTCTTTATCTGGGATACCTGGAGACACTGCAGAGAGACCTCCGGATGAGGTGGGGGGGGAGAAGACCACCGGGAAGAGGGCCCTGCTCACCCAGCACAGGGAATCCTGGGCCCAGCATGGTGAATTCTAGACCCTCCACAGATTCTGGAGTGAGTCCCTGGGCTGGAAACACTCAAGAACAGCCTGAAGGGACAAAGAGGCAACAAGCTAGGCTTTGGAAGGCCTGAGCTGCTCCCATGGCAGCCAGCACTGCACTCATTAACCAGGGTGACTTCCAAACTGGGATCAGAGCAGGCAGGGAGGGACACACAGAGGACACGAAAGGACTGAAGCTGCTCAAATTCCCAGGGATGAGCCCTTAACTGACACACAGCGATGCTGGGGAGATCAAAGACACCGAGGAAGAGTCAGTTATTGCTGGTGTGGGACTGGGAGACAAAAGATCCTCCCAGCTGGGGCATCAGGCACCCTCATTTGGTGGGCGCTTCAGGTCACCAGTTTGGGCAATTCCAGGCAAAGCTCTGGACAAACTGTAGGCACAATGGAGGGAGGCTTCTCACTCACCGCCAGGACGTCAGCTGTGAGTTCATCCAGGTTCTGTGCACTCTCTGGTACCGATTCATCTGTCCCTACTGGTTCCTTTTTCTGCAGCAGGAGGAAAAAGGAATCCCGGGAGAGTTAAAGAGTAAAATTCCAGGGGGAAAACATCCCTCAGTGACACAAGGGAGAGGCTAGAGGGCTGGGAGAAGGAGAGATGTCACCAGTTGGTGATGTCCCACCATGAGGTGACCCAGGGCACTTGTGCCCCACCTTCATCTTGTCCCCAATGGTTTTGCTGCACAGGTTCTTCAGCTTGTTCAGGTTGTCGGCACGAAACCTGCCTGGAAAGGAAGGCAGTGGCTGTCACCTGGAGTAGGAGAAGGGCTGGGGCCCCCATCTGGTGCAGAGAGGTGATATGGAGCCCCCACAGGAGCAGCAGTGGGAGTGGCAGCTCCAGGAATACCCACAGGCACCAGGCCTGGGGTTTTTGGGAGGAGAGAGGTTGATTGTGTGAAGCAGAACTGCAGGGAGTAGGGATGTCATTGGAAAACACCTGGAGTGACATTGCACTGGGACCTCCATGCCAGGCTGGAAACCCCCATGACATACTGGGACCACACTGGGATGGGACATCCCAGCTCTAAGATGAGAACTCCACACTGTGATTCCCCATGCTGGGAACCCCCACATTGGGATAGGACCTACACACTGGGACCACCATGAAAGGATGGGATTTACCACACTGGGCTGTAAGTCCCACGCCAGGCTGGGAACCATGCACTGGAATGGGATCCCCACCTCATGCTAGGATCCCCCACACTGGGCTGCGACCCCCATGCTGGACTGGGAGCCCCACCCTTCCAAGATGGGAATCCCTCCACCAGGATGGGACCCCCTCCCCCCACATCAGCATAGGACCTCCATACTGCACTGGGACCCACCCCCCGCCCAGTGTGGGGCTGGGATGCCCACACCAGGTTGAGATCCGCCCCTGCCCCCCATGCTGCACTGGGACCCCCATGCCAGGATGGGATCCCCCCAGGATGGGACCCCCTCTGTTAGGATGGAACCCCCACATCACACTGAGACCCCACACTGTGATGAGACCCCTCCCTCAGCAGGATGAGATTGCTAAGGGCTGAGCAGATCCTGGGATCTGAGGTCACAGTGACGAGATTCAGGGGGTGTTGGATGAGGGGTGCATGGATGTTCCCCCTTCACGACCCCAGGGCTGGGAAGGGCAGAGCCCAGGACCCAGGGCAGGTCAGACTGGGGACACCCAACACTGAGAACGAGCCACCCCATCAGTGGGAGGGATCAGTACCCAGGGGATCCAGAGCCAGGGAACACACAACAGAACACAACAGGCACAGCACGGGCTCCACGGCACCAGCGCCTCGGGATTGCATCAGCCAGCGCATCCCGCCAGCCTGCGTCACCCTGTCACCTCCTGTAGCCACCCGCCGTTCTCCAGCACCGCCGTCCCGGGGATACAGAGCCCGCGGAAAGTGGGGCTGGGAAGCGGGTGATCCCGTGAGATGAAACGCTCTGGGATAAAATGAGGGCACGGCCGGAGCCAAGGAGCACAGATAAAATGAGGGCACGGCCGGAGCCGGGCAAGATCCCAGCAGGAGATCAAGGCGAACGCATTAAAGGGAAGCCCCAAGCACCACTTTCATCCCGCAGCAGTGGAATGCTGGGGTGCCCTGGGAACGGCGGGGTCTGGGAGGACCCACTCCTGCCCCCCTCCAACTCCTCTCCACATCCGGCACCCTCTGTCGGAGCTGGATGCGGATCTCGCTGCCCCATATCCCGCCGGCAGCCACGGGGAGGTGGCTCCTGCCCCCCCCAAGCCGTCCACGTGTGGGTGTACCCCCAAAAATCTGGGGGTGGCACTATCTAGGATCCCCCCCCACCTAGCAGGATCCTGTAGCGGATTCCTGGGGATCGCAATGGGACGGGATCCATGTGCGGGCTAAGGAGAAGCTGGAATCTGTCCCCCAGCCTGGGAGGAGGGAAGGCGNCACATCAGCATAGGACCTCCATACTGCACTGGGACCCACCCCCCGCCCAGTGTGGGGCTGGGATGCCCACACCAGGTTGAGATCCGCCCCTGCCCCCCATGCTGCACTGGGACCCCCATGCCAGGATGGGATCCCCCCAGGATGGGACCCCCTCTGTTAGGATGGAACCCCCACATCACACTGAGACCCCACACTGTGATGAGACCCCTCCCTCAGCAGGATGAGATTGCTAAGGGCTGAGCAGATCCTGGGATCTGAGGTCACAGTGACGAGATTCAGGGGGTGTTGGATGAGGGGCGCATGGATGTTCCCCCTTCACGACCCCAGGGCTGGGAAGGGCAGAGCCCAGGACCCAGGGCAGGTCAGACTGGGGACACCCAACACTGAGAACGAGCCACCCCATCAGTGGGAGGGATCAGTACCCAGGGGATCCAGAGCCAGGGAACACACAACAGAACACAACAGGCACAGCACGGGCTCCACGGCACCAGCGCCTCGGGATTGCATCAGCCAGCGCATCCCGCCAGCCTGCGTCACCCTGTCACCTCCTGTAGCCACCCGCCGTTCTCCAGCACCGCCGTCCCGGGGATACAGAGCCCGCGGAAAGTGGGGCTGGGAAGCGGGTGATCCCGTGAGATGAAACGCTCTGGGATAAAATGAGGGCACGGCCGGAGCCAAGGAGCACAGATAAAATGAGGGCACGGCCGGAGCCGGGCAAGATCCCAGCAGGAGATCAAGGCGAACGCATTAAAGGGAAGCCCCAAGCACCACTTTCATCCCGCAGCAGTGGAATGCTGGGGTGCCCTGGGAACGGCGGGGTCTGGGAGGACCCACTCCTGCCCCCCTCCAACTCCTCTCCACATCCGGCACCCTCTGTCGGAGCTGGATGCGGATCTCGCTGCCCCATATCCCGCCGGCAGCCACGGGGAGGTGGCTCCTGCCCCCCCCAAGCCGTCCACGTGTGGGTGTACCCCCAAAAATCTGGGGGTGGCACTATCTAGGATCCCCCCCCACCTAGCAGGATCCTGTAGCGGATTCCTGGGGATCGCAATGGGACGGGATCCATGTGCGGGCTAAGGAGAAGCTGGAATCTGTCCCCCAGCCTGGGAGGAGGGAAGGCGTTTCTAGTGGGAGAATTTTTCCCACCTCAATCCCTGAGATTAGGGGAGAGGGGGATCCACCCAGGGACAAGCCCTCGGTGTCTGCTGCGATCTACCGACAGGATCCAGTCCGAGGGCAATGATCCACCGAGATGATCCCCGAGGGTTGCGGAGAAATCACCAAACAGCTGGGGAGGGTGGGAAAGACCTCCCCTAAAGGTCACCCCATCTCAGCGAGGGGGTGCGTGGATCAGTGTGGGCGCCGGTTCCAGGTCCTCGGTAGCAAGGGAGAGCGGGAGAGAGGGACCTCTAGGAGATCCCCCATCCCCCAGGAGGGGCGATGGTGGGGAGGTCCCCGTCACCTGCGGACCGGTCACCAGTCTGACGGGGTGGGGGGGGGAAAGGCGCCGGGAGGGGGNCGTACACCTCCGCCAGGCGCCGTCCGCTCGCACCAGCGCATCCACCAGTGCGGGGTCCTTGAAGCGCTTGCGCTGCATGTCCCGCACCATGGCGGGGTCTCCGCCCTTGTCGGCGCGGAACAGGTCCAGGTCCAGGACCATGACTGGCGATGGCGGCGGCGGCACCGGGAACACCGGCGGGGACAGCGGCACCGCGCGCGTGCGCGGCAGGAGGCGCGGCCGCAGTGCGGCCCGGTCGTGCAGCAGCGCCCCTTGGCGGGTCGGAGGTGGCGCAGCAGGACGGGAGAACGCGGGTATGGAGGGGCAAGGGAAGTTTGGGAGTTATTTGGAGGGTGTGGGGGTGCCGAGCGGTCCGAGCACCCCTGACCCCCGCCAAGGGGGGCTCCAGCCGGTCTGGAGGCCCAGGCAGAGCGGGAGGACTGGAGTATCGGGAAGGTATGAGAGGCTTTGGGGAGGACATGGCGGCGTCTGGAGGGGCCAGAGGGGTCCGAGCATCCTTGAGCACCCCCGCCAGAGGGGTCTCCGCGGTTCTCCCCTCGCACCCCGAGCATCCCTGGGGCTCCTCAGCCACATCCCAGCGATACTGGTGGGCTCTGGGGATCCACCCGAGGACGCCCCGCACCCCAGTTGTTCACGGGGCTACCAAGGGCCGCCCCTCCTCCCTCTACAGCACTCCGCGACTGTGGCTGTCCATGGCACCACATGTCACCCCACTGTCCCCTCTTTGGAACTTCCGGCGGGGTCCTGGTGCCTCCACCCATGTGGGGAACCCTATACCCCTTCCCCCATGAGGGGGCGTGCAGTTGGAAGTCAAAATTCCGCTGCTCCCCCACGTGTGCACCCCTACCCGACCCCTAGGCACCCACTCCCACTTGTGTGACACCCCGCTCACACCCCCACACCCTCGGCCCGCCCATTCTGAGTGCCCACGCTCAGCTCCCCGCACCCCCTGTGCGTGTCCCCCTGCCCCCGTGTGCCCACACACATGGAGCCCTTATACAAACCCCACTCCTGTATTTGGCATTTTTGGGTGTTCATGATGGGGAGGACACGGGTGGGGGCATGGGTGGGGACACACGTACAAAAGCCATAATGAAGCTCCGGTCCGAAGCGGGTCCCTAAGGCCACGTTGAGGGGCGCGGGGGGATGGGCTGTGGGTACCCCCCCCTTCCCTTCACAGCTGCCCGGGGGTGGGGTGTCCGTGGGTACCCTTCTGCCCTGTCACAGCTCCTGGGAGGGCTGGGGGATGTGAGGGTGCCCCCCCGTCCTCTTACAGCTCCCGATCGGTGCTGCTGGATGAGGTCTTGAGCGGAACCGAGTCGAATCCATCTGGCATTCGCTGTGGGATAGGGAAATTGAGGCCTGGAGCCCTCCTGTGGTGGGGAAACTGAGGCCCGGAGCCCCCAGGGGTGGGCAACGGAGGTACAGAGCCCCTCTTGGACTGGGGAAACAGGGGCCCGGAGCCCCCCGGGATGGGGAATTGAGGAACAAACCATCCTCAAATCCCACCCCCACCATGGCTTGTCCGGTGGCTACTCTAGGGTTGTTTCCATCCCCCCAACCCCACCCCTCACCTTGGCCGTCAGGGCTTTAAGTTTTCCAAAAAGTGACATTTCAGTAGCAAAGAGCAGCTCATCCTCCGCGTCCTCCCCCTCCATGATGGCACAGCTGTCGGGCGATGTCGCCTCACTCTCCCGGGCCGCCGCGTCCATCACCAGCTTGGAATATTTGTATTCCAACCTGGGAATGCAGGCTGTGCTATCAGCCCCTCCGTGACAGCATCAGTCCCCGTGTCCCCAGATCCCGCCACCAATTGCTCACTTTTGAGTCTTTTTCCAGAAATAAGTGGTGAGCGTGGCCAGCAAGATGGCCACGCATGTCCCAGTGGAAATTCCAACTTTTAGCCAAAAATTCACACTCCGGCACGCCTGGATCACCTGCGGTGGCAGGGCTTCCCCACCATGGCACAGCCGGGGCTCCCGCCACACGTAGGTGGTTTTCTGGTGGGGGGGAAAGGGGGTTCAGGGGCTGCGGGAGCCACAGCCCAGCCCGGGGCACGGGGTGGTACCTGAACACCGCCGATACAGGCGCCGACAATGGGGCGATGGTGGGAGCTGGAGCAGCGGGGACATCCCTCGGCCGTCACCCACAGGAAATGGAAGGTGCAGCCATCACAGGTGCCCTCAGGGCATTTGCTGGGGAGGGACAAAAAGAGGGGCTCGGGTGGTGGTAACACCCCAAAGTGGGGAGTACAGCCAAGGAGACACCCCAGGGTCGAGACACCATGACAGCGGTATTCCCAAAGTGAAGCACCCCAAAGAAAGATCTACCCATGACGGCAGGAGACCTTGGGGGTCCCCAAACTTCCCCCGGGGTCTCCTTTGTTTCACTGCCAACTGAGGACACACAGGGCACCCATGACATAGCCAGGATGACACCTCAGTGTGAGGGACTCCGACACTTGTGACAGTGGTGTCTCCAAAGTAAAGCACCCCAAGGATGTGCCCAACCCTGACAGAAGGAGATGCTTGGGTCACCCAAAACCCACCTCGGGGTCCCCAGTGTCCCCTCCCCACCTGGGAACAGCCAGGGTGCCGGTGCCGAGGTGCAGGGGGTCACAGCGCAGGCGGATGGTGGTGGCCCGGCCACTACTGCAGGGCTGTGTCATGTCGTTGGACCTGCCAGGGGACATGGTGGGTCAGGAGGACAGTGGGGGCACTGTGTGGGTATCACCCCCTGTCACCTGCTTGCACCTGAAGAAGAAGATGATGTCAGGCAGGTCAGGGTGGCCGGGAGGGAAGAGCTCTGGGGGAGACACGATGCTGTCCAGCACAGAGCTGGTGGTGACACCTGTGGGGGGACAGGGGTGTCTCCAGTCCCACTGGGGTGTGTTCCAGTCCCAGTGTCCTAGTGCCACCAGAGTGTCCCAGTCTTCCTAGGATGTTCCAGTGCCACCAGGATATCCCACTCCCAACAGTGTCCCAGTGTCAGTGTCCCAGTCCCACCAGTGTGTCCCTCTGCAGTTTATCCCAATCCCACTGAGGTATACCAGTGACAATGTCCCAGTCCCAAACAAGGTGCCCCTGTAGTGTCCCAGTCCCACCAGGGTGTATTTCAGTCCCATTGGGGTGTCCCTGTGCGACCAAGGTATCCCAGTGCTGCTGAAATATCCTAGTGCCAGTGTCCCAATCCCACTGGGGTGTCTGAGTCCCACTGGGAAATTCCAGTGCCACTGGAGTAGCCTACTCCCTGTCCCACCCCTGTGTCCCTGTGCCACTGGGATTTTCTGGTCCCTTTCCTGCCAGGGTGTCCCAGTCTCAACAAGGTGTCCCACTCTCAGTGCCACAAGGATGTCCCAGTCCCACAGGGGTGTCCCAATGCTGGTGTGCCAGTGCCACCAAGTGTTCCAGTGCCTGTCTTGCCCATGTGTCTCAGTGACCCCAGGGTGTCCCAGTGTCCCAGGGCTCCCCCTCTCCTCCCCCCCCTCCCCCCCGCTCACCCAGCAGGTGGTCACCCAGGCTGACAGGCTGAGAAGACACAGCTGCACGGGCGCCGTTGATGTCAGGGGGCACCAGAATGGCCTGGCACACATAAGAGGTAACCACACGGGCAGGGCTCCCCTGACCTGCCGTCACATTGTCAGCACATGAGGCCATCTTCCTCCCCTGCAGGGACACACATGACGTGTGTGGGGTGGGAATGTGTGTTCAAGGGACTGGCATTTGTGTGTGCAGGGCCATAGGTGTGCAGGCGTGGCTGTACAAGTATCCACCTGTGTCTGCATGAGTGTTCACATGTGTCTGCACAACTGTGCAAATGTGTGTGTGTTACTGTGCACATGTGGCTGCACAAGTGCATGTGTGTGTGTGTGTGTGCAGATGTGACTACATGTACACCTGTATTTGCACACCTGCATGTGTGAATGTGCATTTACATGTCCCTGTGTTTGCATGACTTTGAGCACATGTGCCCATGTCTGCCCACCTGCATGCCCCTGTCCCATCCATGTGCCCAGGTGTGTGCGTGTGTTTGCCCATCCACATGCCCATGTGTACATGCATGTTCCTGGGCCCTCCTGCCCATGTGTGCCCAAGTGTGCCCACCTGCGTTCCTGTGCCCACGCATGTGCCCATGTTTGCACTCATGTGCTCATGCCCACCCACTTGCCCACCTGTGTGCCCGTGTTTGTACTCCTGTGCCTGTGAGGCATGTGTGCTTATATTTGCACTTGTGTACCTGTGACCACCCATCCACAAGCCCACGTGTGTTCCCATACATGCATGCATGTTCCTGTGCCCTCCTGTGTGTGCCCTTGTGTGCCTTCCCAGGTGTGTTCCTGTATCTGCATGCACGTTTCCATGGCCTCCTGCCCACGTGTGCCCACTCTCCTGAGTGCCCACCATGCAAACATGTGCCCATGTTTGCACCTGTGGTGCCTGTACCCACTCCCTGGGCGTATTCTCATGTGTGCACATGTGTTTGCCCACATGGTTCTCACCTGGTGCCCACAGAGACTAAGGCGGAAGTGGTGGCTGTAGCGCAGCCCCTTGGGGGTGAAGCTGGGCCTGGTGCCCAGCCCAGCACCCATGCCCAGCGACGGGAACTCAAAGTGCAGCATCTGGCCTGGCAGTGGCAGTGCCAGGCTGCAGTTGTTGTAGCATAGCGATCGCAGCTGGGAACAGGACAAGGGAGCTCAGGGATGGCCATGCCACCCACTGGGGACACCCTTGTGGAGACTGTGGAGAGCTGGCACCACCTCTCAGAGACAGCCGGGCCATGGTGGCACCCACCAGGGTTACCCACTGCCACCCACCATTGTCAGATACTGTCACCCGTCTGGGGTGGCTGGGAGGGGCTGGTGTCATCTCATTGGGGACAGCTGGGGGAATGGCATTACCCACCCAGGATTAGACACTGTCACCCACCTTGACATCCACCCAGGATGGCCACAGGGCTGGTGCCACCTCCCTGGAGATGGCCAAGGAGGGCAGGCATCACCCACCCAGGGTCAGACACTGTCACCCACACCACCACCCATCCTGTCACCCACCCAGATTGGATGTAAGGGGCTGGTGTCACCTCCATGGGGACACAGTGTCATGCACCCGGATGACTGGGGGGGCTAGTGCCACCCATCCGTGATGGTGTCACCCTCCTAGTGCTGGCCAGTGCCACCATCTGGGACATCTTGGGTGTGGGGGAGGCTGGTGTCACTTCTCTGGGGCCCATTGACATCACCTATTGGGACACTTAGGGACACTTGGACCCCCTGCCACTCCCAGTCACCTGGTTGCTGCGTGTGCCAGGGCCACAGGGGTGGCAGGTCGTTGTCCCGTCAGAGGGGTGACCCCGTAGGTAGGTGCCAGATGGGCAGGGCTGGCAGGTGCCTGAGCTGGGGTCCACAGCACTGCCAGGGGAACACGGGGCACAGGACCCAGTGGGCTGGGGGGCACATCGGCGGCAGAAGGAGGCCACCCCCCCCTGCACGTTGGTGACGTTGATGCTGTAGAGCTTGGCCACATCACTGGTGAACCGCCGACCCTGGCACCAAGAGCACCATCACCATCTGCCCCCCACCCCCCACCAGACCCCCCAAAGTGGGGGCCCTCCAGCCCTCCCAAAGCAGGGCCCTCTGTCCCTCACCGCCTCATGGTAGGGGGTGCGCTGGAAGGCCCAGGTGAAGCTCATGGTCGCGTTCTTCTCCACAAGGTAGGTGTAGGATTGTTTCCCTGTGGAGCCTGTCCATGTCTCCACTGGAGTGTTGGTGTGCGAGTTGACACCCTGTGGGGACAGGGGGATGGTGGCACCACCCAAATTCATTCTTTCCCCTCCAAACTGCTGTGTCTGCCCACTCACCACCATAAAGTAGAGCTCACAGCCAACACTGCACAGCGTCTCGAAAACGAAGGTGATCCTGGCCACCTCCCTGCTCTCTGTGTCCTCCAGCACTGGGCTTGGAGGGCTGAGGACAGCATGGGAACAGTGCTAGCTCTGCCCCATGGCTGTACCCCCCTGCTCCCTGGGGACACCCTGTTGGTGGTGCCCACCTCACCTGAAGCCAGGGACCACCAGCGTGAGGATCATGAAGTCACTGTCAGAGGCTCCGGCTGCCGTGTAAATGTAGTCCCCAGCTACCTCCCAGCCTGCAGGGATGCAGTGATGCTCAGAGGGGTCCCTGGCAGTCCCCCAGCAGGGGACAGGGAAGGGACAGCCCTCTGCCACTACCTGCAATGCCTTTGTACTCGAAGTTGATGCCGCTGAGGACGGTGGTCTCCATGTTGGGGGGCAGTACGTTCCACCACTTGTACTCCAAGCCCAGCGCCGGCTCAGTGCCCTCTGGGCAGCTGAGGCAGGCTGGGGACAGGAGGCAACAGCCCTACACAGGGGTGGCACCCACCTCCCCCTCTGTCAGCTTGGGGTGCCCTGCTTACCCCTTAAGGCACATGATGGGGACAAGAGGGGACAGCCCTCCGCTAGGGTGGTACCACATTCCCCTCCCTGTAGCTTGGGATACCCTGGTAACCACCTCTTGGGGACAATGATGGAGATGGGAGAGGACAGCTCTGTACTGAGATGGCACCCACCTCCCCTTGGCAGCTCCAGGGATCCCAGTTACATCTTGGGGACAGTAACTGGGATGTTCTTGGAGACAATAAGTGGGATACATAGGGACAGCCCTGCACCTGTGCATAGGGTGGTACCACCTTTCGCTCTGTCAGCTTGAGGTGCTGTGGTCACCACTTAGGAACAATGATGGGGACAGGATGGGACAACCCTGCACTGAGGTGGCATTCACCTCCCCCTGCCAGCCCCAGGGACTCCATTACTCCTTGGGGACAATGACAGGGATGTCCTTATTGGAGCCATGGGGACAGGAGGGGACAACCCTGCACTAGAGTGGCACCCCCTTTCCCCGAGCAGCTCAGGCTGCCCCAGTCACGCTTTGGGGACAATGATGGGGCCACCTTACCAGAGCCATTAGAATAGAAGCCGTAGGGGCAGGGCTGGCAGGTGCTGCCGTTGCCTTTGGCGAAGCCAGGGTTGCAGGGGGGACAGCGAGTCTTGACCCCCGAGGGTGGCAGCTGGGCTGCCTGCGGCAGATCCTCACTGCAGATCTTGGGCTCTGCCCACTTGTACATCAGCTGGGTCTGCCGGGGGAGCGGGTGAGCTGGGGACACCAGAGGACAGCGGGGCCACCCCGGGGTGCCCCCACATTACCTCCCCACTGGCATCGCAGGCCGTGTGGGTGTAGAAGAAATCCTTGTCCGTGCAGGGGGGGCGTAGCTTGCAGGACCCCGAGCCGGGCTCTGCCAAGGCAGGATACAACAGGTGAGCCAGCACAGCCCGGGGACCCCAGTGCTGTTCCCACCATGCAGGGTGTGCTTGTCTTCCTTCCCAGACAAGGGGTAGTGGGTTCTCCCTACTCCCCACATCATCTCTCCCTCCCCCAGGGCCACTCTTTCAGCGCAGAGTGCAGGGACTAAGGGTGTTCCCCCCCCTCACCAGCATAGGTGTCAGGTTTGTAAGGGGCCCCAACACTGTCCCCACCAGGGGATGTCAGGTCATCCCTGCTCCCCACATCACCCCTCCCTTACCCAGGGTCACATACTAGAGGGACAGCTCTGGGAGGGGGGAGCCCCGGGTGTCCCCTCTCACCGGCGTAGGTGTCGGTGTCGCAGGGCTGGCAGGCAGTGGCCCCTTTGCCGGAGAAGGTGTCGGCGGGACAGGGCTGGCAGGCGGCTGAGCCGGCGGCGGGGGCGAAGGTGCCGGGCTTGCAAGGGAAGCACTCGGAAGTGAAGGCCACCCCTGGGAGCAGGAGGAGGCTCAGGTAGCGGGGAGGGGGGTGCGCGACCCCCGAGACCCCCCCTTCCTGCCCCCACTCACCTGTGATGCCGATGTTCCTCACCAGCACCGGCTTAGGCACCTTGGACCAGACGGAGAAGGCGGTAGTCCGCCAGTACAGCACGTTGTTCCCGCGGCTCAGCTCCACCTGCGAGAGGGACCCCACGGGATTGGGTAATCCCACTGCCGAGGAGGGGCTGGCACCAGTGGCGGGGGGTGTGTGGCACCCCCGTCTCTCACCACCAACTACCCCCTCCTCAGCCTCGTGGAGCATCTTCTTCCCACGGGAGGGAACAAAGAGATGCCGGGGCAGCACCGAGGGACCTCCCCCCGGTGTCACCTCCCACCGGACACTCACGCTGTGGAATTCCCAGCCCTTCTCTGTCGTACGCATCCAGCGGGAGTCTTCCACCGTGGACTGGCACTGGTCGTTCTGCACCTGGAGGGAGTGTTAGGGACCCCATGTTCACAGGGACATGTCCCCAGGGACACCCCCCATGCTCCCAGGGACCCTCCTATATTTCTAGGGCCCCCTCCTCATGTCTCCATGAACCACTGCCATGTCCCATGAGGCTCTCCTCATGTCACCAGGGTCCACTCTCATGTCACCAGGTACCCCTACTCCATGTCTGCAAGGACCTCCACGATATCCCCAGGTACCCCGCCCATATACCCAGGATCCCCTTCCCCATGTCCCCAGAGACACCTGACACATCACCAGAGATGCCCTCATGGACTCCTCCCATGTCCCCAGGGACCGCTGCCAGGTCCCCAGGGACGCACATCATGTTCTCAGGGACTCTTCCCACATCCCCAGGGACCCCTGAGGAGTCCACTCAGGTCACAAGGGACCTCTCCCACCTCAGGTCACCTAGGGACCCCTTCATGCCATCTAGGACCCCCTCCCATATCCCAGTGGACCCCTCCATGTCCCAAGAGACCCCTCCCATGGCCCCCAAGGACCCTCCACCCTCAACCCCTGCCCCCATCACCCACGAAGAATTCGAAGACGATGCTGCTGTCAGGGTAGATGTACTCGAAGGTGACAGTCCCCGACTGCTTGAGGCTCACAGCATACATGAGGGTGGCCGTGCACTCATCCGTGTTGGAGGCCACGTAGTCCCCCAGTGGCACCCACGTTGACCTGGGGCAAGTGACATGGCCCCAGGGATGCTGTCACCACTCTCAACCCCACAGCAGGCAGGACAGGGATTGTAGGGACAGCTGGGAGGGTCCCCAGGAAGCAAGGGGGAAATGGGGGGCACAGGAGCTTGGGGACAGCTTGGGGACATGGCAAGCTGTGGTGGCTAGACACATACCCCTGGAGAGAATCCCCTGGCCAGCTGAGAGCCATGTGGACTGTAAGGAGAAGAGAGTGGGGTCTCCCTGTTCTGGGAATGTGGCTGGATGAGGAGCATGCTGCTGAGAGGAGGGAATGGCTGAGAGGGTCATCAATGGGGCAGTGCAGTGGTGCCAGTAAAACCGAGGGTTTGGTGGTTGTTGGTACAGCTGGGAGGGTTTCGTGGTTGTTGGTACAATCAGGAGGGTTCAGATGCCTCTGGTACAACTGGGAGGGTTCAGTGGTGTGGTTACAACAGGAGGGCTTGGTGGCTGTCAGTCTATCTGGGATGGTTTCATGGTTGCTGGTACAACTGGGAGGGCTCAATGGCTGCTGGTACAACTGGGAGGGTTCAGAGGCTGTGGTAAAACCAGGAGGGTTTGGTGGCTGCTGGTACAACCATGAGGGTTCAGGGGTTGTTGGTACATCCGGGAGGGTTTAGAGGCTGCTGGTACAACCAGCTGGTGGGAAGTTCAGTAGCTGTGGAACAACTGGGAGGGCATGGCAGCTGCTAGTACAACTGAGAGACCTTGATGGCTGTGGTACAAGTAGGAGGATTTGGTGGCTACTGGTACAACCAGCTGGTGGAAGGTTTAATGGCTGTGGAACAACTGGGAGGGTCTGGTGGCTGCCAGCACAACCAAAAGAGCTCAGAGATTGCTAGTGAGGATCAAAGGGCTGTGGTGGTAAATAAAGGCACTGGCTGGTGGCACAAGGACGTGGAGACCCCCATGGATGCTGTAGACCCCCCGCCCACAGGTGCTGTGGGGACCTCCATGGGTGCTCCGTCTCTGAGGAATGTTGATGTGGGGGTCCCATGGGGTTGGGGCCCTGCCACTTCTGGAGGGGGTGATGCTGCTGGGTGTTCCTTTGCTGTGACCAGGGTGGCCCTAATATTGCCCTGCTGGTGTCACCTTCCAGGGCACGATCATAGAAGAGTGTCGGGGCAACTGGGTGCTATGGGTGCACAGGGGTGTCACACCCATCCTGCTCACTGCGCCCCACACCCAGTCCTGACATGCCATGTGCTGGCATCACAGCCAGTGACGCAATGACTCACGCTGTGCAGTTCTCTGCCACATCACCAAAGCCATCATCCACCTCCAAGTTGGTGGCCACGTTGGCAAAGCCATGGGGCACCTCGTCCCACTCATCGAAGCGGACACCAGTGCCCAGTGAGTAGGTGCCAGCAGCGCAGGGCCGGCACGTCTGTGTCTGCATCTCTAGGAACTCCCCCGCCTTGCAGGAGAATGCTGCCAATGGAGAGAGGGACACAGGGTGTGGAGGGTCACCCCTGATCCCCCTGATGCTGCTACAGCCTCCCCACCCTCAGCTCCGCATTTCCAAGTGCTCCCAGCTGGTGGAGGTGCTCAGCACCCCCATTGTGACCATTCCACAAAGGCAACCCCCCCATCCATGACTGTTGGTACCTGATGCCCAGCTTTGCCCAATCAAGGCAGGGTGTAACCCTCTGCCATGGAGCTGGGGCACCCCAAGGTTTGGGGACATGTGATTGGGATTCCCATCCTGCACATCCCATCCTGGTGAGTGAGTTTGTGTGAGAGGGATTCTTATCTTGCTCATCCCATCCTGGTGCATGTGTGCGATGGGGAGATGTCCACCCAGGTATGTGTGGTGGGATTCCCATGGCTCTCATTCAATTTGGTGACTGTGTGTGATTCCCATCCCATCCTCATGCATGTGTGTGTGATTTCCATCCCTCTTATCCCATTCTAGGGCCTGTATGTGTGTGGTTCCCATCCTTCTCATCCCATCCCATGCTATTCTGGTATGGTGTGTGATTTCCATCCCTCTCATCCCATCCCAGAGTGTGTGTGTGTATGTGATCCCTACTGCATCCCATCCCAGTGTTTGTAGTTCTTCTGCCATCCCTTCCCAGGGAAATTCCCATCCCACTGATCCCATTCCATCCTCCTGTTGCTGCCTGCAGTGGAGCCGACAATGGCTTTGCTTGTCTCCCTGCTCTCTCCCTCCCCTCAACCTCATTTCCCATCCCTGCCATTCCCACCCTCCAACCTGACCCCATCCCATTCCTGGTTGGAATCTCACAGCACTCAGTGCCCCTGATAGGGTCAGGCAGGCCAGTGCACAGTCCAGGCGTGTGTGGTACAGCCACCCTCCAGCGCGAGCCTGAGCTGTCACATGCTGTGTACTCGTAGTGGTACTCAGACTGCAGGAGACAGAAAGGGAACATGGTGGGGAGCTGCACCCTGAGACCTCCTGGGCTACCCCATACCCTGTGGGTATGGTTTTGAGTTAAGGTGTGGCAATGTCCTGTGGTGCCCAGGGCCTGGTGAGGGGGCTTGGGAGGGTGCTTAGGGTTGGGGGGATACTGGGGCAGGGGGGAGTTCAGTATGGGGGGATGCTGGGAAATGGGGGTGCCTGGGTGGGGGGATGATCTGGCTGGGGTTGCCCAGGATCCTCAGAGCATCAACAGCCCTGCACCCCCTCCCTGGTGTGGGGGTGAACCCCTGCACCACCCCCTACAATGTTCCTGGGAGCACATGGCACTGTCATGCCCCTCGGTGTGCCTTGGTGTGGCTGTGACACATTTTGGTCATCAAACAGCCGTGGCACAACCTGGATACAGCCTGGGAGCAACCCGGGCATAGCAAAGAAAAGCAAGGGGGACTAGGGGGAACCGGGAAGTGCTGGGGACAGGAAGGCCACCATGACACCACCATCCTGCCAGCTGCGCCAAGCTGGGACTGGCTTAAGACTGGTGAGGTGACGCCAGGGACAGACAGCGTGGGCAGTGTGAAGGGCACATCTGGTGGTGGTATTGTGGTTTGGGATACAGGGGGAGCTCCCCACCCCACCACAGCAGCCCTGGGGTGTCAGAGCCAGTGCCGTAACTTCGTGCTCCCAGCAGCTGCTGGAGCGTGGCAGGTTGATGAGAAAACAACTGCTTTGATGTTCCTGTCAGCTGGAAATGCAGCAATGAAGGAGGTGGGGGGGG
>VXBN01001292.1:96310-109258 GCA_013397395.1 Sinosuthora webbiana
CGCCCCCAGGGCACCCAGTCGCCATTCCAGTGCTCCCAGTAACCCACCAGTACTCCCAGTAATCCCCAGTCCTCCCAGTAATCCCCCAATGCAACCAGACCCCAGTGAGCCCCGGGTTCCCCAGTAACTCACAATCTCCCCATAGCCCTCCAGTGCCCGGTGCTCATTCAAGCCCCCAGTAAGCTCCAGTTCTCCCAGTACCTCCTCAATGCAACCAGTCCCCATGGCAGTGACCCAGTAACCCACCGGTACTCCCAGTAACCCTCAGTCCTCCCAGTATCCCAGTACCACTCAAGTGCAACCAGTCTTTATTCCAGCCCCCAGTGAATTCCATTCCTCCCAGTAACCCCCTAGTGCAATCTGATCCCCAGGTTCCCCTTAACTCCCAATCTAACCCCTGGTTAAGGCCCCCTCTCCAAGCACCCAGCCCCCATCCCAACTCTTCCAGTAACTGCCAGTCCTCCCCAGTAACCCCAGGTCCCGCGATAAACCTCAGTGCCTCCAGTGTCCCAAGTCCTTCCCAATAACATCATGTGCCACCCAATCCCCATCTCAGTATCCCCCATAAGCCTTCCAATTGACCCCCAGTGCACCCAGTAACTCCCTGTACTTCCTATAACACCAGTGCATCCAGTCCCCTGCCCAGTTTCTCCAGTACCCCTCAGCTCACACAGTAACCCACATAATGCAGTGGTCCCAGTGCACTCAATGCCAGTGTTCCCAGTGCACTCAATGACAGATCCATCCGTCCGTCCATCCATCTCCAGGGCCCCCAGGGTTCTCAGTGCCCACCAGTGGACCCCGTGGTCCCTGCGTGTCCAGTGTCCCAAGCAGACCCCAGTGCCCAAGTTGTCCCAGTCTTCCCAGTGACCCCAGTGTTCCCAGTGACCCCAGTGGCCCCAGTGTTCCCACAGTGGTCCTGGTGCCCCCAGCAGTCCTCAGTGCTCCCAGCAAACCCCGTGCTCCTGGTACACCCAGTGTTCCCCAATGTCACCAGTGTTCCCAGTGCCCTCAGTCAACCTAGTGCTCCCCAAGCGAGTCTGGCGCTCCCGGTGTTCCCTGTGTCCCCAGCAGGCTCCAGTGCCTATCCTCTGGTGTTAAGCCTGAGGACTCTCGCCCTCCTTAGGTTCCAGAGCTAACGTGGAGAATATCTATTCTCCTCCTGCTCCCTTGCACCCAGCCACCATGGCCGGCCACAGCTCCCAGGGGAAGAGTTGATTTTGTCCCCACTAGTAACAACTTTGCCAGGTGATGACAAAGCCTTGAGGAGCAACAATAGTGCTGGGTGGGTGCTGGCACTAGGGCATAGGGCTGTGGGACCCAGGGGAATGGGGATGGGGCATGATGGTTACAACAAGGACAATGGGGATATCAGGGGTGATGGAGACACAGGGACAATGGAAACATGGATGTTATGGGGACTAGGGGGTGGTGGGAATCCCAACGGTGATGGGAACCTGAGGTCCTCAGAAGCAATGGGGAACACAGGGATAATGGGGATGCTGAAGGCAATAGTGACTCCAAGGAGTAATGAGCAGTAATGAGAGATGATTAACACCCCAGGGGTGATGGGGATCCCAGGGACAGTGAGGACTTGAAGGTTATGGGGATATCCAGTACAGTGGTGATACCTCAGCCCCAGTGGTGTTGGGAACTCCAAGGGTGAAGGGGACAAAGGGACAACAGGACATCAGGGGTGAGGAAGTGAGTGAGACCCCAGAGACAATAGGGACCCTGAAGGCGACAGGGACCCCAAGAAGTAATGAGGACCTTGAGGGATTGTGAACACCCCAGGAGTGATGGGGACCCCTGGGACAATGAGGACCCCAGGGGAGAATGGGAACCTTAGAGGTGATGGGCACCTGATGGGTGGTGGGTACCCCAGGGATAATGAGGACCCTAAGGAGTGATGGGAAGATATGGGGACCACAGGGTGGCCTGGGACAGGGACACTTGTGCACAGGGACCCTGATGGTGCTGGGGGTAGCATTTGAGGACTCTGGGCTGTTCCACCCCAAGACCACAGGGGCTGGGGGACACAGGAGCTGGTGTCCAGGATCTCATTCTGTACTGGCATGTGGCTCCCCATCCCCTGGTGATGCTGTCCCAGGTTGTCCCATCCCTTGTGGTGACTCTGTCCCCAGTGACCCTTTCCCACTGGTGACTCCATGCTTCTGGTGACCCATCCCCTGCTGATCCCCTATTCTTCTAGAAGGTGACAGGAGTAATGTTCTCTCCCTGGACCTGGCCCCTGATGGCCACAGGAGCATTATTGAGCCTAAGAAGGTGCCAAACCTGATACGGGAGTCCTGTAGCCACCAGGACCTGCACTAGGAGCTACTCTTCAGCCACAGCAGGTGGGCATGGGAACAGGCCTATCTCCAACTGGGGTGGCTGGGTGGGGTGGCCAGTTGAAATCTGTCCATCCCCACAGGGGCATCCTGCCCCAGCACAGGGCCAAGCTCCTGCAGGTGCTGGAGAACTGGTGGCTGAGGCAGGGAGGAGGGGCCCACATCTGACCAGGACCAGCAGCTGAGGAAGTGCCACCGGAGACTTGAGGAGGTCTGTGATGTCCCTTTGTCCTTGTCTGCCTGTCCCAGCCTTCATCTTTATCTCCAGGCCAGCTTTCCTGCCTTCACCTCACCATCATCCACCCATTCATCCACCCATGTACCCATACATATAAACATGCATCCATCCATTCTCCATCCATGTACCCATGAATCCATCCCCCCATCCAACCTCCATACATCCATGAATCCATATATCCATGTATTCATGTATCCATCCATCCATCCATCCGTCCGTCCATCCATCCGTCCATCTCTCCATTCATGTGTCGTGGTATACTCCATCCCTCCACCATTCTTCCCTCCTCTGTTCATCCTTGCATCCATCCATGCATCCGTTCATTCTCCATCCATCCATCCATCCATCCATCCATCCATCCATCCATCCACCCTCTGGATGTCCATCCAGCTATGTATCCATGTCCTTCCCTGGGGACAACCAAGTGCTGATCAGGCTGTTGGGGCAGTTGGGTTGAGTAACGTCCAGGGAACTTGAGGAGTGGCCAAAGAAAGCTGGATGGGGTGGACACCGATCAAGGGATGGCCAGCAGTGACCAGGTCATGGTGACAGCTGAGGGAATACCCACATCAGGAGACAGCTGGGTCGTGGGGAGGGCTGGGGGAATCCAAACTAGACCCCATGGCTGCCCCTCCTGGAGCATGAGGGGGAGGTGGCTGGGCCAGAGCCGGACCCTCTTACTGAGTTCCTGCAGGTGTGGGACAGCCTGCAGAAGATAAAGCTGGCAGAGGCAGATGCCCGGCAGACATGAGCCAAAGCCAGCAGAGCTCCCTGACCCCCCAGTACATACTGGGCTGCCCCCATCCCCAGCACATTCTGGCACTGGGAACAGCACCGGGCGCTGCCATTCTGAGTGAGCTTGTGGATGGGGGAGAGTACTGGAACCTTGGTGTCCCCATGCCGGTGACAACTAGGGTGCCAGGGCTGGAATGAGCTGGGAACACCATGGCAGTGCTAGGGGTGGACTGGGAAGTGCTGGGAAGACCTCGGGACACTGGAGGCACTGGAGTTTATCGCGGGACCTGGGGTTACTGGGGAGGACTGGCAGTTACTGGAAGAGTTGGGATGGGGGCTGGGTGCTTGGAGAGGGGGCCTTAGGGTTAGACTGGGAGTTACAGGGGAACCATGGGGGATACAGGCAACACTCTCCCCCTGACCTGTACCTGCCTGGCTCTATGAACCAGGAAACAATCAAAGTCTTTTATCCGGTTTTCTTGATGGAAACGGGACAGAGACAGAGATGGGGTGGCATTGCCTCGGGCTGATGGTGCATGGTGGGAACGGAGGGTGGTCATGGTGGCCACTGGCTCATTTTGCCAGTGGTGCCACCAGCCCAGCTGCAGTTGGTGTCCACCCAAGGCCTTCAGCCATCCCCTGGTGGCACAGAGCCTTCCTCACTCTTTTAGTCTCTCTCTCCTTTCTCCTCTGTCTTCTGGTGTTTTTTCCCATTTCCACAGTTAAACGTGTTTCACCCCTGCCCTTTCCACCTGCAGCTGGAGTCCACTGGGAGGGAGAAAGAGATACTGGTTTAAATAGGTCTCACACCAACAGCCCCAGGCTGACAGCACCACCCTGGGCACCAAGGCAGGGAACAGGCCATTGCTCTGGGGAATCTGCACCTCCCCCCAGACTGTGACCTGCACTCTTTGCCTGCTCCCTGCCTCCTTCCTGCATCCCGTGCCTGCACCCTGCCTGTTCCCTGCCTTCTCACCCCATCCTGTTTAGCCTCATCCCAACCTCTTCCCCACCCTGCCAGATGTAGCAGTGCAGGATGTGCCCAGCTCACTCCAATCCAGCTCAGAGGGGCCACAGTGGCTGCGGCATGATTGGCTCATGGCCTGGGAGAGCCTTGGCACCATCCTGGCACAATGGTAGCACCATCCTGGCTCTGTCCTGGCACTGTCCTGCTGTGCATGGCCTGGGCAAGGATGGGGACAGTGGCCCTTGTGCTTGGGCCATGCCTACATGGCACTAGGAATGGAGCCTCCAGCAAGCACTGTGCTAGGCTGTACTGGGCTACGGTGCCACACCACACCAAGCTGCACCAACTCCTGCTCTTATGTGCCAGGCTGTGACATATCTATACCATACCATGCCCTTCCATGCCATGTCACACAGTTCCATCCTGCACCACACACTGCCATGCCATGCCATGCCATGCCATGCCATGCCATGCCATGCCATGCCATGCCATGCCATGCCATGCCATGCCACACTGTGCATTCTCATGTCATCCACCCCATACCACACAGTGCCGTGCCGTGCTGTGCCATGCAGTGCTATTCCATGCCGTGCCATGCCACACAGTGCCGTACCATGTCATTCCATTCCATGCAGTGCCGTGCGGTGCAGCCGCTGGAGGGCCGTCCAGTGTGGCTGTGCGGGAACCGGGGCAGGTGTTGCTCACCGTGCTCCTCCCTCCGCTCAAGCCCAGACTCGTCCGTGCCCCGGCGCAGCACAGCCGGCAGCGGCGGCGGGCGGCTCAGGTAAGAGATTCTCCCACCCCGCCGGGTCTCCCGGGACCTCCGCCCTGCCTCTGGCCGCCCCGTGCGACGTGGAGCGGGTTGGGGAAACTGAGACACGGCCAGGCGACGGCGCTGGAAAAGCGGTTTGAACCCCTTTGCCCCCGCCCCACTGCCCCCCTTTCACTCCTTCCCCAGGAGTTTGGGGATCATGGGGTCTGGGAACCCCATTTTCCCAGGCCAGCGGTCGCTCCCACCCCAGGATCCGCCTCCAGCCCAGATGGAAAAGAAGGGAAAACTGGGAGGGGTACCCAGCGAAACCAGCTGCGGCGGGAGCGAGGGGCCCCTCGGCCTCCCCCCCACTGCACCCGACCACCTTTGACCCCTTCGAGGGTGTCACCCTCCCCCCGCCTCGCGCTGTCCGCACTCTTTATTTATGGTAGGACCTACAAGAAGGCAAAGCAAACAGCCTCGCCTCTCCCCCGCCGCCATCGCGGCACGCCCGGGGTGACATGAGTGATTTTGGGGATGCAGGGTGGGGGACACCCATGGGTGCAGCTCAGCTGGGGGCGTGGGGACGAGCTGTGTCCCCACTGTTACCCGCAGGGTCCCGGCGCGCGGCATGGGGGAGGCAAGTGACATGAACGGCGGGATCATGCTGCACTCGGGTGAGAAGGGGGTTTGGCGGTGAGGGAGGTTTTGGGGTCCCCCTGTCGCCCATGGGTGCTCTGATGGACGTGCCCCTCCTTCCCAGGCAGAGAACGGAGCACGTCGGTGCATGGGGGCACGCTGGGGACACATGAGCTGTCTGGAGAAAGCTTTGGGGAAATGAAGGGGTGGAGGAATGGAGGCTTCCCCTGCCTTTGGGGAGGCACCCCAAGTGTAGTGGAGGGTGCTCTGGACAGGATTTGACTCAGACGGGTTTGGCTTGGGCTGGCTGAGTCAGACCGAAAGCTTCCTCCTGTGCCCCCCCTCCCACCCCCCCACCGGCGATGTCAGACGTGTCCCGGGAGAGGCTTAAGCACCCATGGTGCTGCTGGGGGAATTTAATGCATACCCTGGGGGATTGGAGGACCCATGGGTGCTGGGGGAGGGGTTCCTGGATAACCTGAGGGGTTGGAACAACAATGGGTGCTGCTGGGTGGGGGAAACAGGTGTTCCAGGGGAGTCAGTACACCTACGGATGTTGCTGGGGGGAAGGGAGGCACAGCTGCTTTGCGGCAGCTGGAGTACCCATGGGTGCTGCTGGGAGAGTCATGCTTTTTCCTCCCCCTGCGGTGGAGGGAAACTAAGGCAGGGAGGCTGTGGGGTGGTGGGGGGTAGTACCTGGGTGCTCCCATCCCTCCAGATGTCCATGTGTCTGTTCCAGGCCCTGACAGCCCAGTGTCCCCACCGAAGGAGCGGGTGCAGGTGGGGCGGCAGCAGCAGCAGGCGCTGGAGGCCCAGCTTGATGGCTGCATCCAGGAGCTGCGGCGGCTGTGCCTGCGTGAGGCGGTGAGCAGAGCACGAGGACCGCCTGCCCACCCTCAATGTTGCCATGGCTCTGCTCAGTGTCCCTGTGCCGCCCTCAGGAGCTGACGGGGACCCTGCCCCACGAGTACCCCCTGAAAGCTGGTGAGAAGCCCCCCAAGGTCCGTCGCAGGATCGGGGCTGCGTTCAAGCTGGATGAGATCGTCATTCTGCGTGGGGTGGTGAGGCAGTCCCTGGGGTGCAAAGGCAGTGAAGACCCATCCCCTCCCTTCCCCTTTCCCCTCCCCTGTTGAAGCTGCTTGAGGGTCACCTGGACATGTCGCCATCCCCATGCCATGGGTGGTGGTTGGGTTCCAAATGCTGTAGGTGGGAGGGGCAGAGGGGTGTTTTCAAGCATGATGGATGGTGTTGGGGTGCTGAGATGCCCCAGTGAAGGGAGGTGTTCGAGTTCTGAATGCAATGTTTGGCGTTTGGGTGCCCAGGAGATGGGACAAGGTAGGGTTCCAAGCATGATGGGTGGTGTTGGAGTCTTGAGTTAATTGGGTTATCATGGGGTCCTAAACATAATGTGTGGAGTTGGGATGCCAAGGTGATGGGTGTGGAGGGGTCCCAGATGTATCGGGGTGCCAGAATTATGGGAGGAGGTGGGTTGCAAATGTTATGGGTAGTGGTGGGGTCCTGAGCATGATGGGTGGTGCTGGGTTCCAAGAGTGGTGCTGGGTGTTGGGGTCCCAGATGAGATGCTGGGAGGGGTTGGGATCTCAAGTTCTCTGGGTGGTGTTGGGGTGTTAAGCACAATGGGGGGCTTGGGGGTCTCGAGCTGTGTTTCTGAGCGTGTCCCCCACCCCCAGGACCCTCTGGAACGGGAGCGGGCACTGCAGCTGCAGATTACCGAGGCCTCCCGCCGGCTCTGCCACGAGGAGAACATTGGACGGCAGGTGCGGAAGAGGCGGCAGACTGCGGCACTCCGGGAGGAGCAGAAACTGCGGGACCTGGAGCAGATCCTGAGCCAGCGGCGGCTCCTGGCAGGGCAGCAGGACACCAGTACTGCCAAGGGTGAGCCCCCCAAGCCCCCCAGATGATGGGGGGATGCTGGAGAGCAGGGAGGCAGAATGGGGTGCTGCTTGGTTGGGTGTCCCTGGGAAATGCACCTGAATTCCCCATTCCCTGTGAATGCACCCCACTGGATGCAGCCCAGTCCTTCATTCCAAGTGCATGCACACCTCTGGATGCACCCCAGTATGTTATCCACAATGCCTGCACCCCAGTTCCCATCCCTGGTGAATGCATCTCCCTGAATTCACCCCAATTTCCCATTCCTGGATGCACCCCAGCTTTCCATCCCTTGTGAATACAACCCAGTTCTACACCCCCAATGAATGCACCCCCCCAAAATGCCCCCCAACATACCATTCCTGATGAATGCACCCCAATTCCCTGTCCCTGCTGAACATACCCCCTGGATGCCCCCTGGAAGACCATTCCTGGTACATGCACCTTGATATGCTCTCACTGTTACGGCACCCTGTTCAAGGTACCCCAATACTTCATCTCTGGTGGCTGTACCCTTGTGAGTGCATCCCAAAACTTCATCCCCAGTGCATGCACCCCAATAAACCATTTATGGTATATGTAGCCCCTGAATGCACCCCGATAAACCATCCCCAGTGGTACCCCTTGAATCCACCCCAGTACTTCACCTCCATTGATTGCACCCCCCTGAATGTACCCCAATACTCCACCCTTGCTGCTTGCACCCCATAACTATCCCCAATCACCCATCCTCAGCACCTGCACCCAAAGGGGGGCAGGCGGTGGCCCAGCTGCCGTGTCCCCATCCCAGTGGTGGCCATCCAAGGGGGTCCCCATTTTCTCTGTCCCTGTCCCCTCCAAGGACCAGGGCCATGGTGGTGGCGTCTTCTTCCCTGTTGGTGCCCCCAACCTGCCTATCCTGGGCAGGCTGGGAACTGCACACAGCTCGGTAGAGCCGGCCTGGCCGGTACCACTGCCGTCCCAGAGCGTGTTGGGGCAGGTGGCATGGGAGAGGGGAGTGGAGGCCCGCAGGGACGTGCTGGGTGGTGGCGGGGCCGTGGGAGCGCTTTGGCACCCGGAGGCGGCCCTGGCTCTGTTCTCACAGGGCCCTGCCCCACAGAGCTCAATGCCTCTGATGAGAGCTCCGCGTCTGACACCAGCCTGCTGGAGGAGGGTGAGGGGGCTGTGGGGACCAGGGAGGACCCCAGTATGTTCCCTCCGTTCCAACCCTTCCTGTGTCCTCTCTATTCTTACTCTCACTGTGTCCCCTCCATCCCAATTCCTCTGCTATGTGTCCCCTCCATGGCATTCCCCTGTGTGTCCCTTCCATCCCAAATCTCCACATCCCTCCTCCATGTCAACCATCCACCTGTTCCCTCCATCCCAACCCTCTATCTCTCCTGCAGAGGACACACAGCCACCAGGACCTGCCACCCCACGGAGGTCCCCAACTCCCAAGGACCCCACCAAGGAGGAGGAGTCGGACTCTAGCCTTCTGATGCCCCCCCCCAATCCCTGGCAGAAGACCAGCCCAGACAGACCCTACGAGAGGGTCAAAAATCCCAGCGTCAACCCTGAGGATGGGGAAAACCAGAGCTCCCAATGCTGTCTTGGATCCCTGATGGCTGCCCCTGCCAGCTCCTTGGCCCCCAGCAGCCCTGACTCCGCAGGCTCCCCAGTGTCCAGGACAGGGGACCCTCCCTACCGGTTTGTCCCTGTCCGGACCCTGGTGCTGTGCCAGCAGGCAGGTTCCAGTACTCCCAGCACCCCAGAGCCATCAGGATGGCAGGGACAGACCCTGTCTCTGAGGTATGCCCTGAGCACGGGGAGGATAGACAAGGGCTTCTGCAAGGGAGGATGGAGATAACCCCATGGAGAGGGGGATGGACATAATCCCATGTGGAGGATGGAGCACAATCCATGGGAAGGAGGATGGGAATAACCCTGTGAAGATGATGGAGCTCAGCTCATGGGGAGGATGTTGGAAATAATCCCTTAGGAAGGATGGAGATAGTCCCACTGGCAGTGAGATGGAGCTAACCCTGTGGGAAAGAGGATGGGAGTAATCCTGTGGGAGAGGATGAAGAGAACCTCATGGAGATGACGGAGCTAAACCCATGGGGAGGAGGATATAGATAACCCCATGGAGAAGATAATGGAGAGAACACCAAGGGAAGTGTGGACCTAATTCTATGGGAAGGATGGAGAAAAATCTTATGGGGAGGACAGACATATTCCCATGGGGAGGGGATGGAACCAACCCCATGGAGATGATGGAGCTCAATCATTGGGAGGATGGATACAATATTATGGGGAGGATGGAGATAATCCCAGAGTAAGGATGAAGGTAATCCTGTGGGGATGTAGGAGAAAACCCTGTGGGAAGGATGGACAGAAATCCATTGGGAGGAGGTTGGAGATTATCCCATGGAGAGGATGGAAGTAACCGTATTTGATGATGGAGGTCAGCCCCATGGGAAGGATGAACTGATCCCTTGGGAGGAGGCTGGAGACTGCCCCACAGGGAAGCTGGAGCTATTCCCATGGGAGGAGGCTAGATGTCTCCCCATGGGGTGGCTGCACCCCACACTGTGGGTGCAGTTTTCTCAGGGATTGCCCTGGCTTTGGGGTGAGGGGAAGGGTCCTCCCGCAGCCACAGTGTCTTGCCTGCAGGGTGGACCCATGCTGGCAGCCAGCTGAGCCACGGGGCCGCAGAACCACACCCCGCCGGTGCCCCACCTACTACACAGTCACGGTGCCCACCTCCTGCATCCTGACCCCTGGCCCTGCGTGCTGCTCTGGCTCCGATGACAGTATCTCCGACCTCTCCAGCGTCTCCCACACCACCTCACCGGGCAGCAGCAGCCCTGACGTGTCCTTTGCAGTTCCACTGCCCCTTGCTGAGCCTGGCTACTACCGTCGGGGTCCCCTCCAGCTCCTGCCGCCTGCTGGCCCCCTGACTTTCCTGTATGAGCAGGATCTGGCCCCACTGCGGTACCAGCGCCTGGTGCCCTCACGTAGCCGCATTGTGCGCACACCCTCACTCAAAGACTATGCACCCGCTGGGGCCCGGGGGCTCTCCAAGGCTGCCGTCACTGAGGAGCTCAAGTCATGGCACCAACGTGCCCAGCTGAGGGGTGCCCGGCCCCACTCCCTCGACCGGCAAGGGGCTTTCCCAAGACCTCATGGTGGGACTGCCAGGGACATGCCCATTGCTCATGGAGTCCTATCACTGGTTCAGGTAGGACAGGGGGTCTGGCTGGGAGTGGTCATGTGGGAGAAAGGGGACACCCTGGGCGCTGTCCTGCAGGTGACATGAGTTGTCCTGAGGTAGTGTAGGAACATGTGGTTCTGGTGGGGTCCCCTGAGGATTTCTAGAGCAGGAGTGAAGTCCTGAGGGGGTCTAAGGGGTCCTGTGAGGGTTGTTGGGATATGACTGGGATCCCAGAAGGGACCCTGGGGCAGGACCATGGTATCAGGAGGGTCCTGAGGAGAGGATCAAGGTCCTTTAAGATCCTTTGGGGTAGGATCAGGACACTCTGAGGGTTCTCTGAGCAGGTCCAACATCCTATTGATTGAGCTGGAGGGTCCCTGATGGTCCCTGGGGTAGGACCAGGGTCCTTAGTGGGTTTCCATGGGAAGACTAGGATCCTGAGGGAAGAAATCAGGTCCCAGAGGGGTCCCTGGGGCATGACTGAGTTCCTGGGGAGGTCCAATCGCCAGGACCAGGGTCTTCTGTTCTTGGGAACAGAAGTAAGGTCTTTAAGGTCCTTCGGGGCAGGATGAGGACCTGCTGAGGGTCCCATGGGTAGGAGTCCCACGTGGGTTCCTGGGGCAGGACTGGGGTCCCATGTGAGTCCCTGGCATAGGGCCAGGACCTTAAGGGGTTCTCTGGAGAAGGACTGGGGTTCCCTGTAGGTCCTTACTTTCTCCTGAAGATCCTAAGGGCAAGACCTGGATCCTATGGGGTTTCCTGTGGCGGAATTGGGATCCCACGGGAAAGACCAGAACCTGAAGGGGGTTACTGGGGCAAGACTGGGGTCCCACAAGAGTCCCATGGGAAGAACCAGGACTTCAAGGGGGTCCTTAGGGCAGGATGCATGTGGGTCCATTCTGTCACACCCAGGTTCCCACAAGCAGCACTCATGTGGGTCCCTGGGGCAGCACTGGAGTGCCCTCGAGCGGGGAAGGATCCCTGCAGACATTTCAGTGGCCAGCTCCCCCTCTCCACTTTGGAGTCTCGCTGGGACAAATGCACCCATAGCACAGCTGGGACACATGCTGGGCAAGTGGAGACCTGTTGCCATGCTGCCACAACTCCCCCCAGCGCAACCCCGGTGCCAGGATGTGCCCCCAGTGATGCCCCCAAATAAGGTGGGGTGCCAACACCCACAGGGTATTGTCCCCCCAGGGTCCCCCGGTGCAAATGCTGCGACGCTCAGAAGCTGGCGTGCCCGTTCAGGTCTATATGCCCGAGAACAGCGAGATCGTCACACAAGTGTGAGTGCCCACACCCCCACCCAGGGGCGGGGGCACATCCTGGCTGGCCCAGGGATGGTGGGGACGGGGACGTCTCATGTCTCCCCACCCCGGCGTGGGGGCAGGAGAGGGAGCCACAGCGGGGTGGCAGGGGCTGGCCCCCACTCTGTGTTCCCTCACTGGCACTGCAATGCTGATAGGAACACTGTGACCCCTGTGCTTATGGTGACCTTGGTGTCCCCACGACCCTGAATTTGAAGTTCTGGTCTCTAATAAAGGTTGTTTTTGGGATACATCACTCTCAAGATGTGTCACCTCCATGTCCTCTCTGAGGTCCCCCATCCCTGGGTCCAGTTGGCATTGCCAGGATGGGATCCATGGATTTGGGGTTTGGCTGTTCTTGGGGCAGTAATGGGGTGATCTCAGTGCCAAGAGGGTGTCCCAGATCCAGCTGTGCACCCCTGGCACCCAGTGACCCAGACTGGGAAGGGGGCAGGAGTAGAAGGGAAGGATGGAATGGAGGTGAGGGGTGCAGGGTTGGGGTGCAGGAGGGGGCAGGAAGGGTGCAAGGGAGGGGTACAAGGATGGGTGAAGGGATGGGGTGCAGGGGGAGGGAAATAAGGTGTTCCGGGAAAGGATGGAGTTGGAGAAAGGGTGCTGTGAACCAAAGTGATGGAGTGCAGGGCAGGAAAATAAGGAGTGCAGGGGTGGGATGAGGTGGGAGTAGGGGTGCTGGTAGGGAAAGTCATGGGGAGCAGGGGATGGGGAAAGGATTGGATGTAGGGGACGGGGTGCGGGGGAGGTGCAAGGGAGTGGTGCAAGGAGGAGCGAAAGGACGGGGTGCAGGAAGAGGCGAAATAAGGGCTGCCGGGGAGGTACAGTGGTGGGGGGCCGTGCGAGAGAAGTCACTCCGGTT